>JANZLQ010000056.1:36524715-36548655 GCA_026212715.1 Elanus axillaris
CCTGCCTCACCAGGGTCTTCCTCATGGGCTGCAGGGGAATCTCTGCTCCGGCGCCTGGAGCATCTCCTCCCCCTCCTCCTTCTGCACTGACGTTGGTGCTTGTGAGGCTGTTTCTTGCACTTTTTTCCTCACTCTTCTCTCCACTGTGTGGCACCTTGCCCTTTCTTAAATATGTGTTCCCAGAGGCACCACCAGCTTGGCTGACGGGCTCAGCTGCATCCTGCGGTGGGTCCATTGGAGCTGGCTGGAGCTGACCATGTCCAGCACAGGGCAGACCTTGGCCTCTTCTCACAGAGGCCATCTCTGTAGCTCCCCCTGCACCACCTCATCATGGACGCCCAATACAGATTTATTAGAGGTTTGTAGCTACTTTACAAACAACTGAATGAGTTCTGATCAGGAAATGAAGGATTTTTACTGTGTATACTGAGACTGAGTGAAAAAACAGAAAGAATGAGTTACTGCCTTGTCTCGAGCCATCGTTCCTCCTGGAGCTTCTTAAACAAGATGCACATGTGACATGGGTGTCCTCTTACTGGCTGTCTTCCATCACCTATAGAGCTGGATGCAGAAGCAGCCATCCACACACCACATGGCATCTGTAGTCTTGGAAGAAAGAGCACATTATGCTAGTGGAGTGATTTGCATGAAAACCCAGAGATTCCTCAGGCCTGGGTACATCAGGCCCTTTATGCCCTGATGTACAGGGTTGAGCACAGGGAAGGATCTGACAATTTCAGAACGTAGCCACTAAAAATGAAGTTCTTAATTGTTTGAAAGGGAAGGTTACGTTATGAGAATTACAATGCAATACAAAGCAGAATCGCACTGTGGATGTTGGAATTTTGTAATCAAAATTCCATTTCAGTGTGAATCACTTTTACTCACAGATCATCTGTCTCAGCACACATATTCAAAGGCTCAACAAATGGAATAAGAAGCTCTACCAGATGACTCCAAACATTTGTTCAATCCTCCCTGTGCAGTGACTAGAACAAACCATGGCATCCTAGCTCACCCAGTTCTGCTCTTTTTCTTTCACATGGTGGCATTGACCTTCATTGACCTGATGAGCAGAGGTTAAAGAGATGCAGGAGACGCTGTAGAGAGATGCAAGGTTGCATTGTACAGGCTTTGCACAGCAAATGTGCAATGTGGAGCATATTCTGGGGTGGAATAACTGCAGCACAGTGTGACTTTATTTCATTATTTCATTATTTATGTTATTGCAGGTTGTGTTTCAAGGATGCAGAGGGGCAGGTGCCTGACGTGGGAAACCCAGGTTGCATTTTGGTTTTTTAGATTGCTTGTTTTGGTGGGTTTTTTTCTAACTTTGAAATCTTATTTACAAATAAGACTAGATTTTAACTCTTGCAAGGTCTCAAAATCATCAGCCAGCAACAGGCCAGCTTCCCATCGAAAAGAGAACCAATGAATCAGAGAGATTCCTTAGACGAGCATGTGTGTTTATGTGAAATGTTCACCAGCCCTGGTTGTTTGAACAGAAAGAGAATAGAGATCAGTTGTTTTACATGCCCACTGGGAGGAAGAAAGAGAAATTGGTTTAATTTGGAAGACAGAAGATTCTGGCTGGATGTTAGGAAAAACTTTGTAACTGATAGGGAGGCAAGAGCCCAACTCAGGACAATGTGTCATTGAGGGCTTTCAAGAGGAGGTTGAGCAAGCATCTGCGAGGGCTGATGTCTAGGCATGTGGCCTAAACAATCCTTGGAGGTTTTTGTCTTTGGTTTTATGGATTATTATGTGCAAATCATAAACAACTGGTGTTTAATCTTAATGTACACAGAAAGACTGTTTTTTCACGGTGTGAAGTCAATTAAATATTGCAGAGAAAAACCAACAAATTTAACCCTCCAAACCAAAGTGTGTTCAATGAAAGGACAGCACTGACTCTGACAAGCAATTCAGTTCTGGGCACTCATATGTCCTGGATTGGCTATGTGGCTTTTGAGCTGAGAAAGGTTATTCTTTACATGGATCTAAAGCAGGAAACACTCTACAGGCTGTCAGACTTTAAGGGCTGCTCATTAGACAGAAGTACTTGTGGTGATACCTGGTGCTGTGATACCAAGTTGTAGGTGGAGCTGTGAGTTTCTCTTTTTCCCTTCTCCTCAGCAATCTCAATTTTTTTCAGTCCCTCTTGCAGCAGTTTTGTGCCTACCTCCAGGATTTGAATTTCAGTGTTACAATTCCCCAAAAGCATTACAACACTGTACGTATGTATTTCCATCTCAGTACATCTAGTGGGGCAATGCCACCGATATGCCCAAGCCCCCTAGATTCCTCTGTAATAGGATTTTCTTTCAGATGACTGCAGAATATCTTTCTTGACCAATTGATAAAACAAGTAAGACAATTCAGTGGCAAATCCAACTTAAGTGTACAATCAGGGAAACTTGAGAACTTCTTCCAAGTAGATCTGGCAATTTTCAAATACATTTTGTTTTGGTAAAAATTTTGTCTCACTTTTCTTTCTTCCAGAAGAATTTTAAGCACACCGTAAAATAAGCTGAATTAGAGAATTTCAAGGTTCTGCACAAATGAGAATTGGAAACTTTCTGTGTAACAAGAATAAGTTTTGTGTCTAGTAGCAAAAAAAAATGTACACTTGGAAAAACATTAAAATCTGCATTATGATAGCCAAAAATATGTTTATTCAAGTACCTTATGTTTCGACCTGGGTGAACTAGTCATAGGAAAGGTTATTTTTATTGCTGTTTGTATTTAAAGTGATAGAAACAGGAGGCTTCCATATAATTGGGACCTTATTGTTAGGCATGATACAAACAGAAAAAGATTCTTTGCTGAGGAAAAAAGGATAGAAAGAGATTTAAAAGTATGTATTCACATGCATAAGGATAGAGTAAGGTGATTAGGGTAACTGCCTGAAAGATTTTAGCACAAAATGGTTTTTGTAATACATTATTAAAAAAGACCTATCAGGCATCTGAGTGTGTCCCTTCATGTGGGACTATCTGTAAAAGTACAGCCTCTGAAAATCAGAATTATAGAATGACACGAGGAATACTTTCCTCTCTGCTAGCAAATAACTGGAGAACATTGTTGAGGCCTGACTCACACCCCTGTTAATGAGGGACAACTCCATAGGTTTCTGTAGAATAATGCTTTGTGAAAGGTGCAATGGTGAGTAAAAGGTCCTTGGCTTGTAACATCTAAGTTCATCAGGTGTTTAACTCCACTGGTCCTCAAATACAGCCAATAAATCAGACGGATCAGTCTGAGAGGTCTAAACTTCTACCTGAATGCAGCTGTTCTGATATATCAGAGGAAGTTGAGTATAAGCATCGCCAGTGACTGCACTGGGTTTTTATGTCATTGTATTTTACTTCATGAATTTCAGTTTAGAACAAGAAAGATTAAGCCATTTTGCAATATTTGCTTTTGTATGCTACAGTATGAATGCAAGAGATTTGACTTTCTCCTGAATGCTTACACAGATGTACATGCAAGGTAAGGTTTTGCTTCTCAAGTATAAATCGTTACAAGAGGAGGAGGAGAACATAAGGCTTAGAACAATAAGTGTGATAATGAGCAATCTGGATGCTGACCATACTCACTGCCAACTGCTTTTATGAGCATTATCAAATCAAAGGGAAAATGTGCTAAGGGGAATAAGGATGAATCAATGCGTGGAAAACTGAGGGCAGCGTAACACATACTTTGATCCTATGGCAACTGAATTATTTAGATTTAAGATTGGAAAATGATCTGTCTGCATAATTTCACTAGCAATCTCAAAGCCAAAGAACATTTCATTTCCTTACTTCATTACCTCAGTCAATGGATAGAAACAGTAACAGTAGGACTATAAAGACTGATTTCTTAAAATTATTATTATTTAATAAGGTTTCTTTTAATGTACACAGCTAATCCTGTTCTGGAGGTGGAGAGCAAAATATAGGGATGGACCTGGTATTAGAAGTTAATATTTCCCTGTGATACAGATGGAATATTTATTAAAGCAGTAGTGGAACAAATCCTTCGTAAAGGGCCTCTTGGATGTGCCATCAGACCGCTGGTGAAATCCTGTGTGCGCACAGTCTGCTTGGACAAACAAGCTTTGCCTGTGAAGACTCTGCCGTAAGCATCCGCAGATGTCAGGTTTCATCTCCTGTGCCTGCAAAGACCTGAAAGCCATGTGAGGCTGAGGCCCCTCAGCAGACATGCCCTTGTGTGATCTCACCTAATATATACAGGAATTAATGTACTGTGAATTTTTTTGCTTATCCTCCTTGCAAGACTTTCATGTGAAATTTCCCCAAGCACTTGTATTTCTCTTTCCTCTCTGCCACGACCTGGGCTGAGCTGCAGGGGCAGTTTGCTGGGACTCACAAAGTGGCCATTCCTCACTCTCCCTTTATGGCAGATTCAATCCAGCCAGAACTGGGGCCACAGCCATTACTGACACAAAAGCATATGGGAAAATATTAATATCTCCTTCTCCCAGCCGCTCTTCAGGGCTGTGGAAGATTTCTCTTCCAGCCCTTGAGTCGACTCGCTGCCTGGCCAGCCAGCCTTGCTATAAGCTCTGTGCCTGTGTGTGCCTGCATGCCTTTTACTCGGTTTTGTCAAAACTGTTCCCTGTCAAATATAATTACATACTTGCTGGGCCACAGAAGTTGTGATTTTCTTCCTGCTTCAGACTGAGCATCAGAGTTCAGGACTGAAGCTCAGGTCTTCCCTTTCTTTTCATGAATGTTATAAGACTTAAGTTCCTGGGTTACACTTTACTCTGGGCAAAAAGATATTTAAATTATTCTCTGTATGGAGGAAGAGTTTCCACTTGTGAATGAGAGTGGCTCACCCCTGTCAGATTGCCCTGCAGAGCTGTGATTAGAGGAAAGCCATGAGAAATAAGGTTCAAATCTCTTCTGCAGAGAACTTGAGTAACAGGGAAAGAAAGCACATTTTCTGCCCCAAATTTACCTCATGGTATTCCTGTAATTACCAAGGAAAGAGAGGTACACTCCTGAAGCCCAATTAACTGCCTGACACCCTGAGAAAATGTCTGTCCACCCCACCCATCCCACCAAGATTTCTGCAGCAGCAGTGTGCTTAGTATGCATTTTTTGCAGACGCTCATTCATACTCTCCCACCCTCATTACATGAGCTTTCTGACCTCATATAATGTATAGGGGAGGAAATGGCTTAATTTGAGAGTTTATGAATCACCAGAGTTCAGCACAGGGCACAAATTTGAGCACTGCAATGCCCAAGACCCTTCAGAGAGCTAGCTGTAAATGAACAATGCTACCTGGCTATATCTGTGAGTGTTACCACTGTATCATATAAAAATTTCCTGGTTTAAAGTTTAAATTCATACGTTTATTTGTCCATAGGATTATTTTGCTTACAGCCTTATATCCAGAGTCTGACTGAAGGATTCACTGAGATGACATATATGTCAGCATAAAAATATTACTACAGGACCATTTTAAACACACCAGAAGTGTATCCTTAATTGAGTCTCGCTTAGTGGCCTGGGAATACATCTTACGTAGGATTGATTATGCACTCCTGAGCTAGCAGGAGACACGCATGCAAGAGCACAACATAAATAAAGCTCTGATGCAAAAAGGTTCAGAATAGAGCTCTTAATGGAGATGTTTCCTACAGGCAGCTCTTGGCATTGGCTTTGCTTAGAAAGGTCTCATGATCTTACAGAAAAAGAATTTAGCTTCTAAGCATTTAGTGTGTTTAGAAATGCAAATATCTTTGTCTCTGGCATTTCTGATGGCTTGTCAGGTTTAGGTTGCTGCAAGTGTGTGAAAAAATATGCAGAGAAATTACCTTCTTTTCCTTCTGTTAATATGATATCCCCAAATTATCTCTCCTGTTCTAGTTTCTATTTCCTTTTGAGTCAAGACCAATTATCCCTGCAGCTTTCCAGCTGAATGCAACAATATGTCAGGGTACTGCTCACCTATTTACACACCGTAGTGCTTTGAAGCACAAATGCACACACTGCTCATCTGTCAATCAACAGTTCTTTAATAACTAAGGTATGCAAAGAAATTTTGTAGTCATATTCTACAGGATATGTCTAAATCTGCTCTGAACCCTCTTCATGCCATCTTGACTCTCAGAAAGCTAAAGCTGATTTTGATCCAGTAGTTAGGAAGGGGGTAATTTTATCTCCAGAACCAATCTGAGAAGGAAAGCAGGTAGGATTACAAACTGTCTCTTCTTTCATTGCCACCAGCTACTCAAACAATGTTTTTTACAATTATATAGTTGACGCCATACCTGTTCCTACCAGCGTAAGTACAATGTGTCCCAATATAAGGAGCAATGTCCCCAAAGCAGTTCAGCCTGTGAATTATGATTAAGGTCATGTTTGCCCCATGCTGTGGAACATGGTATGGAGATTCCTGAGGTGCCACTGACATCCAGTGTCCCAGCTCACCATTTTTCTGTCCTTTTATCCCTTTTCACAGACCAACTGACCTTGCTGAGCACCCACCTCAATACAATCGTTGTGGCTGGTAAACTGCCGGATGCTTCAGGGTCCCTGCCGGTGCCTGCCCTCTTGCAGGGCTGGGCGATGACGTAAGGAGGTGCAAAGCAACATGTCCTTCTTCAGCCAGGATGGGGAGCCTGTCTCCTTCAAAAGGCTTTACTTTGCAACCCCAGGCCATGAGCTCCTTTTCCAGTAGCTCTCCTCAGTAGCTTAGGGGAGAAGTGATGGATGCTGTGGCTTGCTAGGTTGCTATTGGGGTTTCGTCAGAGTATCGATGTTGGGTACTTTCATAAAGGTTTTACAGGCTATCACAAAAAGATATGAAGAAATTTAAGATACTGCAGTGAGACTGGAATTTACTAGGTGGAAATTGCTACTATCATAGCTCCATAGAAATATCCCAGCAGGGAATTTGCCCCACAGCCGTTTTTAAATACAAGAGTATTCAGAAGCTTCTGGTGACAGAGAAAAGACACTTAAAGGGAACAATTAAATAATAGCTGTCCTAAAGCCAGCTGGAAATTGCCTTTGATATTGGAATCCATCTGTGCCAATAACTGAAGCCTACTGGGGAAAAGATGAAACAAAAAGAAATAAAAGTGTCATGACTACTGGTGGACAAGTAGATGAAATTCAATTAGCTTAGCTTGAAACACGCATTCACCATTGTAAATGAAGTTTAACTTTTCCCCCTCAGTACTGGAATGGAAACTGGTCTGCACATCCTGCACTGAGAACAAAACTTCTCTGTTTTTTTCTTTTGGACTTCCCCTCAAAATCGACTATATTATCATAGCTTGAAATCTCATTTCTATATACTGAGAAACAGCTTCCAAACCTATCAGGGCAAGATGAAAGTATTTGCATCATGTAGTAAATGTATATACTTACTCTGTCTGAGCAATAGTACTCTTTATTATTGACTATACAGAACACAGGAAATCTATAAAAGCCAATTCTGTAGAAGTTTCTAATCCAAATTTCTGAATCTGTGCCCACTTGAATGTTTTCTCCTCATCATCTAGCTCTGAATTTTGTGCCCTGAAACGATTGCTGTAGTATTATGTAACAGGCATTCCCTCTTGAAGCTGATAAAAAATCCCTTGCTAGCTGTTACTGCCACAAATTCTTTTGAAAAATGACATTCTCTTCTTAATAATGGTCTTCTCAGCTGCATTTTAAAAGATAAAAATATAAAGCAACCTCTGCTACAGTAATAATGATCTACTTCTGTTTCATATCTCCTTTTTAGTAAAATAATTTCACCCATGCGTATGATTAAAAAAATCAGCTTGCTGATCAGTTGGCTTTAGAACTGTCACATATTTTTCATCAAGAAATGTACAGTAGATGAGCCTGAACAGAGTTTACATTGATTGAATGATAGTAAATGTTTAACTGATAGAATATATTATGAAAACAAAAAGTGTTGATGGCAGAGACTGAATAGTAAAAGGTACTGGTTTATGACAACAAAAGATTCCCTGAAATGATTTTCAAAAGCTGCTAAACCATAATAATAGAAACTGGTTATAATCCAAGCAGATTTAATGTAGTGCTCTTTGCTTGGGATCATATGCAAGAAACCAAGATTTTCAAACTCCGTTGTCTAAAGTTCCTCCCTTCAGTCCAGACTGAAGATACCTACATTCCAAGCTTGAGTTTTTGCTATGCTAACAGAGCAGCTTTCTGAAAAAACGAATGCTCATCCTCTGAGCCAGCAACTGCTAAGTTGTAGCCATTTGTTTGGGTAGTCTTCCCCTCAGAGCATTGTGGTTTGTTTAGTTAACATTGGTGAAATCCAGCTTCTGACAAAAGCATTACACAGTTTACTCTTAGTAGAGAATAAAATCAAAGGCAGAAATATGCCTATTGTGCACTCACATTATCACCTCTAAGCTCAAATGGAAAACACTACTTTAGAAACCCTGATATCACAAACAAAAATCTCTGCCAACAAATGACTTATTAGTCATCAGAATTTTTCATTCCAATCTTCCTACTGTTTGTCTTGTTTGGATTTTAAGAACTTTTTCAAGAAAAAAATAACCTGCAATTCTTTATTTTTTGCAGGTGTGGATTTTTACTTTTCTCCATACTTCTGTAGCAAAATAGGACAAAAAGGTACAAGTAGGAAGACAGGTGCAGAGGAATAAAAATATCAAAAAGGGGGCTTTAGGTCATATGGTTTGGGATAGTTTTTCCAACATTGTTGTTTTCCATTTGAAAAAAATTAGGAAATATTAAAACTCTGTGAAAAACATTGTCAAAATAGGAAAATAATGTTGAAAACTAGCTCTAGTTCTCCTGCTAGGTAGCCAGTGGTACAAAAAAGGGTTTCACTTCTGTTAATTAGTTTTTTTCATTAAAATGCCTTCGAAAACTGAATATTACCTGTGGGGTGGCATAGAGGAAAATCCCATTTTCTAGCATTACAGATATATGTGAACAAACCATTACTAAGAGAGTAAACACATCATAACTTGGGGAGATAGAGCATAAGAATCCCTTTACAAACAGGAGCAAAAGACTGCCAGCCTCAGCAACTTCAGTGGTAGCTTGTTTCTTTCCTTTCCATCCACGGATCAGATGGTCCTTCTAGTAACACCTCCACCCACCTCTCAAACCTGCTCACAATACCCAGGTGTTTCAGTAGACATCTGCCTCCCATCCCAAGGGATTTTCTTGCTTGGTCCTGCCAGACAGTATCACCAGCTAACCTGGCTCAGAGGTGTAGTTGGATTCATCGGGGCAGTAGTAGGAAGAGTTCAGTTCCTGTCCTTTGCAACATCTTTTGGTGTCCTTGAAATCTGCTGCTACCTATCCCAAAGGTCTGGGCACTCTCTTCCAGCAAACCCCTCTATCAGCTTTGCCATGCAGGTCTCCTGCAGAGGAGGCATCAGCTATTAATGCTGTTGAACACATTAGTAGGTGTGTAAAAACAAAGTCTACCTTTATAAGGTAAGATGCCCTTCCCTTTCCCTGCTCTGAGCCCCAGAATCCAAGTTCAAGTATAATGACGGATCATTTCTAGAGGAATTATGAGTAGTTGGCCCATACAAAATAAATGCTCTGTGGCAGCATACTTCCATTTCATGAATGAATGATACTTTTTCCTCTACAGTCTCTTCATAGGATTTACTAATCAATACCATGAGGCTACACTGCAGCAAAAGAAGGCTGGAGCTATAAATTCTTCAGTATTTCTCCATCTGATTTTGGAAGAAGAAGCATTATAAGAATTGTATTTTGTAGTCACGTATGCTGAATCTATTTGTTTCTACTGGACAATATATATTGCAATCATGGTTTAATAGCCCAGTCGACCTAAGCACTAGTTTTCTCAATTATTTTAGGGGGTTGAAATGTCACATACTGGTTTCCAGCACAGAACTGAAGCTTTTCTAAAGGCTAGCAGAAAACCCAAATAATCTGCACTGGAACATTTCATCACTGATTAAATGATACCTGTTTCATGGGTTAGTTTCTCTTAGGCCCCATTTGAAAGCTGATGTCGATGGACTGACTGGTAGCCATCTGTAGCTGGTGTACACTGCAGAGCTGGTATCCTCTGTGTTCTTTCTTATGTATGACTCAATTTTGTCCCCAGATACACTTACCCACAGAAAGAATTATTTTTCAGTATTATAGGTCTCTGGATCTAAATGATTACAAGAAGGCATCATGAACTGGGAGGGGCTGTTGTGAATGATAGGAGTGAGCCTGCTTGTGTTTCTGAGCTCTAACATCAGTTAATTCAATTGCAGTGCAGGAGTCTTCTATTTGAAATAGGAGTCTGTAAATGCCAGCTTACAGTCATTTTGCTGCTTTATTTTCTTGCACTAGCTGCAGTTTTGCAGGGGGTTTGTGGAATGGGGAAGAAACAAGAAACATGAAGGAAGAAAAAGAGAAAGGGACATTAAAGAAAGCAAAAAGATAATTAATGGGTATTAAAGGGGAGCAGTCAGGAGCCAATAAAACCAATATCCCATTATTAAGAAGGCAATTCAGTTATAGAGTCAGTGCACAGACAATTACATTCTTGCCAAGGAACCCTGAGGCTATTCATGGAACTGTTTACCTGAATGAGAGTGTGTGTGTGTGATTGCTCCTTAAAAAGAACAAAAATGGAACTTTAAGACAAAACAAACTTTTAAAAGCACATGACAAATTTACATATATGTTAAATCAATCTAAGGAGGCAATTTACAGCTTTAACAATACTAAATAAAAATATCTATTTATCCTGATGTGTACTGTGTTCTTCCACAAGGCAATTATTTATTTAACTGTTCAAGTTGAATGTTCAGCTAGCATATAAAGAAAGTGCTCCTCATTTGTTTTGTGTCAAAGGTCTAAAAATGGCTTATTTGTGATATTTTAATCTTGGGACATATGTAGTTCTCATTGTAGGATGTGCAATTGCTTGGGAAATAGTTATAAAAATAACTTCAAAGAACAGAAACAGAGCACACATTTAGAAGCCTCATGAGTACAGTTTTCTGGATATATGTAGAGAAAATGTTGACATTTATCATTCCAGCGTTTTTTTCCACATTCAGACAATTTGTCATTATTTGTATCCTGAGCAGGAATCATGCTTCTAGGCATTGAACTTGCACATGCAAAACCCCAAAACAGGAACTGCCTCAGAAACATCTAAGTCTCAACACAAGCACTGTTCCCAGAATCACAGCTCCACAGAGATTAATACCTCCTTTCCAATGCTGTACCACAGACAGTGAGAGGTTTTGCACTGAATATTTGTGAATAATATGAACTTAAGCTAGGCAGGAAAATATAAGGCAAAAGTTTTCATCTTAATAGACGATCAAAGAATCATAGAATGGTTTAAGTTGGAAAAGACTGCTAAGATCATTGAGTCCAACTGTTAAACTAACACTGCCAAGTCCACCACTAAACCATGTCCCTAAGCATCACAGTCTTAAAGACCTCCAGGGATGGTGACTCAGCCACTTCCCTGGGCAGCCTGGTCTGGTGCTTGATAACCCTTTCGGTGAAGAAATTTTTCCTAATATCCAATCTACACCTCCCCTGGCACAACTTGAGCCTCTCTCCTCTTGTTCTGTCACTTGTTACTTGGGAAAAGAGGCTGATACCCAGTGATAAATTGTCAGTTCTGTAATATCTACTGTGGATACATAAAATGGCAACCTCAAAATTTTTAGAGCTACTTCAGTGTACAAGAGTTTGGGAAAGCTACAAAAGTTAGATATAAAAGTAGACATTGATGATGCATATTGCAACCCTCAACTTTCAAGTCATTTAAAGCAAAACCAGAGGACAGATGAACTCCTTAACAAGCAGTATCTCAGTGACTATCTGCAAGTTTTTATTATATGTTTTTGTAACAATAATGATCTAGGACTTCTTTGGCACTTTTTTGTTGTTCTTAACTTTCAAAAACATTTATGAATGAAGTAATAGTGTACATATCCTGTAATGAAACAAAGAGGCAAGAGATTGAAATGACAGGTTCAAACCTCATAGCACAATGGGCTAGAGAGCAGCAACAGAACTAGATATGAATCCTTGTGCAGGCCTCGATAATGTCTCTGTTTGCTGTTTACTTCTTATAAAACAGAATTTTAAAAGTTTTGAGCCCAGAACTAGCACTTTTACTCCATCTGAATAGTATCAAAGGCTGAAAAATACGTGCTGGCATTTAAAAGTGTTTTTGGAGTCCCCATCATGACAGAAGAGGGCCTCAAAGAGTTTTCTGAACTTTCTGAAGCAGTGTGGGAGCCCAAATGGTACCAAGCACCTCTGGAGCTTCACAAAAGACAGTGGAGGTGTGCAGAAAGAAAGGATTTGGTTTGGTAACCAAACAGAACAGCATATTTATCAGCTGTAGCAACAGAACCTGTAGTAAGTTGATCCCATGAACAAGTTTAGTGAGGAACAAATGTAGCCCGTGCCTTCATGATGCTGTTGATTCACCCTCCCTCATCCAGGTGGGCTTTAGCCGCCTCAGCAGTGTCCGCAGACCAGAGACTGCAGCCACAGACTGGCTCTGCTCACACCTTGCTGCAGATTTGGCCCCAGGAATCTTGTTTCTTTCTTGAGTGGACACGGAGAGGAAATAGATAATTTATGTTGTACTTGTGCAAGCTACACCAAGGATTATAACCATACGCTAAGAGCATTTTCTAGCCCTGTGACATATTTAGTGGCAACCAAATAACAAACCTTATAACTCCCATGGAATATACAACTGTATTGCCATGTCCTAAAAGAGCATCTGCATTGTAACTGCAGAGAAACATTACTGACATTTTAAAAGGAAGAAAAGGATTTGCAATTCCAGATGTGACAACATATTCATGAATTCATCAGCTAGCACCTGATCCTCTTAAATGCCACTTCTACAGAAGGGTCAGGCACCTTCCATGCAAAAATGAATGAGGAATGGAGCAACGTGTGTCATCGTCAGAAACTCCCATTGCTCAGGCTTTAACTAAAGTCTTCATCAGTGTATGGAAACATACTAATTTCCTTGTTATTTTTATCCCACTCACGACAGCTATGGTATAAATCATGACTTGGTGCTTTATGATCTATATTCTTCACCACTTCAAAGTCAGTAGATCACAAAGACACATTTGACTTGCTGGACATAAACATAGCTGTTTTATTTGGGAAAAGAAAAATCAAAAGCAGTATTTGGCTGGAGTTCTAAAAAAATTGCCTGTAAAATATTTGTATGTGTGTGTGCCTCTGCTGTGTTATGGACTGGGGTGAGGGTGTTGGCAGGAGTTGGGAACATGCTGTAGCAGTCCCTAGTTACTAAATTAATTCCAAAGAAAGGAAAGGTTTTTGTCCTGGACCCAGCCAAATGTGTGTTAGACAGACTTTTCACACAGCAGATAGAACAGTTTTAGAGATCCAAATGCCCTAAGGAAGAGATCAGCAAAGTTTGCCCACCTATAGCATATATGCATCTTTCTATAGACTTATTTTGATGTTATCCAAAAAGACTTTCCTTTTGTTTATTGTTAGGAGGAAACAGGTCTTAGAGTCCTAGGCTAATTCAGGTTGGAAAGGACCTCAGGATGTCTCTACTCCAGTCTCCTGCTCAAACGTTTGTTTGTTTCTTCTCTGAGAGAAAGGGAGGGAAAAAAAAAAAAAAGTAATTTCTGTCATTAATTAATAGTAACTGTTACCACAGCAAGAATCTAGTTAACACACACAAGAGTTACGACACTTTTTGAGAACACTGTAACCTGAGGGCACCCTCAACCTATGTGACTGTCAGTTATCCCAAGCTGGAGATGACAGAATTAGGTTAAGAACGAACTGCTGCTGAATTCTTTCTCCAGGAACAGACAGGTTCCTTCTCCTACCACATTTACTATGCATGACTACTTCTTAAAATTACGTTTACTTACTTTTTTTCTTTAATACCATATTTGGGGACAATCCTTTCCCTTAGTTATGAAAAGTATGAGTTTGATAGACACTGACTGGCATTTCTGAAGGTGGTAAATAGTGTCAGGAAGTCTCCACTGTACAAAAGGTTCACCTGGCATTCAAGTTCCCTCTAAGGTCATCAGTTTGCCTGAAAAATACACATAGAGTTGCTCAATAGCCCCAAATGGTTGTTCTCAACAGGCGTATTGCCAGTTAGGGAGTCCATCATGCCCAGTGTTGGAATCATGTATGTTGTTTCTTGATTCTGTAACACTTATTTTTCATTGGGTTTCCAGGAAATTTCTGGATTATTAAAGATATAGATTCAGCAGTCTCAAGGGAGGTGACATTCAAAGTGTGAGAAAAGAATGATCCAGTGATCCACACTGTATCCTGAGACACTTGGCAGACACTAAAAGAAATGGCAGATATGAAAGATCCCTGGGTTTATATCTGTTTTTCTGCCTGAATCTGAGCCTTGACCCATAAATGAGGTTGGTTATTTCAATGACTAGTTTTGGAGGATCTTGGGTCAATTTTATTTTTAATTAAGTAGTACTTCTGATTTATGTACTTTGCCAGGACTACAGAAAAAGTCCACCCCTTTGGGCTGTAAATCAGAGGTCAGAATTATGCCCTGAGGGTACTTGTTCAATACATGGAAAAAACAGGCATCTAGAAATGGGAATGTGAATCCAACACCGGTGACTAAAAGTACAAACACAGTCCTTAAAAAAACACTAGCAATGCCAATGTCTCCTCACAAACTGGAGGTAGTACCTTACTTTTTCTTATTCTGCAAACCCCAAACTGCACGATGTACCTACCAGATGGAGAGAAACATTTAGTTTGCATGTCCTGATAGGATTTGTGTGCAAGTTCTATGGACATGCAATGTTCAGAGAGCCAGCAGCAGAACTTTAGAGCACAGGCAGAACTTTATATATTGGAGTGTAGCAGAGGGTCGAGAATCAATAGTGGATCTGCAACTGGAAGTATCCACATAAAGTAGAAGCTTGTTAAGATTTACCTACCTAAATGGCATCAATCTTTCAGTTTCTCATCAGCAAAAAGGGCATGGTAGTCCCTCCTTAATGCATAAATACATCGACAGACTAAGTATAACAAAGGTTATGAAGCATTAAGATACTGTGATAATGGAGCTCAGAGCTGAGTACCCATAAACCCAGGGGCCTGAGCTGCCCACGATCCAGGAGCCTGGAAGTCTCGGCTTTCTGGCACCTTATCCAGCAGCCTGCCCAGGAGCCAGCCAGACAAGCCAGTAAGCAGTCAGCCCAGCAGAAGCTGATTAAAGAACTCCTGGTTTCCACTATATATGGGGCAAACCAGACACATGCTTTAAGGAAAGATCAGATTTCATCAAACTGGCATTTTTCTGACAGAAAAAACATGCCATCCAGGAATCTTCAATCATTTCTATCGCTAATTGTGTTGTTAAAACAATGCATCATGTTCCTCTGATGTACCAAGTGGCAAATCAAAAGCAGTGTCTGATGGATTGACTAAAAGGCTCTCCTTAATCACAAACAGAAATTACTGCTGATGTAAACAAATCAGTGCCAACCTTAGTGAATGCGCATTTATAGACACTTTGAAACTCTGCACACAAGCATTTATTGGTGATAAAGCAGTATGACCTGGAGTGAGTCGAGAACTTTTAGCATCACTCCTGTCACTCCACTAGAAGTACTTACCTACAGCAGAACACTGCATCGAAGCACCTCACAGACAGTCTTCTGGGGAATCCTCCCAGCACACCTGGGAGGAGGGGAAGCACTGTCCACCCTTTGTTCATCAGACACTGAGCCATACAAGGTAAAAGCACAGCGAGCATGTGCTGTGTATTGTCCTCAGATTGCAAGCAGTGACAGATTTGAAGAGTGCAAAAAGAGAACAGAAAGACAAAGTGAGAGAATCTGCTATAACGTGGAGTGATTTGCTGGACACTTGAAATTGCTCCTCTCAGTACAGCTGCAGCAGGGGAACAGCTCCACACCCTGCTTGCTCCAAATTCCGATGAGAGGCATATCTGAGTACGTGGTCTCAGCTAGGGCTGAGATCCACACCACAGACAAGATTAAGCCTTTTCCTTAGTTCAGCTGTGGCCTTTTCTTTTAAAATTTAGCTGGAGTAGCTGGGGGGTTTCAGGATTTCTCATATTCTTCCCAGGATTTGACATGTGTTTGCTTTCCAGATAGAGAATATCCTTGTAGAACGAGAGTGTTAGTCTACCGAGAGATAAAAAAGCTAGATCAAATAAAACATTTATATGCCTAAAGGAAAGGCATTTTAGCTGCATCACCTTTATAAATAGTCTGTTGGTGAAAGCACTCGGTGAGGAAGTGGGAGACCTCAGTATTAATTTCTTACTCCAACAGACCAGGTTGAAAGGGATGCTGTGCTTAAAGTGTTCTGCTACAGAGGAAAGAATATGAAATGTTGGGTCAAAGGCATAGAGAGGAAAAACAAGAAAATCATGTCCCTGCAGCCTTGGGTTAGCGTCTCTATTAAGTGTGCTGTACATCTCAGAACCACTCAGGTTATTATTTGCCTGACTCATGTCAGTTACTAGACATCACACCAAAAGACCTACTCCTAGTGGCCTGCTTTTTAATTTATTAGAGGAGACTTAACAGAGTTAATGGTGGGAAACAGGAATCCTCATTTTTTTCTTGTTGTCAACAGGGTGTACAGCTTTCCCTGTCAGCAGAGAGCCATCAGGAAAGACTATCATACAAAATGAATGATTGCTGTTCACAAAAATGCTGAAACACAACTAATTGATTTTTATGAAGCAGGCAGCTGTATTTGATTTGTGTACTTTACATTCAGGACCTTTAATAAAGCATTTTTGTTAAAAGAGTTACATATAGACAAATTGAATTAAGTGCTGTTTTACTTTTCATTAGAGTTTTTCAGAGACGTATAGTAAAGAAAATTGCTTTACAGCAGAATGCCATTTATTGACAGAAAAGCTCTTTCTTTCTAGTGTAAACAGTATCATCAGTGTAGTCTATTAAAAATAAGCTTCGACAATTTTGCATGAATTTCTGTTTTCCAAAAGAAAAAAAGGGGGTGGGAGGAAGAAGACTGCTATCGCGGTAAGATGTTAGGCTGGGACTAAGACACTAGGTTTCAATGCCTAATATTTTTCATGCCTCTCTTTCTTTTTTTCTGTAAGATACTGGCAATCTTTCTCTACCTTATTAACTGTTGTGCAGTTGAATTAAAAAATGTTTGGATAGTGTAGTGAAGGACATATGCCAGAGGAGAGATGTGCTCTAAAATGTCTTCTGTCGTATTCTAAGGGCTGCCACTTTAAACAAAGGCAATGTACCAACTGCAGGTATCACATAAATTCAGACCAAACATAATAGCCACGGTGAGTTGAAGATACCCCAGTCTTTCCCACTAAAATCAGTAGCAGAGTTATCCACCCACTGGAGGACTGGGGCATCTGGTATAACCACCTGAACACTGACTGTCAATTGCCACTTTTTGCTTGGAAACTTGGAGACTTGGAAGCAGTATTATCTACTGTTTCCACGTTACATACCTCCCCAAGTCTTTCTCAGGAGTTCTAAGTGATTGGGAAGCCACAAAATTAAAGGTAGCTCAGTTATCAGAATGGGATCTGGGGATATTTCACAATACACCCATGACCCTTCAAACTGCTGATTACTCCTTTTTCACATGCCTTAAGTATCAGACTCTCCCATTTCTGTTCTGAAATGGTGATGTGCAGGGTGCATAATAGGAACTGATGCTTTTTGCTAAAACTAGACTATATTCAGTGTAGCATTACTGATGCTACACGGCCTTTTGGGTCCAAGTGCCGAACTGTATTTTTGGCTTGATTTCAAGGACAAAGGACGAACTTAAGCTTGGTGTTGAACACTGACGTGAGCAACCCCCTATCCCTACCTTCTCCTGTGTCATCTTTTGTATGGCCTATTTGACCCGCAGATCTGGAAGGCAAATTAACATTTGATATTGTGTAAAGAAAAAGGCAAATTCCTCCACTGTACTTGTCTACAGTGCAAAGGTAAGTAAATATTAATTCCTCCAGTGTTGTGGGTAGTCACTTCGTCACGCACTGTCCCCCCTCCAAAAAGCTTTTTCTCCAAAGCATCTAGCTGCCTTCTGCTCACCAAGGTCACAATGAGCAACCATGAAAACAAACTCATTTTGCACAGCTTGTAAGTATTTTCTCCTTCTTGACGGTAGTCATACTTTAAGGTTAGAACATTCTCCTGAAATGCATGTTGTTACTGACATTTCCTACAAAATCCTTACACTTCTCAGATGCTGTTCTAATCAATACCGACTTCTATAGAGCAAGAAAGACACCAACAGTTTTCTTCTCTGAAAAACAGGTGCAATCAGATAATACTCTTCACACAGCTTATACTGAAAATATACAGTAAGGTTTGTTGCTCTGGTTATATAGTCAAAACCCCCTTGACCCACACCTTCTATGGGTTTGAACAGTAGTCAAAGTTAAGCAGAGAGGATTGCTTACTTTCAGGTTTTGTACATTTACACACAAATGTTTGCTTACATTCCTTAGGCACATTTACTAAAAAATAGGCAATGTCTAAGGAAGCTCCTAATGTCCTTGCCCACACTGAGTAGTTCCCTCATTCATAAGTAAACTCTGCTCGAGTTTTCTGGGATTACTCACAAAAGATGATACAGGTCAATGTGGACAAAGCTGCTCCCATGGAGTCCTTCATCTCAGGTCTGCTTCTCAGAAACTGCCAGTGCTCTTGGAGCAACATGACTCTTCTGAAAAGAGATCACACAGAACAACAAGGGCCTGATTCTTATTTTGGACAGTGATTTAAAGCTGTGATCCTGTCAAATCTCCTGTATGTAAGGCACCTTCCATCTGCCTCAAGCCTTGAAGAGGCTAATTCTGTAGTTCTCACTCATGCAAAACTCCCACAGAAGAGGGTGGAAGGACGGCAGCACTAAGTTCCCATCCTAGCTGAGTTATACTGTTCGATAGTTCAATAACCCACCGATAGTGGTATTGTTCAGAAAATTAGTTCTGAAAATAAAACATTAACTGCTCACTTTATATTGACAGAAAATTTTCTTCATGGTGAAATGAGAAAATGAAGAGTTAAAGATCAGGTGCTTGTTAAAATCAATACAGCTTGATAGCAACATTTTGTTCTTCCACAACAGTAAAGAGTGAGTGTTTCAACCAGCTCACCAGATGTGATCAAAGACACAAGTGGACACATTCAAAACATAAAATATCTTCTCCCTTTTTCTTAAGCAAAAGCTGCATTGACTATTTTTTCCCCGAATATGCTATTAGCCAACTTACTGTGGAAGCACAACCACATTGTGAGTAGCAGAGCTGATAACTTTTTATGAAAATTAACACCATACAGTATGTTACAAACAAATTCCAGTCTTCAGCTATTACAAGTAATAAGAGAACACTGTAATTAAAAAAATAAATCAGCCCCATTTTACTTCCTTGAAGCATATTCAGTAGTTACATTAAAAGCAATTTTTATAGAAATCCTCTGTATTCACTAATTTAGAGGGAAATGCACTTAAAAGGGGAGTATACTGCACATCTTTATTGACGAATATTACTTTTTATCTAGCTCAGAAGAAATAAGCTCCTCTTGAGGCATTGAATCAGATGAGTGACTGTGATGAGAAATATATTAAAACCACAGAAAATGCCCTGTTTTTAAGTATGCTGCTGCACACAGATGTTCAATATCTGCATCAAACCCTTTTAGACATTTGGAAATGCAAACCAAAAATAAAAGCATTATTTCCTTTATGTTTATGACCACAGAAATAATTTTATAGCAAAGAAATTACTTTTAAGGCACATCAGTCATTCCATATATACTTCACATCCACTAAAATCTGACTGTCAATTAAATTTCATTTCCATAGACTCCTTGAATTCTACAAGGAAAAACAAAGGGGAAGGATTGTGTTTACAGGCAACAAATCTCATTTCAAAAGCAGTGCAACAGTGAAACTGCTGTGTGTCTGCAGTCTGGAAAACCACTCTAAACCAGCATTAAGTGACAAAAGCAGACCTTTGTCTTGGTAGGAACAGGTATCTCTAATGAAGCCATCCAGTAGCTCAGAGGTAGTAGCTATGTACCATATGTTGCTTTGGTTGCTCTGGCAATTAAATAGTCTCTTCAGATTAGACAGACCTGAACTTTTTAGCTACATCGTTACCTACAAACAATATGAGCTTGTTTCAGCTCTTCTTGATGTAACTTTAAAAAGAATTCTCCAGTTTGCAAAAGAGAAAATGGCTTGTAGTTTCCTCCTCTCAGTTGCTATTTTTTTCTATTATTTATCTATCTCAGGTACATATTTGTACCAAAGTGTTTGTTATTTACAAAGGGATGGATGCTCCTGAAAATGAGTCTTAGCATCCTTTCTTTAAGTGCAGATGTTTAAACAAGGCTCAAATCTTTTCAAAACTCCAAGCCTTATTTCAAGAAAGGACCTAATGAGTTACGGACTTAGGACTTTGAAGAAGTTTCGGTTGTTTCTTTAGTGAAATCAAGCAAACTTCTAATGCATTTGGTGCAATCATCTAATCCTTACTTCGGCAGAACTCCCACCTGAGTTGGCCCTGAAGTTAAATTTTCTATTGAATTAACAGCAGAATCTTAGCCACCAACCACCTCATTTTCCAGGGTTAAGCGAACCAAATGCTTATTATGAAAAACTGATGAAACAAAGTGACTGCTCTATCATTTGTCCTTATGCCATAGATTTTTCAAGAGAAGAGAGGCTACAGACACCTTTCAGACAGAAGAGAGGGAGTAAAGATGGGGATATCTAAGGATTCTGAGGTATGGATTCAATTTAGCTGTTTCAAGAAGCCTGCTGTATGAGATAAGATTTCATTCTGTTTTTCAAAGAGCTGCTTACTATGGAAAGGTTCATTTGAGGCAGATGCCAAATCCTGCTGCCTGTGGAAAGAGTGATACGTGTAAAATGGAGCAGTATTTACCCCACAAACAGAATACACACCTTGCACAAGCACAGCTGGAGAAGGGATGTATATGCTCAGCTGAGTCTTACACTTGGTATGCATTCAGTGGTGAATGTACAGACACCAGTCCCTGTCTCTCATTCTCTTCATTACAGTTTATGACATTTTATAAACCCATGGGAAATATAGTTTGCTTTAATAACTATTCAAACCCTTCTCCCTTCTTCCATCCCCTCCCCCCAACAAAATCCTCTGAAATCATAAACTAGAAATGCAAACAAGGAAAGGGAAAGAAAGCAACATTAATATTAAAGGTTTGGAACAGCTGCAAATTCTTTTGAGATTTGTTCACATACACCACTGACAATCTGCAGTGTATGCTTCTCATTAAAAAAATAAATATAAAGGATTTAGTTGCTCTAAGACTGTAAATACAAAGGATTTAAAGACCTTAGTGGTGTGGCGATTGCTCTTCCTCTGAAAATCTGCATAGCAGACTGCCTCCGACTGCCCATCTGAGAATGAGAGCAGCACACATTCAGCCCCTGAGATAAGCCTTTTGAAGGGGACCTAAAAAGAGAAGGGGGGAAAGTTCCCCAGGGCACATGCAAGTTGAGCTGGTTGGAAATTTGATTTTTTTCTTTTAACTCAGAAAATGTGAGGTGAGTTCACCAAAATGATTTTTTTTTCAGTACCTGCTCCAGGATAGCAAGGTGCTTAGGCCACTGATCTGAGAGGCATGGAGCAGGAATTTACTGCCTGGAGATCCAACACGGGGGAAATAAGGTCATGGGGTGCATGTGCTCTTTTTCATATTTCATGAAAACATGCAAGACTCCCAGGTTTGTCCCACTGACAAATCAAAAATTGTGGGAAGACAGGAAAAACTTTTCCCATCCAGCTCCATAGGCAAAGACCCCTCCAAAGAAAAAGAAAACGCCATGCTTTCTGTTTGTCTTAAGCCCTGTGTAAAATCATCATTCAGAAGGTTTTAACAGTACAAAGGTTTATTTAGAAAAGAGTTTGGATTGTTCTTTTGGGTTTTTTTGGCAAACATTTAAATTCTTTCATAACTCAAAACACTGCCAGTGCCTGATACTTTCTTTCCCCAGGTAAGCAGTAAAAGCCCATTTCTTACTGGGACGAGTCCACCATAGGCCCCCAGCTGCTTACTTTTTAAATACTCAAAACTCCACCACCACTGCCACTTAATCCTTTCCTCTTGATGTCTCTTTGTTTTCCCACAAGATTCCAGAGCCCATAAAAGCTCACTGCTTCCCAAACTCAGCGTCTTAGCCTATTTTCCTCTGCAGACTCCCCATGCCCTCTGTCAGGGTTCAAAGACAATCACTCCCCTCCCCATTTACCCATCGGCACTCCAGCACCACTCCTCCAGCACCATGTTGCCATTCTGTACCATGGCGAATGTCCTCAGCCTCCCCGACACTATCCCCGTGCCCCACAGCATCACTCTGCTTCACCGAGGGGATGAGCCCTCTTCCTTCTCTCTAAGCCCAAACCCTGTGTTCTCTTCCCTCCCTTCTTTTTCAGCATAGAGCCTTCTCCTTCTCTTTTAACTCCACTCCTGCTCAAGGCAAACCCATCCCTCCAGCTCAATGCCGGAAGTTCTTCTTCTTCTTCTTAAAGAGAATGTGTTTAAAGGACCTGCGGAAGTCCTGGTTGAAGATGGTGTAGATGACTGGGTTGAGGGAGCTATTGCAATACCCAATCCAGAAGAAGAACTTGAAGAGAGTCTCAGGGACCTCACATGCCTCCCGGCAAATACCATAGAGGCTGTAGCTGAAGAAGAAAGGGAACCAGCAAACTACAAAGACCCCCATGACCACGGCCAGCACAAAAGTGAAGCGTTTCTCCCGGGCCTGGGTGACTTTCTTACGGCAGATGCTGCTACGCTTCCGGCGCCGGCGATATGAGAAGAACTGCATGGAGCGATTGCTAGAGCGGGACAGACGGCTACTAGAGTGCTTGGAGGAATACGAGTAGGAGAAGGACTGGCTCTTGCTGCTTTTGCGGGGATGCTCCTCCCGGCTCCGCCTCCGTCTGCTCTCTGAGGTGCTGCTCTCCTCCAGCTCAATGTCCTCCAGCTCAGAGGCTTTGCGCCAGTGGTGCACTGAATAATGTCCATTCTCTCCCAGCTGCATCCTCAGGGACGTGCAGCCGCCAGCAGTGCGGCTCAAGCCATTCTCAGTCTGGGAGGACCCCTCTGGCATCGTACGCTTCTCAGAGAGGGTCCTGGTCCTTAGCTTGGCCACGCGGTAGATGCGGATATAGACCAACACCATGATGAGGCAGGGGGCAAAGAAAGAGCCAATGCAAGAGGAAAGGATGTACCATGTCTCGTCATTGAGCTTGCACTGGGGAAAGCCATCTCCCTCAGGGTCCCGGTACATGGAGATCAATGGCGGGAAGGAGATGACAGCTGAAATGAGCCAGACGGTGAGGATGATGGCCTTGATCCGCCGGGGGGTCCGCTTGAGGTTGTACTCCACCGCCTGCGTGACCGACCAATACCTGTCGAGGCTGATGGCGCACAGGTGGACGATGGAGGAGGTGCAGAAGAGCACGTCCAGCGCCAGGTAAATGTTACACCAAGCCTTGCCGAAGTACCAGTAATTCATAAGCTCGTTGGCCAAGGAGAAAGGCATGACCAGGGTAGCCACCAGGATGTCCGCGCTGGCCAGGGACACCAGGAAGAGGTTCTGGGGGGCTCTCAGCGCCCGGCTGGTGAGCACGGCTATCACCACCAGCACGTTGCCCACGATGGTGAAGACGATGAGGAAGCCCACCACCGCCGCCAGGCTGGCCACGGCCGCCGGGGAGTAGGGGGAGGGCGGCTGCGGGAGGGCCGAGGCGGACGGCGCGGAGGGGGGCAGCGCCAGGGACTCGTTGGGGGAGCCCAGGCTCGCGTTCACCACCAGCAGCAGATCCATGGCGGGTGTGCGGGGCGCCGGCGTCCTAGAGAGC
>JANZLQ010000056.1:36555063-36565794 GCA_026212715.1 Elanus axillaris
ACAGGTAGCCTCAGAGGAATCCAGAGAAACTGTATGAGCAGCCAGGGATCAGGTTAGGAAAGCTAAAGCCCTGATAGCATTAAATCTGGCCAGGGACATCAAGGGCAACAAGAAAAGCTTCTATAGGTATGTTGGGGATAAAAGGAAGACTAGGGAAAATGTGGGCCCTCTCTGGAAGGAAATAGGAGACGTGGTTACCTGGGTCATGGAGAAGGCTGAGGTACTCAATGAATTTTTTGCCTCAGTCTTTACCAGCAAGAGCTCCAGGCTCTTGCCACCCTCCGGCAAGAGACTGGTATGCAGAAGGCAAAGGCAGGGGCTGGGAGAATGAAGAACCACCCACTGTAAGAGAAGATCAGGTTTGAGACCATCTAAGGAACCTGAAGGTGCACAAGTCCGTGGAACATGGTGGGAGGCATCCGAGGGTCCTGAGGGAATGGGTGGATGAAGTGGCTAAGCCACTATCCATGGTATTTGAGAAGTCATGGCAGTCTGGGAAAGTTTCCACTGAATGGAGAAGGAGAAATGTAACCCCCATTTTTAAAAAGGGAAAAAAGGAAGACCAGGAGAACTACAGGCCAGTCAGCCTCACCTCTGTGCCTGGCAAGATGGAGCAGATCCTCCTGGAAACTATGCTAAGGCACATGGAAGATAAAAAGGTGATTGGTGATAGCCAACATGGCTGCATTAAGGGCAAATCATGATTCACAAATTTGTTGGCCTTTTAATGATGGGGTTACAGCACTAGTGGATAAGGGAAATGCAACTGATGTCATCTACTTGGACTTTTGTAAAGCATCTGACACTGTCCCACATGACATCTGTGTCTCTAAAATGGAGAGACATGGATTTGATGGATGGACCACTTGGTGGATAAGGAATTGGCTGGGTGGTCCCACTCAAAGAGTTGTGGTCAATGGCTCGATGTCCAAGTGGAGATCAGTGATGAGCGGTGTCCCCCGGGGTCAGTACTGGGACCAGCGCCGTTTAACATCTTTGTTGGCGACATGGACAGTGGGACTGAGCGCACCCTCAGCAAGTTTGCTGATGACACCAAGCTTTTAGTATCCACAGATGGAGCCAAATTTTCAAAAGACCAAAGTGTCAGCGTGCTTCCATTGTGATGCTCATGATAGTATCTGTTGATTTTTCCTTTGACATATGAAAATCAAACTCTTTTGTAAATCCAGGCATCAGCTGACATTTTTTTGAAAATGTAATTTGGACCAGTTATATTCTTTCTTTATTAACTGTCCCCACAAAAAATTAATCACAAAGTCATTTTAAATCCTAAATTCATTATTATTTAAAGCCTTCTATAAAATGGGAATAAATGTTTGGGGAAATAATACTACAGGAATTTTTGTTTGTTTGTGAATATTTAAAATATTTCATCAGAAATATGGGAAACCAAGCAGTTTTCAGAAGCCACTTTTGTTTTTTAAAAGCAGCATTTGAACTTGAACATCTTTTTCAGTTTTTATTTTTTTAGTACAATGTCCAGAGAAGGAGAAAATTTTGATTGAAATGAGTCTGAAACTCATTCTTCTGTATGAAAGAATATTTCATTGACAGTTAAGGCATCCAGACCAAATCATAAACCACTTTATTAATTTTTTTTTCCTTATGTGGAACTAAAACTTAATCACCATGTTGAAGTTAGTATTATGCTTTAGCTAAAACTGAATGAAGAAACATATTTTCAGCTCCCAAATGCAATTTTTCTTATCTCATGTATTTGTAACCCTTTTTCATGCTCTTACTAAACAGTGTCATTGTTGTTGGTAAAACCATAAAACACAAGTCAAATAATGTTTGTCAGCCATATCCTGTCTGGCTCATTTCTGTAAGTCTTTTTTGCTTTTGTAGCAGGATCACTTCAACCATAACTGTGTTGCAGAGTGCCACTGATTCAGCCCATTGGAACTAAACCTCGGGCTACCACAGCAGTATTTGTTTGATTCTCCCTATTGCTGAAGAGTCATGAAAAATATATCTATGTCCCCTCTCTTCCTTTTTCCTATTTGTACTGTTTCCATTATCTGTTCTCATTTTAAGGCTTCTTCATTTCTTATTTATTAAGTCAGTACTTTAAATAGCCTTCAGAGACACCTGTATGGTAGCTGTGCCATTTGCACAAGATGAATGCATTATTTTTCTAGGACTCTGCACTGTATTTGAGGACTCCTCTCCTTAATTTCAGTGTTTTTTTTAATGATGCAAGATTTCTACACAGTAATATGTATGGGAAGTACTTAGTTTATTGTTCTGAACTTATACCAAGCATGCATTTATTTGCATTTTGAATGAGGTTGTGCAAGTTTGTAAAAGCTTCATCTTCTAAATAGAGAAAATTCTGTGTAGATAATTTATCATCTGTGACATTGCCTATCTCTAATTTATTAATTGTAGGGCCTGTTTGGCATAAGTGTAAAACAGCCCTTTTCATGACATATTTTCAACTGTTTTAGTTAGGAGACAGATTTTGGCTGCAAACCCTCACATCTCTGCTTTCTTCATTTATATTGAAATACCCATTTCCACAGTAATGATCAAGTGACAGAATCCATTCCAATGGATTTTAGTGAAGGTGGGGGAGAAGAAGATGCAGTCTGTCACCAAGGTTCATCACTTCCCAGCTCATCTACTTCATGGCATACTTCTGCTTAATATTTTGAATTGCCGTCAGAGGGATTTCCAAGGGTGGTACTACTTGCCATGACAATCCACCATCAAATCAAACCCCATGCAGTTTGGGAGAAGAGGCATCTACTGTCTTGTACATTGTTCTGTGATGCTTTGCAGGAAGAAGGTCTTGTCTGCGCAAGATCAGTAACAACAAACGTTGCCATGTTTCCTGTGTCTGCTATGAGTTGTAACTTCAAAGCAGACTGAAGTAGCTGACCACACTGAAGACTTTCCATGGGAACAAGAACAGATTGTATTATTTCTGCTTCACATGAAACCCTAGGGACATGTCCAAATATCATCTTGTCCTTTTCATTTCCTCATATATATGCTATAGTGATTTGAATTATATTTGTTAATTTAGCATTCTTCCATCTTTCAGAGGCTACTTTAAGCTCATGAAAATTTGATTTCTTCAAGACAGGCATCGAGTTCTGCCATCTTTCACTAGGAAAATAAGGTGGTTTTTTCTAGCAGTGTTTGGGAGATATTCTGCCTTTCTGTTCTTTTGTTCCTCTAAAATAAGATGAGGTTCATTTTTTCCAGTCATTAGTCCTCACTGCACTTGCCTTGTTGTGGCTTAAAATCTCCAGTAAATCTTTAAACAGTGCGGTAAAATGTTCTCATGTCTCCCTTCAGTGCTGCTGTTTCTGCTTTCAGTGCCTGTCTATCAACAGAGCCTATTTTATCCTTTTTTTTTTTTTTTTTTCTGATCTTTTTACTGCTTTATCTTTATTCCTATATTCCTTTTTTCTTTGTTTACTTTTCTGGCCTTAATGTATTGAGTAGATTTAATGTATCCTGCCTTTTTTCTGTAATAGCATCCCATGTGGTGTTGCTTATCCACTCTTCTTTCCTAGTTTTAATAAAGAACAATCATCTCGGCTGTATTAATATAAAAATTACAAATGGCTTCCCATTCTTTTTGTATAAAGTCAAATACAGTTTCTGCCATATCTGAAAGCTTATTTTAACATTACAATTGAAAAGCACTCCTTATGTATTCATCCTTCATTTTAGAGCTATTAATCTTTCTTGTAATATTTTCCTGATTTTTTTTTCATTTTCACAGTGGTTATGTATAATTGATGTTCATGTGCCCCCAGTGTCTGTGATTTTCATCATATACAGAAAAGAGCTACCTGATTTCTGCTAATGCTATCAGAGGAGATCCAGCATTTCTTCATGTAAATTTTGCGGGAATATTGTCCCTTCACCAAAAAGGACAATTCAATCAAGAAGTCTTTTCACTATTGTCAAGTGAGCCTTGACTGTGTATATACGGTATCTGTATCTGTCAAGTGAACACATCATTGATGTTCACACTGGACCTGGCTGGTAAGGACCAGTGAAATCCCTGTAAAGAATATTACTCTTTTCTTTATCATATTCATTTGTTCCAATGTGATATTAGATGGTAGTCATTTTCACACATGCACTTAAAATGTTGCCAAGAATTCTGATACTCTCTGTTGTAATATTTAACTTCTTTGATGACTTGAGACTATTTCCAGCCTGTATTGCAAGTTGTATAGTCCAGAAAGGAGCCCAGAATTGGGAATGAGTTGGGAGCAGTGACTTCTAGCTGGTATTACCTCCCTGCTGTAGCAGTATCTCTCAGTACACTTCATGCAATCCACTGGAGAATCACCTGCAGGTCAAAGACATGTGTTTGACATTTTACTGTCTATTTTGGATTTGAACTCAAGCGTGTAATTAAAATTATGCATGTCCTTCTGTGTTTTGATGAATAGGGCCTTGTATTTAGAAGTGGCAAATCAGTAAATACTAATAAATAACTAAGTGTCAGCAAAGTTTTTAAGTGAATATGGCTCATTAGAAGCACCTTACAAAGCAGAAAAGGTGTCATAAAATTAATTATTAATTCATGTAACTCATTCTTACTCATCTTTGCCAGTAAGAAAGATGAAGCAAGGAAGACATGGAGAGAGGAAGCAATGGAGGGAGAGAGGGATGAAATGGCTTATATCCCCTCTTCACTTCACAAAACATCTGAAGGGTATGGATTCATGTGCTGTGGTTTTTCTGATCTCATCCATTTTTTCAACATTGTGGTGTGCAGTAGTTCATACTCTACGTTTGCATCAAGACTAACGGCAATCATCAATAATATTAGGTAAAACATGTCAAAAATTGCAGTGTACTTTTAGGAACGAATTATCTACTGAATGTGGTGAACATAGACTTTTCCAAATAAGAATAGTTTAACTCACAAAAGATGCACAGCAGGAGTAGCAGCAAGTACTGTAGTCTGCTATTTATCTGTCATGCAGAGGAAATGTTGATTGCAAGTTCATAGAAAGTTCAGGAGATAAAAAAGGTATAACTCATTGAAATCATTGATTAACAGTAGGAAGACCATAACCAGAAACCTATGGTATCTGTTACCAGTCCTTGATCATTTAAGTTACTCCAGCTATTGGAAATGGAAGCCAGTTTAGCACAATATTTAACACTCTTTTATTGGTGTTCTACTTGCTTGTCATAGCTATATAAGATTCAGCTAACTCTAACAAACTTTCAGTCTCGAAAATGAAAACACAGAAGCCATACAACTATAGGTTGTACAAAGAAAAGCTTCGTACCAAAGTATTATTAATACTATGCAGAATGAAAATTTAACTCAAACTCTTGCATTGACGTCAGTACTTATGAATCCCGAATAGCGGGTTCAGAGCTCAGTACAGAAAAGGCCCCTACTTAGATGTGAATGTTTACTTAAAGTGTACCAACACAAACATTAAGTACCAACACACGTGCAGTATTATTATAAACAGACTAAATACCCGTGACATTTGTCAACTGTTCCTCCTCTTAAAGAGATTCACATTGCTGTTCAAACGCATTTTGGTGTCCATTGCAGAGGGACAGGTGAGACACAATCTGTCTCTTAACATCACCCTCCTAGAGCTAGCCTCCCTGCGGGAGCACTCCTGACCTCACGGGGAAGACACAGCCGTAAGTAATGATGATGCAGTATAGCAGGGTGAAGTGTAAGGACTCAGAGTGTCAGTATGGATCAGATAGATACACATTCTTATTGCACCTATTCAAGATCAATTATTCTTCAACAGTTAAATTATTTGAGTAAATACTTTGCATAGTAAAGTAGGCAAGCATGCTTGACAGCACAGGGAGTATCGTGTGAGGAAATACCAATGAATCATAGAGATTTTTAAAAAAATTATTTTTTTTCTTTCTTCTCTCTCAATCTAATCATGAGCACCCCAGTCAGATGTTCTGGTTCATGCTATTTATATTAAGCAATTCCAGCAGGTGCAAATCTTGGCTCATACCCACCACAATTACAGTTAGGTTATAAGAAAAGAGTTTACAAGGAAGGCCTTTCTGAAGCACCTGTGAAAACACATTTAGTCATTTATGTAGCATTTGTTACTTACCATTACACATTTAACTATTTGCCTGTATTATCATTCACCATCATTGGCAAGTTAGCAATCTTCTTCCTTCTGGTACTTTGATCATTTTGGTTTGACACCTTTGACTAGGCAGAGGCTATATGGATTCTTTTCTGTCTCTGAAAAATTGAGTGAGACACATAACAACTAATTTACTGATGTTAATTTCTGGGATTTCTTTAGAACATGTGTTAAGAGAGTGGGTAAAGGGTTCAGAGTTCTCCCTCCCAGTGAAGGTCCCATTACCTGGCATCAAAGAAACACCTACTGAATGACAGATGGGGACAGGTGAGGTTCCCTCCTTATCTATAACAGTAATTTGTCCTTAAAGGTGGCCTTAGCATTAGCCAGTCTAGCTAATGAGTAAAGACTACTAAGAAACAAATTTAAAAATATCTAAGAAAGGGCTGAATTTCTAAAAGAGTAAAGAGGATAATTTCTCATGTCTGAAGTCATGCAAAATTACTCTGTAAATCTGTAACAAAGGCAGCTTTTTTGTTGACAAACTCATTTAAAATTTAACATATTCCTTCTTTTGAGCGGCTCCTTCCTGCTTTCAGATGTTAGCCAGCTTCTCTCAGGAAGGCATTTGCAGCAAACTCAGCAGTCTGACAGAGCAGCCTCCAGGTAAACAGTCACTCACATAAACTGATAGTTTAGCTTTCATTTAAATCAAATGGTTTGGGCTGAAGGCCTGAGCAGCCTTCCCTCCCTCCTGCAGAGCACTCTGTGCTGTTTGCTCCAGAGACAGCCGCAGTAACAGGACAGCGCTGATGCTCTCTACTAAACTCAGAGCTTACGCAGCTCCACACAGAAAACAAGCCTGTAATTAAATTGTTCAAAATTTGAAGATCAGTGTGTTTGGCCATCCCTTCAGACCTAATTACTTGCCAAAACACACTGTGCGCAGGGTGGGAAATAATATTAATTAGGCATCTTCTTGAACTGCAGATTCACAGCCATTATAGACAGAGGAAATGATTATGAGATTTATGCAACTCACATCTTTAAAAAAACGTAATTACAACAACAAAGCCCTTTCTCTCAGTATAAATAAAGAAGCTAGATATAGACATTTGTTCCAGGTTAATTTCAGCCTGAATTGACTACATCCCACAGGATTCATCCTGGTTTATACTACAGCAAGTCACAGGAGAGAAAAGCCCTTTGTGTGCTTCCACGTAGTAACGAACTGGCCAGTAATGTTGGCCATGGTGATTTTCTGCTGAAAACACCCTTGGCCATTCTGGTGTGCTGCCTGATGCACGTGCCTCTGCTAGAACCCAACTCCTGCCGCCCAAGGCGTGTGTAGACACACCGTATGCACCCTGCTCTGTGTCAGATGAGCTGGAGAGTATGTTTGGGGCAGTCTCCTGACCCCTCAGCAGCCGCAGAGCCCCCGGTACACTGCTGCGTGGTGGGCAACTCAGTCTGGGGACTGCGGGTCCGGAGAAGATAATGCCTCTTTTTCTTGTTTGGAGGGCAAAGGCTGGAGCTTTTGCTCCACAGGCAGAAAGCATTACTGAACAACAAAGTGGCAAGCATTTCTCATTAGTGTAATGCTAGAGGTCATTAATCTAGACTGTATTTGGAAGCCCTAAATACCACCCAATTTACTATTGACTCCATAAGAAGAAAGCTTCCAGAGACACCTAACCATGTGGAAACGTGGGTCTCAGGAGATACAACTGAATTTTGGTGGAATGTGAGACACGTGTATTTTAAAAGACACAAGGAAAACACTAGAGACAGAACAGTGGAAAAGTCAGCTGGCTGTACTTTGTTTTATAATTCCCAGAGAAGAACAGAATGATGGGGTGTGCACTGACTTGTCCGATGTTGGGGACTGTCCCATAATGATTGCACATTACAACAGAAGACATTTTTAATTCAGGCTTTCCAATAACAGTATCAGTGACGGCCAAAAATATTTAATGGGCCATACGTATATGTAAAAGAAGTGGCCTCTGCTGTGACTTCTTCCTGTAGACTGTATGATGAAAAAGGCTTGTGAACAATCTCTTACTGATAAAATATATACTGGATTGTTACCTTCTTTTTTAGCTTTGAGACTTAAAGGACCAATTTCAAGAGCAGACTAAAATATCAGATTGTGTGACTGGGCATGCACCTTTATGGAAAATATTTTGAAGAACAATATTAACAGTATTGCAGTCCTAATTTATTTTGAAAGCAAATAAAAAAGAAATAGAAAAAATATATTGAACTGGAATATGAAAAGCATCATTCACTGCATTTGAAGTTCTCAGCTCTTGGAAAAGAGGTCATGTTTGCAAATGCTAATAATCTATGTCTGTATATCTATGAATTGATTGCTACTGAAATGAACAACACTTACCCATGTTTTACATTCACTGTTTAAAGCAGGAGTCAGTTTGCCATCTTTGTTGCCATATCTCCTTTTATTTCTAATATATCTTTTTTATTGCATGTAGTGCTGCTTTATTCTTGGCATACTGTCTTTAAGCAGTGTATCTCAAATGCTTCTCACTGGTGACCAATATGCAAAGATCTATATCCACCATTAAAAGGAAAAGGAAAAAATATTTTTGAATAGCTATGATAAGCCAGTTAAATGTATTAGTATGAATGGTTCAAGAAACTGAGGGTGAATTTGAGTTGAAGGTGTCCCACTCTGTCTTATTTTGAAAGTCTCATGGAGGGCACTGAATGAACAAACCAGAAAATGTCAGCAGGCTGTACTTTATGATTTCAATACCTTGAAGTGAATAGAATGATATTCAAATATCTTCAGTGTTTGATCCTGATAACAAAAGGTGAGGCAAACATTTGTTTTACAAGTTTGCAGTACTTCTAGATTTGAAAACACTGTGATGTTTGTAGAATTCATCAAATAATAAAATCTGAAATTTCAGGAGAATGAATATTGACCAACAAAGAAAGCAATGCATTTCTAATGTGAATATATCTAATCAATGTTGTAGACGAATCCTATATTCATCAACCTCTTTTACATGAAGCTGTGAATTATCACAAAATAAAGCATCTCAGGATTGGCAACAGGTATAAATAAGCACACATAAGCTGTCCCTGGAACTCTGGTGTTTCTTGGGGGAAAAAAAAAAATCCCTTTTCTGGATCTCCTGCCCTAATTTTAAAAATTAAGGATAAAAAGAACAAATCCCCTGAATTTATTGGAAAATCATTTTAAAATACTTTGAAGATAGAAAGCAGCAAGCCTTATGAGCCATTTTCATTCAAAATTCCTGTTCCTGCAGTGTTTAATTATTGACATTTTAATGTCCCCTGTAATCTGCAGTAAAGCCCTTGATGGTTGCATTTACTGGCAGAGATGTTTGAAACTTGGAGTCATTAAGAAGAAAGATTTCTTGAAAGTAATCTGGACAGTTTACTTTTTCAGGAGAAAGAAAAAACATCACAGCCAAGACAAGTGGATGCAGATGTAATCATGTAATGTTATTATAGAATATTCGATAATATGAGATATTTTCCTAGTGTAAATGTATGTATTTAGTCTGGTCCTTACTGTCCGTGAACCTTACACAAAGAATATGGTCATGATTAATCTGTAATCTTACAATATTGTGGGTCTCAGCTGACTATACTAAAGAAACAGTCAACTTACTAATGGAAAGTACTTATTTCCCAGAGTTGACTTAAAATTTTGAATGTTGATCTTATATGATATTTTGAGATTTTTCAATTGTTGGTTTCATCCTCAAGTGGGACAAGACAAAAGGGCTTGGTTCAGTTGTCTAAACCTAGATGTCTAGTGCCAATGGAGATGCCATAGCAAGTCGTGCTTCACCTTCAGGTACTGTGCCAGCACTATGTTTAGGCCTGTGTTGCCAAAATTTAGGCAAATGAATGAAGCTTCAAGTCCAGAATTTATGTATCTTCTTTGAAATATTAAAACGTTTTTGTTTTAGTCATATATTTTATTTTAATGCTTTCCTTCAGATAAAGCTATGGAAATCAGAATTTTCCTGCAAAACACAATAGTATTGTGGATTTTCTATCAGAAATATTTGTTTAAATCTGCTTATCTATAAATTATGGTGGGGTATCACCATTAGTTAGACTCAATGATTATTCTATCAATTTATTTCCAGCTGTGCTTTGAGGTTTCGAGGTATGTGGTTGATTCTCTGGCAGAGGCTTTTTTTTTCAGCTTAGGTAGATACTTTTATGTCAGACTAGTAACCATTTTGTTTCCTGTCATGTGGAGAACAAGGTGCTATTTTAAGTTCTGTTCCTTGCTTCAAAGACATTTTATGGGTTTTTTTAATGCAATGATCCTTAATGTAAGAAGTGGCATCCGGACTTCCTCCCCTTTGAGTGCCCCAAATGTTACTCAGAAAGATTTGCTTACTTGCCTTTAGTCCCCTGGCCAAGTTCTGTTTTGCTCTCAAACAGAAGACTTTCAGCAGGGGAGCTGAAAATCCCCTTCCTTGCCCCTGCTCAGGGGTTTTAGCAGGTAGCGGTTGGCCTGTCTGGCGCGGGAGGAGTGGTGGGCTGGAACCCCCCACAGGCCACGGAGGAAATGGGCTTTAACAGCACTGAATTCCTAGCCTCTTTTCCTTTCCAAAAAGGAAACCCC
>JANZLQ010000056.1:36575592-36586186 GCA_026212715.1 Elanus axillaris
ATAATTTTCTCTTACATTTTAGGTTTGCACTCTCTGATGACTGCTTCTAACCCTTATGGAAGTGTTGGCCACACTGACCTCAGGAGAGGGCAATGGTCATTGGATTGTTCGTTTCCCCATCTGTGCTTTGTACCAGCATCAAACACTGGCTCAGAATGCGCACCACAGCTGCTGCTGCTGATGATCAATATAGTAATTGTATATGTTACAATATCTGGAATTAATGTACTAGATGTACTAGACAGTATATTCATAGGAAAAAAAGGGCAGATCATGCCCCAGAGGGTTTATAAGCTTAGGATAAATCAAGAGATTGCAAATGGATATAGACAGGTAGGAAAAATAATGGAAAAATTTTACCAGGTGTGCTAGGCAATGGCTTCAGTACTTCAGCAGTCTAACTGTTCCCAACTTATCGAATTCTGTTTTTCATTAACAAATTCAGGTAAGCATACAAATCATAGAAAACAAAGGTGAAATATCAGCCTGCAGAGTTCATCTAGTCTATCCCCTGCCAAAGGCAGAAGTTCCCATATCTATACCATGCCTACTTACACCCAGGCATGTACACTATGTTGCATAATACTATAGTTGAGCAACATATCACAGAGTTTTACTAACTTTACTATGGGACACTTTCTCCTAATATTTAATCTGAACTTGACAGAATTCATCACAGAGCTGGAGAACAGATTCTTCCATTATTCTTGGCAGCAGCTTTTTGCAAACCAGAAAATCATTGTCTTGCCTCTCCTCAGTCTTCTCCAAGTTGTACAAACCTCTGAAATCTCCCATAGGCTGCATTTTTTAGGACTCTGGTAAACCCTGCAGCTCTCCTGTGTACTGCCTCCAATATCTCAACGTATATATTGGAATACAGAGCCTAAAATGAATGCTCTGATCCTTATGGAAGAGGGAGGGTTCCCTCCTTTATCCTGCAGGCTGTCTTCTGAGCTAAATGCCCCAGTACAACGTTATGAAGTGGTGGCTTTCCCTCCTGTCCTGAAGAACTGCCTATTCACCAAGTGAATCCCATCCTATACTTCCAGGGCTGATTATTCCTAAGCGTCAAAGCCTGTCCTAGACCAACACATTGCAAAATCCCACTTGGTACATCTGTTAGTTCTGAGAACTGGTCTTTGATAATTATTCCTCAAGATTGAGTATGGAACCAGCGTTACATCCACCTTACAAGACTGTAATGAAGCCCGTGTCTCCTTACCTTTCATATAAGAATATCGTGTGAGATGGTTCCAGGAACGAGTCAAGACATATGTGATTCAGTACTACTACTATTATCTCATGATGCCAATCATGCTATTAGAAAAGAAAATTATAACAGTTTGACATAATTTACCCATCTTCTTATTATCCTATGGCTTCTTACATATAATTTTATTTTTGTTCCAGAATTTTTTTAAAAGCTTGAGCTATTTTTGTCTTACAGTATCTTACCTTCCCACCCCAGAAGTTCTCAGAAGTAATCCCAAATGGCTTTGAGATTGCTTCAGTCATTTCTTTAACTAACTTGAATGAAATCCATCAGGGCCAGCAGTTATGAAAAGATTCAACTTGTCAAAGAGCAGTGTTACTTGTTCTTTTCCTGTTCTGTGCTGATGTTTTATTTCTAAGTTTAGTGAAGACTAATGACGAAAAGTATTAAATATCTATGCCTTTTGGTGCCATCTGTCAATGAGGCTGCATTTCACATTCACAAAAGAAAAATTAAAAACTTTAATGAAGATACATCTTATAAATCATCACTATTTCAACAAAGAAAATGAAGAGTTAGATTACAAGTTCCTGTATTTACAGTAGCTTGTAGCCTGAATTCAATAAGATTATGTGAGCAGAATTTTGACCCAATTATTCAGTTGTAATAACAGAAATTACAATAGTGATTTAAGCATGCTGCACATCCTTTATTCAGAAATTGCTCAAGTAGCTTCCTTCTAAGTCAGTGAAAGTGCTTGTATGGGCTACTGATCAAGAGAAATAATTAAGGCATGTTTTAAATGTCTAATTTATTCACTCTATACCTTAAGAAAAATAAGCTAGTTTGTATATTTTCATTCATTAATACTTAAAAAATTAACTAAAAATGCATGCAAAAGACTGTATTTAGCACACAGCTGGTAGTTCTGTATATAAAGATTATTTCTTTAGCACACTGATGATATTAATATTTTGGGGAGTATTACAATTAAAATGTATTCATTCAGCAATAATCAAGAAATGAACATTTATTGGTTAAATACCTCAACAAAATTAAAATTTTCACTTATTTACATTTTTTTCTACACAGCTGTTCCAAAAAAGAGTGAAATGACAGAATTCTATTGGGAAGCATCTGATTTCATTCTACAGGCAGAACACATGAATTTGAAGAAGCACAAGTTTTTAAGACAGAAATATGTAAGTGGGTTTTGCCAGTCTAGAAATCTGTTGCATGAGATTATTTCTCTGGAGTAACATGGACATCTCCCTCCAAAGGCTGTTTTGCTTTTGAATAGATCTCCATTATATTCTAATTAAAATAATTCTATTCTATTAAAAAAAGCCCCACACAACAAAGAACTAGAAGAGAAAAAAAATCTCTTTACTTTTGGTATAGTAACTGACAAAGCTGAAAAAGGTATCTCACAGATTAGATAATTTTTTTCTTTATCTTCTTTTTTTCATTTTCACTAGGTTTTACATAAGGTCTCTGTCCTTAAAAAAATGAGCTTTGCGTCCTGTCTATATAAGCAATAGTATCTAGATTCACTTTCCAAGGGACCTATTTATCTTCATGGTGGTCCTAAGAAAATAAAGGAAGCTCTTACTAGCCTATGGTATTACATATTCCAGGAGCCTCCTGTGCAGTTTTCTTTGCAGCTCCCACGGAGTCAACTTAAATATTGAGCCTGTTCAGTCTATGAGGTGTGTGGTTAATACTAATGTGAGCTATTCATGCATCAGGGAAACACATCTTCATGTTTTTTAACTTTCCATTTGCTTTCACTCTCCAGGAAGAGCTTGGAAGGATTCTGCCTGTGTGGAAAACTTAACATGGACTAAGGATGCATTTTTTTTCTTTAGAAATGTTTTTTTATTACCTTTTTTCCCATGGGGCAATTGTGTCAGCCTGTCTTCTTGTCTTCTTCCATCTTTTACCATGATTACTTGTAACTGGGTTAGGCTGCATCCTAACTGGACTATGTTGTAGACTAATCTGGACTCTGTTTCACCAACTCCTTGAGAAAGTGAATGAATGGGGGGGAAAAAAAAAGGTATAGAGTCTTCATGAATGGATTTCTTTGTGGAATAATTAAAAAAAAAGGACTCAGGACCAGAGACCGAAGCTGTAGCTCTCCCTACCTCCCATCTGGTGCACTCTCCACTCAACCAATGTCAGATCAGTCTTTGCCTGTTCACCATCTGACCCTACATGCTTGCTGCCTAGTGGCTCAGCTTCAGGAGGGGCAGTGCTGGAGCTCTCTAGACGTGTCAGCTCAGGGTGGGCTCAGCCCCCTCAGCCCTCCTCTCCCATTTTGTGGATAAATGTCACAACACTAATATGGGAAACCCAGGATGCAGAGTCAGAGCCTGCCCATTCGCAAAAGGTGGCAATAGAGACATTTAGAAAAAAACATGAATTTTGCAATGTGTGTGCAAAGAAGTTAGATGTTGGTTCAGCTTCCTGTTTTCCTATGGCCATGCGTTGCCCTGCTGAGGACACTTTTCTGCTGTCATGGGCTTCTAGCCATGTGGTCCCTGTCTAGAAATATAAGCTGTGCATAAAAACATATTCTGAAAGAACACCAGGTAAAATCAAAATGAAATTCCCTGACTGTATGGCATCAAATTCAGGAACACACCTAACGACCTGTCAGCATCTATCTTTCACTTCTTTGACTTCTGTGAAAATCAAAGTCTGAGTCCAGAGCATTGAATTAGCATTAGAAATTCCTGGGGAAATCACAATTCATGAATGTAATGTTTAACTATTCAGTTGAGTGAGGTGTTCCCTGTAAAGCAAATTTGATATAAACATTTCTGATGATCAAAAACATACCTCAGCAAGAGATAGGTGCAATGGCTTTAATGCATGCTTTTTGTCTGATCTGATTCATCTAACCTTAGTTTCCAGCCAATACATCTCAGTCTGCTGTACTGAAGGACACTTTATTATGAGATTTTTTTTTCTCCTGTCAGTACTTAAAAACCTACATGAAGTCATCCCCTTAATCTCCTCTGCATAAATCTAAGCCAGCAGAGCTCTTTGATTTTATCAGTATAAAGAATGATTTTCAATCTTTTCATCCTTCCCATATGCCTTCTCTGTACTATCTGCTGTTTAACAAAATCCTTCTCGAAAGAACTTTCTTGTTTTCACATTCATGGTCTCCCAGTAGTCCAATTCTCAGTTTAAAATTCACCCTCAGTTGGTAACACTTCAGATCTTTGCCAATGAGAGGGAGTATTTGAAAATGCCATAGAACAGTAATAGCATGAACTCATCTTCATGTCTCTATCTGCTGTGACCCCCAAGTCCTCTTCAGCCACAGTGAACACGGCCAGCATTCCACTTCCTGGCGACTTAGTGCCAGACTTGCTGTGGGATGTGTCATCTTCATGGCTTACGACTCTCCCACTTTTATATCATCTGTCAATCCTTTCAGTAGGTTGTTAATAAAAATGCTAAATATTGTCATGCTCATATGCCGATTGTATTTAGAGATCCATGCATTAAGTTTTCAATTCAGGTTTGAAAAATACCCAATTAATGTGTATTTTGTTTATTTTGTAATATTCTAACTTCTAATGAAAATGTGGTCTGAAATTGTAGAAGGCTTTGTGCTTGCATCAGCACTATTACTTTTTCAACCAAATTTATGACCTTCTTGAGAGAATATATCGAGTTAACTAGCATGACCTTATTGTCAACGAATCCTTTGCAATGAAGAATAATCTTATTACCCATCCTTGCTTTGGCCATTCTTTAGAGCTGAAAGGCCCAGTAGGCCCTCTGGATTGCCCACTACACCTTTTTCAGAATTTCGTACAGCATTGGCTTCATTTCAATTTTCTGAAACTAGCTTACTGTTCCAAGTTTTACTGAAAATCAGTGTTAAGGATCCAGAGAGCTGCTCAAACAGCATTTTAAAACTCTGATGCAAGATATCCAGACCTACTGATTTAAAAATACCTAACTTCAATAGCTGCTTTTTAACATTTCTTTGAGTCACAGCCAGAATAGAAAATATGCCATCATTGTCATCATCATCACTAGAAGATGTGCTGCCACCACAGCATATTGACTATTCTTCAAAGCCCAAAAGAGAAACATGTAGAGAAGCTTGTCTTTTCTACAATATTGTAGACAATTCCATAGACATCATCTACTATTTAAAAAACCTCCTCACTTCTTTACATTCTCTTGTTCCAAATTTACTTTCACAATCTCCTTTTTATTCTGAACATTGCTGACTACAGACTTTTCCTCATGCCTTTACCAGTTCCTACAGTTTTATGTCCTAATTTATATTCTTCAATATCCATTTCTTCTTTCTTTCCTTTATGATACATGTAATGCATGTGACATTAATTAATATTGTTATTATTATCATTATCTTGTTATTATTACCACTATCTCATTTTACAGCTGTGGTGGCATGCTCCTCCCCCAACCTGAGCTGTATTTCCCATAATTCTGCTCAAGTGATAACTACCAGTGACGGTTGTAATGGATGCATCTGGTTGTGATGGCTGCATCCGGCTCAACATGGATTCAGGGGAGACAGGTAACAACGCAGTAACCAAGGGCTAATTTGAACAATGTGCACACCTAACCACGGTGCATTACCTGGTGTGCATCACCCAATTTACGCAGAGTTGAGGTATTTTCTTTTATTATGTAAATGCCCAGATATGGGTGCATGGCACAAATCAGCACACCATCGGTACAAATTGGTACTTATTTATACACAAAATTTAATCAGCTAATACATATTCATTGTTATTCTATTAAATGATTGGTTAAAATTCTTCACCTATCATGTAAATAACTACCCATGCCTGCTATGATTTTTTGAGACCTTTACTTCCTTAACCTTTTGGGTCGGTGGGTTTCTTGAGTGGGTGGTCATTGAGTCAGTGGTTGTGATCTCCCCCTGCCAGAATTACCTTTCCTCTAGTTTCACTTAAATTTGGCAACACTAGGCAGTCCTTCACAGACCTTTAACAAAGCAGACCATCATTCAGTTTGGGGTTTAGTTCTTAGACAGCAATATCCTGGTTTACAATGCCGAAGTATTGCTAGGGTAAAATGAACTAAGTTAATCTTCATCAATATCAATATAAAGCATTGACTGTGCACATATAATCCCTTAGACATAAACCATTGACCAAGTCTAGGACTAAGACTGGATCCAGCCGCACCTAGACTCCCCTGAGAAGGAGTTTAGACCTCAAGGGGGTCCTTTCTGAACCTCATGACTCAGCTGGAGGGTCTCCCCGACAGTTTTGCTTGATCCTGTCCTCTATGCGGTAAATAATCAAGCATACTAGATCAAAGGTAAACAAATTAAATACCCACAAACAGAATCTCAAGAATGGAGCAATGAATTGTGGGGGAATGCATTAGCCCTAGGCATTCCCAGAGCCAGGATTTAAGGTCAGCCTACTGGCATTATCTTGAGTCTGATTGAAGCGTTCCGGAAACAAGATAATGGTGGAAGGAAGGAGCATATTTCAACTTTTCCATTGCAGTTGCTGGAAAGGGAGACAACTTCTTCCTTCCCCTTAGAAACTGCAGCACATGAAGTCAAAACTGAGTGATGTCTGGAAGCCAATTGGCCCTGAGTGTCTGGGAAGTGAAAGCTTATCAGTGCATAAGTGATGATGGCCCACACACTTTAATGCCAGTTGGTCCTCAGAGGCAATTGGTGAATTTTTTAATAGATACAGGACCACAAATTTCATTACTAACACAAGATGCTGAGAAGCTGGGTGTGAGATCTGGATGGTGAAGAGTTAAGATTACTGGTGTGAACAGAGGGAGTGTTGTGTGTCAAACTGCCAAGGTCGATTGATGGCTCCTGGGCAAGAAGCACATGTCTCCTACTAGTTTTGCAATTAATGAAATGGAATTTCTGAAGCCACAGCTGATTTGGAGAAACAACAAATCATCTCCAGAACCCACTCCCCATGTAACTTACCTGTCTGGCCAGTTCAGAAACCAGAGGGGAGGTGGCATTTAACAACTGATTGTCTGCACCTGAATTCTAATACAGCCCCATTAACAGCTGCTGTATCAAACATTGCAAACCTAACAGCTACTTTGCAAGCAGCTGCACACCCCTGGTTGGTGGGTTAGATGTAAAAGCTATGTTCTTTATGGTTCCCTTGAAGGAGGAGGATAAAGAGAAGTTTGCTTTCACTTGGGAGGGAGTACAATATACCTTTAACAGACTCCCACAGGGGTATAAACATTCACCCACAATTGTTCATGCTGTGCTTGCTGAACTTTTACAGACAGTCTCACTCCCCCAAGATGTGAAACTGTACCAATATATAGATGATATTCTGATTGGAGGAACTTCCTCTGAGAAGGTGGGGGAAGCAGCAGCAGCAGTATGGCAAGCACTAAATAAAGCAGAAATTGAGATTCCACCCAGAAAATGTCAGGGATGAAGTAAAGAAATAAAATTTTTAGGTACTTGGTGGATAGCAGGCAGTGCAGTGATTCCTCCAGACACCTTAAGAAAAATTGAAGGCTGCAAATGCCCCAATCAAGGAAGGAATTACAACAATTAATGGGAACTTTAGGATGCTGGAGGAAGCATGTACCTGGATTTTCTATCATTTCCTGTCCATTATACTCACTCTTATGGAAAGGCAATCCCTGGGAGTGGAAACTAGAAGATAAATAGGTGGTCAAAACTCTAACGGAAGAATTAAAAACATGTCAGTGACTGGGAGCGGTACACCCCTGCTGGCCCTGTTATAGATGAATAGGATTTTGCTACTTGCTGTAGCCTGTTCCAAACTGGCCCTGATGGGCCAAAAAGCCTTTGTTTAGCTCAACTGCATTTAAAGAAACAGAACAATGATACTCTGGATGGGAAAAGGGACTTTTATCTTAGTCCGAGCAGTTAAACAGGTTGAGAAAATACATCAGGAACAACTGGTGCAAATTAGAGGACCAATTAATTTACTAGTAACAATCCTAAAGGTTACTGGTCCCCCAGAAGGAGTTGCACAAAACCCCACTATCAGAAAATGGTATGTCTACCTAACAGGAGTTGCAGAAAATATGCAGTTAACTGAAGGACACACTAAGGTCTCTGAATTGCAGATGCCTGCAAACAGAGGCCCTTTAGTGTTACAACAGCCTTTTAAACCTTCACCCATTCTGGAAGCACAGCCCTCTCTGAGGGTACACCAACAGAAAACATTTGGTTTACAAATGCTTCAGCAAATGGTAAATAGTAAATGGCAATATAAGGCCATTGTATGAGACATTTCCACCAGCAAACAAGTAGCAGAAGGCGGCAAGGGCAGTACACAAGTAGGAGAAATAAAAACAATTGTTTTGGCAGCACAGAATGGAGCAAAAATCATAGATGTAGACTCTTATGCTGCGTGGGCTGGTCCCACACAGTGGTTCTGTCAGTGGGAAACCTTGCATTGGGAAGTAAATAGATTCCCAGTTTGGAGAAGCAAAGATCAGCAAACGTTACTAGATATAGCCAGGAAAACAGCTTTCAAGGTGGTATGGGTAAAAGCTCATGCTAAGGGTAACCAGCTAGCCACAAAGTGGAATGAAAAGGTAGATAAGCTAACTAAAATTAGGAAAATCACCTTAAATCTTGAGTGGTATCGCTTGGGAGAATGGTTACATCAAAACCTAGGTGATACAGGTAAAGAAACACTCTGGTGCACAGAGTAAAGGCTGGCCTATAAACAGAAAAACTTGTGAAACTGTTCTTACAGAATGTCCCCCATGTAGATTGACAAGTAGACCACCCTGCTAAAACACCACCTCTACACATCAGTGAAGGGAAAACTTTATGGTCTATATGGCAAATTGATTATATTGGACCATTCAAATCCTCTGTGGGGTATCGATACATACTCACAGGGGTGCAAGTACTCTCTGCCTTGCTTGTGGCAACTAAGCATCAGAAAGCCGATGGGTGAAATACGGTGCAAGGACTATCATTTTGGTTGTCAAATCAACCTGCTCCTGATACTGTCCAAAGTGATAATGGCTCACATTTTTCCTGTAAGGAAGTGCAAGATTGGGCAAAACAAGAGGGAATTAAATGGGTATTACACACCCCATACTACCCTCAGTCAAATGGGATGGTAGAAAGAACTAATGGCTTATTGAAAAGGAATCTCAAACCAGGTGAGGTGCAATGGGATAAGAGACTTCCCAAAGCACTCCATCAATTAAATAATCAATACGGGCCTACTGGAAGCCCTGTAAGCCAAGCATTATTTGTAAAAACTAAACTTAGCACTCCACTTACTGGGAAAAGAGAGTATCTAATGACATTAGAGCCAGGCCAGCCTGTGATGGTCAGTCTACCATCCATCAGTACCATGCCTATGACTTTAACTAAACCTCGTGGCCCACCTGCCTAGGAAGCTACTGATAGCAATGGTGCAAAACAGAATTAGAGCATGATGAATTTTTCCTTCTTTTTAACGGGCTAACCTGTTTGGAGTCTCCCCACTGAAACAAATCTCTATTTTCTTTTACAGCAGCCCACAGGATGGCAAACAGAAATGCTGTGTTCATGTTACTATTCCAAACCCTATCAATGCTGCTTCTCCTAACCTGTGGTCAAGGAACACCAGAGTGGCCATGGTCTGAAGCTCATGTTAAATATACCAGGACTATGGGAACACTCCCTAGTAGGGGAGATTTAAATCCTTACACCATGGCCATACACAGAACTGAAGTATACTTAGAAAAAAAATGAAGCTGGGATAAAAATGAAGCTGATGTTAATAAAGTTCCCTGACTTCGTGGAACGGCAGGGAAAGAAATTAAAATAGGAGGCTGGATGATCAATGGCCCTACCCATGAGAAGACAACTGAGATTTCTGTGCACAACATTACATCAAACACTGCAGATACGACATGTTGTGCCTCTGAAAGATTGGACTGCTAGTACAATTTTACCTTAGTACAACCTGTTTTCGTAATCTGTCTCTGGGCTTGCAGGGGTGTAGGACTATCATTTAAGTTTAAAATAGACATTACTGAGCCTAGCACAGCAACAGCCATGACTCCTCACTCAACATCCACCCTGACCATAACGGATAAGAAAACTATCCCCACAAATTTCTGAAACTTGACCATATGTAATCAAAAATATAGGCCAACAACAAGTGTTATTTAACCTATCATGGTCCCTTAAACAAGTAGAACTATTGATGCAAGTTAATATCTCTGCAATCAAACCGAGCAGTTCACCATTCCTCGGTAAATCCTATGCAGGATGGTTAGCATGGTTATATGAGTGTGTCCTGGTTTCAGCTGGGATAGAGTTAAGTGTCTTCCTAGTAGCTGGTACAGTGCTGTGTTTTGAGTTCA
>JANZLQ010000056.1:36595248-36610978 GCA_026212715.1 Elanus axillaris
AGATACAGCCATCACGACCAGACACATCCATTACGACCACCACTGGTAGTTATTACTTGAGCAGAATTATGGGAAATGCAGGTCAGTTTGAGGGAGTGGGTGGAGCACACTGCCACACCCCACTGGACATTTTGTTTGTGAACAGAGAAGGACTTGTGGGAGATTCGATGGTTGGAGGCCATATTGGGCATCATGAAATGAGAGTTTTTGATTCTTGGAGAAGTAGAGAGGGGGCTCAGCAAAACTGCTACCTTAGACTTTCAGAGGGCCGACTTGGCCTGTTTATGAGCCTGATTGACAGAGTCCCTTGGGACTCATTCCTGAAGGGCAAAGATGTCCAGGAAGGCTGGACATTCTTCAAGAAGGAAATCTTAAAGTCACAGGAGCAGAGCGTCCCCATGTGCCGAAAGATGAGCTGGCAGGGAAGAAGACCAGCTTGGCTGAACAGAGAGCTTTGGCTGGAAGTCAGGGAAAAAAAAGAGAGTTTATGACCCTTGGAAGAATGAGCATGCAACTCACGAGGACTACAGAAATGTTGTGAGGTTATGCAGGGAGAAAATTAGAAGGGCCAAAGCACAGCTATAACTTAATCTGGCTACTGCTGTAAAAGACAATTAAAAATGTCTCTATAAATACAGTAGCAACAAAAGGAATGCTAAGGAGAATCTCCATCCTTTATTGGATGTAGGGTAAAACATAGTGACAAAGGATGAGGAAGAGGCTGAGGTACTTAATGCCTTCTTTGCCTCAGCCTTTAATAGTGAGACCAGTAGTTCTCAGGGTACTTAGCCCCCTGAGCTGGAAGACAGGGACGAGGAGCAAAATGAAGCCCCCATAATCCAAAGGGAAATGGTTAGTGACATGCAGTACCACTTAGACACACACAAGTCTATGGGGCCAGATGATATCCACCCAAAGATGCTGAGGGAGCAAGTGGAAGTGCTCACCAAGCCACTTTCATTTATCAGTAGTCCTGGCTAACCAGGGAGGTCCCAGTTGACTGAAGGTTAGCAAATGTGACATCCATCTACAAGCAGGGCCAGAAGGAGGATCTGGGGAACTACAGGCCTATCAGTCTGACGTCGGTGCCAGGGAAGGTTATGGAGCAGATCTTGAGTGCCATGACTTGGCATGTATAGAAAAACCAGATGATCGGACCCAGTCAGCATGGGCTTATGAAAGGCAGGTTCTGCTTGACTAACCTTATCTCCTATGACAAAGTGACCCAGTTAGTGGATGAGGGAAAGGCTGTGGATGTAGACTTTAGTAAAGCCTTTGACAGCATTTCCCACAGCATTCTTGTGGAGAAACTGGCTGCTTGGATGGGTATACTCTTCACTAGATAGAAAACTGGCTGGATGGCTGGGCCCAAAGACTTGTGGTGAATGGAGTTAAATCCAGTCGGTGACCAGTCACAAGTAGTGTCCCTCAGGGCTCGGTACTGGGGCCAGTTCTGTTTAATATCTTTATCAACAATCTGGACGAGGGGATCGAGTGCACCCTCAGCAAGTTTGCGGATGATACCAAGTTGGGTGGGAATGCTGATCTGCTTGAGAGCAGAAAGGCTCTACAGAGGGATCTGGACAGGCTGGATTGATGGGCCAAGGCCAGTTGCATGAGGTTCAACAAGGCCAAGTGCCAGGTCCTACACTTGGGTCACAACCCCTTGCAGTGCTACAGGCTTGAGGAAGAGTGGCTGGAAAGCTGCCCTGCAGAAAATGACCTGGGGGTGCTGGTTGATGGCCAGCTGAGTATGAGCCAGCAGTGTGCCCAGGTGGCCAAGAAGGCCAATGGTATCCTGGCCTGTGTCAGAAATTCTGTGGCCAGCAGGAGCAGGGAGGTGATTGTTCCCCCGTACTGGGCACTGGTGAGGCCGCACCTCGAGTGCTGGGTTCAGTTTTGGGCCCCTCACTCCAGGAAGGACATTGAGGTGCTGAAGCGTGTCCAGAGAAGGGCAGTGGAGCGGGTGAGGGGCCTGGAGCACAAGTCTTATGAGGAGCAGCTGAAGGAACTGGGGTTCTTTAGCCAGGAGAAAAGGAGGCTGAGGGGATACCTTATCGCTGTCTACAACTACCTGAAAGCAGGTTGTAGTGAGGTGGGGGCTGGTGTCTTGTGTCAGGTGGCCGGAGATAGGATGAGAGAAAATGGCCTCAAGTTGTGGCAGAGGAGGTTTAGATTGGATATTAGGAAAAAAGTGTTGACTGAAAGGGTTGTCAGGTATTGGAACAGGCTGCCCAGGGAAGTGGTGGATTCACCATCCCTGGAGGTATTTAGAAGATGTGGTGCTTAGGGACATGGTTTAGTGGTGGACTTGGCACTGCTAGGTTAATGGTTGGACTTGATGATCTTAAGGGTCTTTTCCAACTTAAATAATTCTATGATTCTATGATTCTAAACTATACCCAGTGTGCCTTTTTTCAGATTGGGCCTCCTTACTCTCATTTTCAGTTTTCAATACCTCTTTGAAGGTAATTCTACAAGTTATTATTAAATGCCCATCATTATAAGCCAGTCAAGTGGAAGCCCACATCTTCCAGAAGAAAAGTACCACATCCTACTGCTATGAGTTACTCTGTTTAAATATGGGCCAGTAGCCGGAAACTACTCATTACTTTTCCAGTTCATCCGAGATTTTTATTTTCTTTTTGGTCCAGTATACTTAGTTATTTTAATACAGTGGCCATCAAGCTGATTGACTGATACATTTGAAATGAACCTTTCAAACATGGCCAGAGAACACTGAATGTCTAAGATACTCTGCAGCTGTGTATTCTTCGAAAACCTTTATCTTTCATTTTCCTGAGGGTACATCTGTTGCATCTGGGCAATGCCTCGATTAATAACTAGATTTTTAAAAGACATCACACTTTTTTAGCTTTAAATAAATAACACAGCACACTCATCACAGTCCCCTCTGGGCTTTACAAATATTCCTGTGAGTGCCTCCTGAACTAACCTTTCATCCATGCATGAGGTAATGCTATTTGCTCTCTTCCTGCTGTTGCTGACCCTTTATTCTTCCAAACACAGCAGATACACTGACTCTTTTAACAGATAATACTTCTCCTAAAGCACCAGTAAAAGTGGTTCAAGATTTTGCTTTTACTCTTCACATTGCAAAAGAGTAGGAGTGCTCACAGAAAGGGTTTGTTTTTTTTTCTTTCAGCTGAGGGGAGACAACTGCTGCTGTATAAATCAAGTCTGTTTTCTGCAGCTGACTCTATCCTTATTTTTCTGTCTGAAACTCCTTGACTTTATATCAGCTAATCAAATATTCATTTGCCCAGAGACAGAGGAAGTAAGCACAAGGGTGAGACAGCAGCACAACTGTCATTGCACCTTCTCACTTGCAGTTTCCTGCCACAGTCAAGTAACTCCTTGATGTAAAATAAAATAGCCAAGGACTGCAATGCAGATTGCTTTGCTCCTCAGAGAATGCCACAGCCTACTCTCAGGAGAATCATAGGCTCTATTAACACTGTAAGCTAAGCCTGACTTGAGCTGAATTCCCTCAGCCTCTCCTGCTCTTCAACAGGTAGAGTGGGCCTGTCTGCCCCTTTCCCAAAACAATTTGTAGCTTAGTGATAAGGGGGTTCATATAGAAAATGTAGATCTGACTTCCTTCAGACAGAAGACAGTATGGGACTATAGTCCCTCCAATCATAGAAAAGTGCTAGAGACACTAAACTATTGGATGAGAGCAGCAATGTGGCAATTTCTGAGGACACCTAATGCATCAGGGCTCTGAAGCAATATATGTGGAAGTGCACCTTGTTCCTGTGTCCCAGGAGGGCTTAGATGAATGTTATGTCACAGCCACCATCCATGCTGGGGCAGTTTGGGGTGCCTGAGAAATGCTGGTGTTGAAAACTCAGCTCTCAAGGCACTGAGATGCTTTCAAGACCAGGCAGCAACTGAGCATGGGTTCTTAGTATTCATTTTGAAATTAAGCATGTAAAACAGGGGCCAGGTCTAGCTTACTGCTAAATTGTCCATTACTGTTACTACTCATGGTTAAAAGCAAATGTGTGAAGACAAGTATTTCAATGCAAGGGAAAATAATTATGACCTTTTCAAATGCTTCTAGACCAGTTGAAGGAAATCTTTTACAGACCAACTCATTCTGCAATTTTTATGTATAATAGAAAATAAAATATTGGAGTTTATCTAAGAATGCAAAAGCATTTGGGGTTGTCAGCTGGAGCCTTCCATGTCTGATCTTTCTCCAGGCAGGCAGAACCTATAAATTTAATATGCAGTGCAGGGATGGGGTATTTCTGTGTATATGTGAGAATAAGTATGCAACATTGCAAGTACAGTTCCACTCAAAGTTACAAATGCATTACATGAGTTTCCCATGTAATTAATTTTCCTTCTACAGGTTGTATAGGGAAGGGTTGGACTCTGTGTCTGCATAAGTCCACATAAAAAAAAGAAGAAAGGAATGGCAAAATATTGCTAATGCAAAAACAAGTTAGGAGATTCCAGAAGTGTGGTTGCCATGTAACTTTGTCTTTCTCATGTATATTCCTTTTGATTCAGATATATGGATAATTTTCATAGTTTAGCTATGGAAAACACAGGTTTGGCCTATACTATACGTACAGTGACTATATTTTGCAGACATATGAGGAAGAAATCATTCTCCTGTCTTTTCTATGTCCCTCCTTAATTTTTCTCTCTGGGTGCCCTGTTTTGCAGTACCAGGAGGGTGACCAGAGGAACAGATGGTGGTGCTCAAGCAGTTCTGTTCTCCCCTGCCAGTCTATCCTTGAAGATTTTGTGCTGGCAGAGGAGAAAAAAGGACTTTTGTGGATTTATCCCTTCTGCAGGCCTTGGAGGTGATGAGGAACCTCTATAGCTGCAGAGGGAGCAAGGGGAACAAGCAGGGGATGCATCTTTGGGTTGGAGAAAGTGTGGGACAGGCACATATCAGTTCTGCTCCTCTCCACTCTGGAAGAGCAAAGACATTAGCGAGAATTTTTAAGTGAGAAGCTAGTTCAGCTGATCCTAGTTGTTCCTAATAGATTTACAGCCTTAATCCAATGGAACACTGAAGCACCCTTGAAAAGTTATGCAACTGCATGTCAGTGGTTGAAAGCAGCAGACCCTGGTGACATTATTGACGAATGTGCCCCACCTCACCCAGAAGATATGCACGCCATTGTCAGAACAAATCAGGACCACAAAATTCTCCCTGGGTGGGAGGCAAAACTTGCCTTGCCATTCTCCTTGGGAGGCTTCTGCTGCCTAATTTCAAATGCAAAATAATACACCATGAAGCCACAGGGAATCATTTAAACTTATTTTGACCTATCTATTAAAACCACCAGGATCTCAATAAAGTGAGGCTTGGATTCATAAGCAAAGGAAACGTTCACTTGCCTATTATTTTTGTATCTGTGTCAAGAATAACTTGCAAGCAATTCTTCCTATTTCCTCAGTCTGTTAGTAAAAAAAGCATTTGTTATTCTCTTTTTGTTAGGAGCAATCTTATTAAATTGAGATCTGTTCCCAATGGGAAATGAATGAAATTATCTTCAAGACTCTGTATCCACATTCTCTGCAAGACCCCACAGCAAATTTGTGTGGTTAAATAATTTCAATTGATGTCTTGGGTCCTGGAGTATCAGAAGGTTTGTTGTCATACTTCCTGGCTTTTTGTTCAATTTAGATGTATGTTTTATTAAATAGTCATGCCATTTTGCTCTTGAAAAGACTTCATGAATTCAAGAAGAGAAGAATCAAGCCAAGTAGAAATAGCACTTCAGATTTAACTATCCAGAGCATTAGGAAATAACAGAATAAAATCAATCTCTAGCAGCAAGACTGGATTTTGGAAGGAGGAGGGAAAGGGAGGAGAAAGGAACGTGGTTTCTGAAACTATTAAAGAAGCTAAATGCATAGCTTGGAGGGAATGGGTCTTATGTGTTTATTTTAATCTTTCACTTTGGGGAAAAAAAATGTTAAAGTGAATGTATTGCTTATGGCAAGACTGGATTGACCCAACTGGAAACCTGAGTTTTCTATCTAATTACAGGCAAGACATAATAACACGGATAACAGCCAGGCAGTATTTTTATGCCCCTTTACTAGTGAATTTTAGCCCTGAGCAAACAGAGCATCCTGCCCTCTGGAACTGGTACTGTACCTGGAGGCTGCTTCAGCCTAAGACAATGGAATAGAGTGCAGCCACCAACACTGACAAAATCACAGTGATTCTTGAACCACACCAATAAAGAGATAGAGATATGAGTATAGAGTTACTACTTCAGTCATGTTTCTGTAGTATTATCCTGCTGGAACCATTAGCAACCACAGAGTGATGGTCCTTTAATATTGCTCATCTGGTAGAACTTAAACCTCATCCTATTGAGCCCTGTTTAATATAAGTACTGTAGGGAGTCTTTTCTCTGGAGTGATCCCTACTAGTGTTTAATAAACACACAGTGGCTGAATACATAGAAAAACAGGTGAGCTCTATCAACATGGCAGTAGAAATAGGCAAAACAGTGTTTTGTAGAGATTTTAGCCTTCAGCTAGACAGTAGTAAATGTAAGCTTCACGGCAAGAGTAAAGGCAGGCAAGAGGTAGGGTTCCAGTCACATTTTTCACAGCCATTTGCACCCTTGTTAAAACTGCCAAAGATGATAAAATCTGGATTTCAGCTGGGCCAATAATACCTCACTACTGAGTTCTGGACTGCAATGTGTTTCAGTGATCCTCAGACCGGACTCAGTCATTGCTGGTCTGTAATTGCTAATTTAAAGATATAAGTCTGAAAGATAATTTCTATCATTCCACCTGGGGTAACTATAGCTATTTTTGGCCTTTCCTTAATGCTAAGGCATCTCATGTACTGAGGAAGCTATTCATGTTTTGCCAATACAGAAATATTGGCTTGTAGACAACAGGTTCCTACCTCTTGCAAATAATTGCATTTTGTTGCTTGAACTAATTATGGGATTCTGTATCTTATACTGGCTTCCACATGATGGTCGGATGAGTTGGTAACCCAGATTTAGGACTAAGTTTATAAAGCCTGGTAGCTGCCTTGCCATTGGCATATCTGCTGACTGAGGCATAGTAACAGGACATCTGTGATATCAGGAAATGTGAAACTGCAGTTCTAGGCCATTTGATTTTATGAGCTACCTTTTATGGTTGCTAGTCAAAGTGTATAGTTATCCAACTTTGGTTTTTCAAATTTGGCCTTTGGTAATTTCTTTTCCAATATAAGTAGTATGATAGTGGGACATTACTCTGTGCTAAGACAGCAGTAAAAGCAAATCTAGTGTTTCCAAAATGCTGAATTAAAAATAAACTGCAGTGATAAATAAGATGGACTTGTTGACTTGTGTTTTGGGAGGTTTATTTGTTGTAAATGATGCAAACAAATCAGGGGTAATTTGCAGGCACTGTTTTGCAAATTGAGAATTGGCGGTGAAATAGCAAGGCATTACCACTGTTGATACTAGCGATGCCTAGAGTGTATAATGTTGCATAAGGGTGGCCTGTAACCATAGACGCAGCTACGGAGATCATTCTCCACAGGAACTTCTAGCCATCTGGAATATGGATGTATCTGGAAAATGGATATGTCAGCTACTGTGGCATTATTGTCTGTGGACTTTGCAGCAGTAGTCCTCACTGGGCAGAGAATCTACACCTGTTTACAGGGAAAGCCCCCCAGAATAGCACAAGCAGAAGTCCCATTACCTCTTTGTAAGCAGCCTTCCATGCTGTGACTTCCCCCTGTGTGATAAGAGGGAGAACATGGTATGAGAAATGGGCAAAGTCAGACTCAGCAGCTGAGGAGCCAGACGGAGAGAAATCAGTAGCAGAAGGCATAAAGGCAGCATGTGTAAAGGATCATCTCATATGCCTGGGAAACTGGGCATGATGATGGAAGAATTCCCATCTAGTCTGATGTGCCTGTGCAGTTTCCCAGGTATTTGTAGAGATCTGACCAAATCTTTCCACCTTATCTACCTTTATATTTTCATATTGCCTTCATGGACCACAGTTCCCCTTTGGTTCTGTATAGATCTGATCCAACAGACAGCATTAGGGAGAGGGTCTCATAACACACATCTATGGATCTGGATAGTTTCAGGCTAATCCCTCAGTCTGGGTCTGTAAGATTTACTTTCTGATATATCCAAACTGTGTCAGTTGTCAGAAAGGTTTCTACTTGAAGCTTCAAAAAATTTCTCATGAGGCAAACACCTTGAAATCAGATATGTGAAGTTAATAAATAATAGCAGAGGCCAGAGCAGGTTCAGGTGGAGGAAAGATGTGTTCTCCAGCTTGGAACAGGCTCAGGAACTGAGCTGATCCCATGCTTTTAAACAGGGGTGCTAGAAATATTGCAACATGAAACAAAAGTCAAAATGCCTCAGCACAGCTTGGCACTGTTGCCTGACACCGAACATACAGAAGAGGTATTTCAGAGGAGGAGGACCTGGCTGCTACCTGTGACATTTGTTTTACCTTAGGGGGATTAGATGAATTCCAGCATGAGAGCAGTGACTCCACCGTGCCTCTGTGCATCGTAGCAACAGTAGAGCTAAATGAAGTAAGACTTGAAATTCTTCCAAAGTATATGACGATCCAGCTAATGCCAAGAGCTGGTATTTATTAAATGCTGTTGTGTAACTCTGATTTTCTGTACAAAATATCAGTATGATACATAGATGTATAACTGTAGATTATGTAGGTAAAATACTTTGAGATCAGTAGCAATGCTATTGCTTGAGACAGGAACTGTGTATCCATCTGGTCAGGCTGGGATCATACATGGAGTCCACCTTATAAGCGAACCTTATATCAATTACTTTCTCATAATAAGGGTGGTCATCTTTCATCTGAGTGTGAGGTAATTTGGAGCTTTCTGTCCATATACTGATGTGTGAATTATTCAGCCTTGTAAAGCACAGCTTATACTTTGTCACTCTTCATACAAGCCCTTAGCAATGTTTCCTCAAAGCAGCATAGCCTCATAGAAAAGCAGAGAGGAAGGACTTCCAGAGGCTCCCTGGTACAAAGCAGGCTCAGCTCTATCTGTCATTCCCCACAGACTTTCCTCCTGACAGGGGAAGATGCTCATTTGTCACCATTGGCATCAACCAGTGATTTATGCTACTTGAGCTCAGACAAACAGCCAAGCCACATTGCTTTTCCTCTCACTGAATGAAAAAGAAACACAGGCTTTGGATGTAATAAGAATTAGATGTGAAGTGGGTATTGGTGTCAACCAGTGTGGAGCAGCAGTCAGCGCAGCTGAAGCCCGAGGTGGTGTTACCCACCACCCGCAGGGGAGGCTCTGTCCTGACCTGGCGTACGACGGCGTGGACGTCCACCCTGCAGAGCAGCTGGTGTCTTCACCGCACTGCGTGGGGATGAGGATCTGATGGGATTCATTATCGGCTGAGCATCAAGAGCCCCTGGGACTGGGGGTGTGTGTGCTCTGAGCACAGCCCGTCAGATGTGCCATGCCAGCCTCGCTCCGCAGCTTTCGTTGCTGCTGGTGCACAGGGCTCTCACACACAGTCACGCTTCCGTGGCTCAGCTGTGTCTGAGAACTTGTACATGCTCAGCCCCTATGAAATGCAAAGAAAAACGTATTAGCTCAGATCACACTGAAATCGTTTTGTGCTAAGACTCAAATATTATTGTTATCTGTCTGAACACTGAGGATAAAGGTCATCAAACGGGCTGGAATCATACCTTCATTTTGCTGGGTAGACTTATCTTTCATCTGTATATATATTTAGGAAGTTAAAAGCAGGATGTCTTGCAACAGTCTACTTGCAGCAAGGGAGAAAGCTCTCCACATAACCAATTCAAGATTTCATTTGCTCAGCCCTGCCACAAACTATCAGGTACAGGGAATACTCAGCAGAGCCCCTGGGCTCTGAGCAGGCAAAACAACCCATGTCCTGTAGACAGTGCTCTTTGAGCATTTCTGCCTACCTGCTTAGAAAAAAAACACTAGAAGTAAAAACATGAACTCTATTTTATCTGGAATCCATCTGAGGCTTTTTCAGGTACATGAAGGTACATTGTGGTCACCCCTTGCTAAAACCTGAGCAAAATCTGACAAAGCTGAGCAGTGAATAGCTCTTTGATTGCTGGTGAAGCGCACAATAAATCAAATGCTTACTAGGCCATTGACTACATGTGTGTGAATATGAGAGTACCACCAATAAAACACCCAACAGGATTTAAAAAAATATGCCTCTCTTAGCGAGTCACGCTCCATCCAGTCATTGAGAAATATATTGTGTTTGGGTTCTGTGTTGCTCAGTTGACTCCTTACCTCATGCTCCAGGCCTGAAAGCATTTTCCACTGCATGATCTGATATTGTGTAATTTCCAAAAACCCCTGCAGGGGGAACAGAGATATCTGATGTCCCCTGCCTGCACTCAAATGTAAATTTACTTTTTCTAAACCACAGCAGCTCATAATCCCTCAGTGTCCTTCGTAATGCCAGGTTGTCTCCCCAGCTTGTGTTAATGTGCACTAATGAGGAACAGGCAATAGGTATTTGGAAAGCAGATAAGCACAGAGCGTGTCCTTCCAGTTCTTTTAGAATACACTGTAAAAAAGCCAAACTGTTTTGCTTGGTTGCAGTGCTGCGTTTTAAGGACCACAAGTCCTACCTTTAAGCAGTCGTTTTGGCTAAGGGGAGAGGAGGAGGAGGGTTACAGTCTGGGACTTACTGTCCCCAACTTGTTTTGTGGGTCTGACCATTTGGCCTTGATTTCTCAAAGGGGAAGACCCAGCAGTATCTTCTCTTCTGTGCAGACTGTGTTTGTGCTAATAAAACCAAGCCCTTTCTCTCTCCCTTTGGATAGGTCAGTCTTTGAAATTCAGCCCTGGATGATGGACTATTCTCCTTCTTCCTTGATTGTCTCCTTGCTTCATTTTGCAGCCTACAACAACATACAGTTTATTTCTCTTTTACCCAAAGTCACATGCTTTTTTTCCCCATATTATTTTACTCTTAATTGCTTGATCCTGCGCTCATTGAAGCTACTGGAACTGTTCCCACCACGGACACAGTAGCAGCCCAGAGATCCCCATACCCAAGCAGAAACAAATGAATGCCACAGACTTCACTATTGCTTCACGGAGAAAGGCAAGGCAGGGTTCAAAACCATCCACTGCTGAACTTGCATGCTTAAAGTCCAGTGAATTCATTTGAAGCAGATAACAAAATGTCATGAACTTTCCTGGGGGAGGGAAAGTGGTGAGATTGATTTGACATAAAAGACTAGCTATCATTATTAATTCATAGTTTGGCAGATCTCAGGCATTTTAAGTGAGTGAATTAATTCTGTATTACAGAGTGTCCTTTGCAGAACCTGGGTTTAAAAACCAGCATTTTGACTTTTCTTTTTTAGAAACCTCATGAAATCTTCTTTGTAGGTATTATTAGTTGTGCTGCTCTAGAAATTTCATTTTTCTTTTAGATGCTGTAAATCAATTTGCAATGCCAACAGAGTTGGGTGGAACTGGTAATATTGTGAACCTTTGGTAAATTACAGAAATGTGCGCAATAGCTGTGGACAGTTGCAGAGCTTGGATCTGTTCCCCACTCAGATGAGGTGTCATGGTCTCTATTATTTTACATGTTCTGTCTGCTGCAGGGTATGAGGCCTGGCAAAAAGATTAATATAAAGGCTGCAAGCTTCAAATTCAGCTAATGCAGAGTTCATGAGTGTAATACCTGAATCAAATGAAGTTTACTTTCAGGTTTTTTTTCATGAATCATCTGTGGTTTACTTTTAGATTTGGAGTGTAAGAAAGAAGCTGCCTAACCTAATGTTCTTGGGAAATGCTAACATTTGGGAGTTTCTGAGCCTGAATTTCTTCCCTCTGTCAAAACTGATTCCATAACCACCCCTGTAGTGTGCTGCCCTAGTAACAAAATGCAACATGATTAATGTGGCAAATTTCAAGAACATGCTTACACAGCTTGTTGAAAAACACTGCTGTGGCAAACGTCGGTCACAGCACCGGAGAAACAGATTCTCCATAACCGACCAGGGCACTGGTTTTGGCTAGTGACTGGGACCCAGCAGGAGGGATAGAAAAGCAGTAATTTTCCAAACACCAGGAGCTGGGTGGCTAACTGGGGACTAGTTCTGAATTTATTACAAATCCTAATTGTTAAGGTAGCTCAATAGCATCACCAGTCAATGACTGTAGGCTACTGCTGTTCTTAAACCTGTGATCAGCAGCTGAGTGATAATTTGCAGGTGCAGTCTCCCTGCTGAGACACAGAAAGCTGCTGAAACCACCGAGCAGGTGCTAGTGTCAGCATCAGATCTAGTGCTTTTAGCTTTATTCTTGAGACCAGCAAACAGTGCCTAACAAGGTTATAGAAGCTGCTCTTTTAATCCTACTTTCCTTTGAGCCAGGAAGGTTTGTGAATGCCTGCCCATCTCACTTTGAATACGACCATGTAGGTAGCTATTTCTTCATAAATCAGACTATCTTGAAGTGGTGTCTCTCACCAGAGAAAAAAACTACTGGGCATGAATGGCAAAAATACATTTAAATGTGACTTTAATCTGGGCACTGTTGGTATTTCTATCCGAAAGGAAAGAAGGAATGGGTTCCTAAATAACTTGTGGGTAGGATACTACTCACAGTAGGCACCTATCTATACATTTACTTGAGGCTGAGACCTTTAGACTCCATTAGCTATAACAGGAGCTTTAAACCTTTAACTCACAGGTAGACATCTCAGTTTCATCTGGAGTAGTCTAGGTAGACTAACTAGAGTGTACATCTGGAGCTGAATCTTACTTAGGCAACTGACTAACCAGGTGAAGAGACTTTAGAGTTTCAATTTCTCAGAGTTAGAAAAATGAGGGAGTGTTTCTCAGTGTTTTTAATGGTAAAAACTAAAAACTTTTTATTAACATGTTGTCTGTGCCCCATCGAGGAAGCTATGACCATACAATAATTAAATGAAAGTACAGGCTTTAAGTAATAACATTGCTGGTTTTCATTCCAGGTTTTTTTCTCAAACTAAACTGAACATTAAAAGAATAATCTAGTATATGTGTGTAGGAGAGATTAAGACTAGCTAAGGAAACAAGGAGTTGTATTTTGCAAAGTATTTATGGTTTCAAAATTTCTTTCTAATTTATACAGAGGCGTTGCAAGCACCCTTCAATGTGTTTTGCAAAAGTAAAAATAGGACCCACAAAAAAAAGAAACAAAGCTAAAAAAGGCAAAAAAAAGGAAAGCCAGCTCTAATTTCTGGCTGGAGCATTCTCTTCCTAGACATTTCCATTTGTAAGAACATGCTTATTTTTATTCCATACATGGGAAAATGAGATTAATGGTGAAACACCCAGGATTACTCAAATTCCAATTTTTTTTTTGGAGCAATACACTGTATTTCTTAACTTATGATCAAAGAAACAGATGTCCTGATGCAACAAGTCTTTGATCTCTCTTCATATGGTGAGATTTCTGCTTACCCTTTTAACTGATTGACTGTACTGAAGTTTCTTTTTGTGGGCACCCTCCCATGACTATATGCAACTACTTTACACTGATTATGTGTTAATTTAAAATTTAAATTACTCATGCATGCCTTTGTTTCCTGAATAAGCTGAGTCCATACCCTTTTGTCTTCAGAATGACCACTTTGGTATGTACTGTGGCAAGACAAGAGTACAAAGGTCCAATGTCAACATTTTGTTTCACTTGGCTTGTTTTAATAGTTTCTATATAGATTAAAAAGTTCAACAGAAACATGTAATTACAAATATTATGCAATATATAGACTACATAACATAAACTGATGCAGTAAAGGTTTTAAAATCTTGTTAATAGGGTTAAAACATTAGTTACTTGCTGGCAGCTTCTCCCATCAGGCTGCTCTTCTCTCTTTTTCCTTTCTCAGCAAATTTTCCTAGTAATTGCATCCAGAGACATTCTTTTGGGTCCATTTCCACTAACAGTTTTGGTTGCAATAATTCTATGGTTTTGCATCAAATGTAGTTCATCAAAATATTCTGACAATCTTTGGTTTTGTGTATGTTTTTGAATGATTTGTTCACATTCACTTTGAAATGAAAGAAACATTTAGAATTTATAGCTTACAGTCATGTGCAGAGTTAAATAATATTACACTAATTTTCCCTTTTCTTTCGTTCTTTAATGATGCCTTTCAGCTGACCATCTCTGATTGAAAGATAGCTTGCTGCAAACTTAGTCTTAATGTATTCAACAGCATCAGAAACATTGCTTTAGTTTCTCATTGCTGGTCTGCCTCAAAATTAGGATACTTCCCATAAAGGGTTTAATTTCTTGTAGCTGAAGGAAAGCTGCCAGAAAGTGGGTGTGGTGTTTGGGTTACATTAGTCCATACATTTTTATTTTGATTTTTATTTTTTTAAGATCCAACACAAGGTCCAAAGCTTTGCTATTCAAATAGTGGCTGTTGCTGTATTTGAAGATGTGATGATGTCTCTATTTTATTTTATGGAGGCACTGACCTTAGATATTTTGCTTGTTTGCTGGGTATTATGATCGCTTAAGACCATAGCCATTTAGGGCCATTGGGGTAGTATGGTTGCCTGTTGAAACCTTCCAATAAACTATCTCAGAAGCCAAAGGAAAAATTGCAGTTGTAGTAAATTGAAGATAAACCCTGTGACTTTTGGCAGTGCTGTGGATACTGGTGTTATGATGATGCAAGTACAACTGAGTACCTTGAAGAGGAAATAATTGATCTGGAAGGGTGCTCTTGAGCCTCATGCTGCTTGAATTCCCTTAATCACAGTTAATTTAACTTCTTTAGTAGCACTGACTTTTTTAAATAATAGTTTGTCGTCAGAGGGAAAAACAATAACTCTGTATAAAAATTATTAGGATGTCTACTTATCTGTCCTGGAAATAGCTTAGTGAATGCAGGGGTAGTATTAGAAGAAGGTGGACCTCCATAATTGAGAAGAGAATACAGAATAAAGTGGAAAATGCTAATTTTTGTGCTACTAACCCTGCCTTAGAGCTATATTTCTCTCTTAATTTTCACAAATTCCCATGCAAGTGTATGTTTAGAGTTTTTTTTCTGTATACCTGGTGTTTTCTACTCAGAAGACTCCCCTGATGATTTTCTGTTTTCCAATTTTCTCATGCTTTTGTGAGGTTATTAGTGGCTTGGTGTGGTCTGTAATTGTCCTTTGGTTACATTCAGAATGGATTATGAGCTGGTTCATATTGCTTAGAAACTTTCAGATATCCATTTGTGTCTCAGTGCCTAAGTAATTACTGAGGCTGATTTTATGTTCGTTTTGGTCTTTTGGGGAAATCTTGACCAGTACACTTCATAACCACAGCTATATGCATTCATGTTCAGGACTTTCTGACTGTTGATTTATTTTTAAAAATTATTTATTTATGTATTTGTATTAACTAGCATTATAAGAACACATAGATTTATCACGTCAGGATCAGACGACGAAGGTCTGCCTTCTGGGCACAAATTTTTGTGGCATAACTTCATGTTTATTTCAGATTCTGTGCTGATTTTGGCTGGGATAGAATTAATTTACTTCATAGTAGCTAGTATGGGGGTATGTTTTGGATTTGTGCTGGAAACAGTGCTGATAATGCCGAGATGTTTTCCTTACTGCTGAGCAGTGCTCACACAGAGCCGAGGCCTTTTCTGCTCCTCACACCTCCCCACCAGCGAGCGGG
>JANZLQ010000056.1:36618130-36674209 GCA_026212715.1 Elanus axillaris
AAGAGAAAATCCTTTCAATCCTAAAGTACAAAGTTTTCGGGTAGGGACACTGTACTCCATTATCCATGACACCTAGCACCTCATATTTGCCATATATGTTCTTAACTGATTATTTGTCCACTCTTTTTGGTCATTTTTCTATCATTATTTTATCTCTGTTCATATGGAGATTATATTGCAAAGACATATTCCAGCTTTAATATGTGTGAAGTAATCAAATATCTGCTTCTACCTTCCTGGCTTGGAGAACAGTGAAGCTTTTTGTTTTGTTTTCTTTGTTCCTTTTTCCTGCACAATATTAGCAACAAATACCATTAGTGTGAGCTTTTTTTTTTTTTCTGTAGACATTTGGCACAAAATGTCCCTGAAAAAAGCTCAAAATTGTCATTAGAGTTCACAGACATCAGACATTGTTACACCAAACCCTGAATCATTCATTCTGCAAATGGGAGGTAAACTTTTATTTCTTTGGATCTTTGTCCTCATGACAATAGTCTGAAGGTTACTTACTGTCATGATTATTCTGCTTGTTATTGTAGTGAGTACTGGGCCAAATTTAAGTTAAACTACCCTAGAAATACTACAGTCTTTTGGACCGCCCTGGTTTGAAAAGCTCATTGGCAGTGTCTGAATTCCTAGGTAAGAGAAGGACAACTGTGGAGCAGAGATTTTAGTTCTCTTGGGATTTAAAGCATTTCAACGTGAGACCATCTTTCCCATGCCTGCACTCCCTCCTTCAGTCATTCATGTCATTCTAAGTTCTTGCAGCAAGTAAAACCATTTCAAAGTGGGGCAAAATGAGATGTTTAGACAGCAGCTTTCTGCCCTACAAAACCCTAGTCCTCTCCCAAAACACAGTCCATTAGTGCCTTGAAGAAGGGATTGCTGAATATACCCACAATTTTGTTTCTGACAATTCCTCATTTTTGGCTCATGCAGCCTTCATGGCACTCTGTCTCTAGGAAGATTCTGGGGAGACATTTCTTGGTGCGCGGATCCCTCAACTTCTAAAACAGCAGACATGAGCATGTTTTATTTTCAGTTGTTGGCATGATACCCCATGGCATCCCATGGTTCTCCAGCAGGGAAGAAGTTTTGGACCCTCTGCGTGCATGCAGGAGTCAGTCCCTGTTGCTGCTCACTCCTCTGGTACCAGACATGTAAATGGGGCAGGAGGTCTCCAGCCTCTGCTCCGGGTAGCTCCTTCACCCACATCCAAACAAGGTGAGGAAATGAGCCTGCCAGAAGTGTGCAAGGTCAGAAGCCAAGCGCTGGATGTCCTGCAGTAAGTCCTCATCATGGGAGGTCTTGCCTGCCTGGCACTGCCCCACTGCATTTGCCAGCAGCAGCTGAGCACCGAAATGCAGGCATCCTTTTCATGTTTAACTCCAAGGTAGCATCTTCCATTCACCAGAGCCCTTATTCCACAGGCCCCTCTAACCCTGATGGCTTCTGCTCTTTTGCCTCCCCACTCCCCATGCTGACTCTGCCCTGCCATCCCGCTCGTGCCATTTTCCCTTGTTCAATTCCCCAAGTTTACTATCCTTTACATCCCTCCTACAGAGCGCTCCTCTCCTCAGATCCCACCTGCACTGTTTTTGGCTCCCTTTTTCCATCACTTCCCATGGTCAGATCTCTTCTTCTCTCAGCACCCTCCCTGCCTCCAAAACAATCTCTCTGTCTTTTTTGTGCCTGATTCTAAGGTCTTTTTCTCCTCTCCTGGCTTGCTTTCAGTGGGGTACCCCTCCAGCTGGGGGAGCACAAGAAAAGCAGTTCTCAGCTCTCATTTTCTGTGTTACAGAAAATGAAACCCCCAGGCACTGTAGTGAGGATGGAGGAAGCTAAAATCCAAAGTGGGTCCTTGTCACATTTAGCTGCTAACCTCCAGCTACTTGCTGCTGATGTGTGGAAGCAGGGTTTTCAAAGGCTTAAAGGCTGAGTAGTTTTTCCATGGGAACGTAAAGGCTTAAACTTTGCAGCAGGATGACCCTTATAGCTCACCCAATATGACCTGCATACTGCAGGATGCTGCTTTCTCTCAGCCGCTCCGTGCTGCAGCTGGTACCCTGTGTTCACCCATGGTGAGCCCAAGGAGGGCATCCTGTCAGGGATCAAGGACATCAAGAAATGGAGACCCAGTTAACCTTTGACTATTGCAGTGGGAGACTTGGGCAGGGTGAAAGCATGAATCAGGAACATACAATGCCCTGATCTGAAAGGGAACAGGCAAGATCAATTATAATGGAAAACAATTGTTATAGCAACTGAATAGGTACCAGTGCCAAGTAAAAGCTCTTGTGCTGAGTCTCCAAACCACTCGTATTAAACTAACTACACAGAACAAATCAGGCATGCATGTTTGAAATATGTTTGACATAAATGCACCTTTTGTTGTCGTGGTTAAATCCCCAGAAGTTGATTTATTTTGAATATCAGACAATCAGTTTCTTAACAAAATGATATAAAACACCTCTTCTAGACACCTGAAGGTTTTCTAGAACAAGATAGCTTAGTTGAATAAAGCATGTTTCTTATAATTTCAGAAACATTATGGTGAAAAAAGTTAGGTAGGGCTCCTTTGCCAAGGAGGCAATTTAATCAACCAAACATTTTTATGAGAATATAATCTTCTCCTTACTACGTTCATATAAACTAAATGAAGAAAACTTAACAAAGTTCTGAAAGTACTTTACTGAAATTCTGCTTTTAGTCACAGTTATCCATATATTAAATGTTTTCTACATAAGGTCATATGTGTGTGCTAGACCACTGGACACTGAAAGAGAATATAATCATGTGGTTTTCCCTTATGCTTTAGATTTTGAAGCCACTTTGAAGAAGAAGAGGCACACATTTTTGCTTCTCTAACTCAAGCTTCTGAAAAATAAAAGCCTGTGCATCCTGTGCAATTTCGGTTATTTGGACCTAGGCCAGTGTACTTCAAAGTTGTAATTAGTCAGTGCTTGTGAGAAGCTGCACAAAATAGTGAAAAGCTTTGCTAGGGATAGAATAGCATTATTTCTTGGAGTGATCTGTTGAACAACTGTTGTAGTATATTGCTATTCCACGCTATGTTGAGGTTGAAATATTCTAACAATACAGAGCTGGGAAAGGCTTTAAAACCTGCCACTGATAGCAAGTTTCCCACCTTGCTCTTAGCCCAGGGTGTTTTACCTCCCAGGACAGCAGACACTGGTAGCCTTGGCAGGGGAAGATAAGACAGCAGCTCTTCAGTCGGTGCACGAGGTCCTCGGCAGCACAGTGCTGTGCAGAGCATGGCTCCTCGGTCCAGACACCATCCTTTTCCTTCCATGCTTTCTGTCTGACATGGCAGTGCATGTGTTGGAGAACCCAGGACAAGCCGAAGTCTGTCTCTGCTGAGGCTGTGAGATGGGAAAGGGGATAGGATTTCTTGCAGAAAGAAGCACTGTCATCTGTGCTGGTCACTACAGCTTGACAGCAGCACCTTGGAGGTGGTCCAGCCTCCCTCTCCACTGGGGAGTCTATGGTGACTTTCAAATAGCTGAGAAAAGTGGCAGTGGGGCAGAATTTGTTAAGGATTCTCTTTACAGGAGTGTGGCAGCTATGCCAGGAGTAGAAACTGAACAGGACAGAGAACCTCTCAGGATTTGCTGGTCACCTCGTTGTTTCATTTATTCTTATTACTCTGCTCATCTCAAGGTAATTATTGTGCAAGTCAGACCTGAAAATTAACATTAGGAAATTTCTTAAAAATATATGTTCCTCTGGGCAGCAACCCATTCTGTGTTTCTATAAAGCATCCAGTACTCAGGTCCACTGAAAGGAAAAGAGTAAGTTCATAAGCAACACAACTTGTACTTTCTCCCTTTCTTTATATTTCTGAAATTCTTTCTTCCTTTATTTACTCATAGTTTCTCTTCTGAGGTGTGAAGTAGCTCACAATTAAAATCTTGATTGTGTCTTTGAAATACACTTAAACCTCAGGCTAAAGAAATTATAGGCACTTGTGGAGAGTAGTTTCATTCTTGATCCTGTTTGCTCTTTGGATCTTTCAGGATACATGGCAGCTATTTTTCTTCACTTATTGAAACTGGATATTCATTGATTATATGGCATTTCTTTCCGGTCCATGACAAAATACAGGGATAGCAAGCATTCCTGAACCTCTGATGTTCTGTTATTAAAATGAAATTTTAACTATGGTTCAGACGATGGATGAAAGTTTACTTTGCTAGAAACAACAAAATTATTTAGAATTAATCCCATCAATACCTTTTCAAGACCGGTAACCAGGAAACCAGCCTACCAGCTTTGATATAAGCCGTACATCCCCAAGAAATGTCTTGAAAGCAAGCTAGTCACCATAACAGCAAGTGACTTACATCTGTGATTTTCAGTGTTAGAACCAACTCTTCTAGTGTACTTCTGACTGTGCTTTGGAAGTCCAACCTGTTCATCCTTTTGAAAGAGTCTTGTTCTTTGGGAATGTCCTTGTTTCACTTGTATCTATTATACACTCCCCCAAGCTCCATATATTCACTGGAGATCCTGCAAATTCACACTCTTGTAAAGAGAGGAGGAATTACCTGGGATGTCTGAAGAGTTTCCTGACAAGGGGCTGGCACAGCTTAACGTGCTGCCTCTCATTGTGCGAAGGTCAGTTTGAACCTTTTACAACCCAAAGTTTTAGAGTCTTATTTTAAAAGTCTCACATTTATTGCTGATGTTTTATCTCCATTTTTACAATGTAGTGGCCACAATAGCACCAGTATCATTTTTGTAACGATACACAACTCTTGAGCAGTCTTTCCTCCAAACCTGTGGTTTTTTCTATCTGCAGGTTTTTTTGGTTCAAATAAGATATTCATCATCGCCATCACAAAAATATTTTTACCTGTCTTCATTTTTGATCTCTCCCTCTTCATCCTTTCTAACCCCAGTGTCTACATGCATGTCAAACTGTAAAATTGAAAATACTTAAATGTAAAACATTCTTGTGTCACTAGTATCATTCTTCTTGGGAAATCCAGCAGAGAAAGCAGAAAGCTTATTTTTCTGCTGCCAGCACTTGCATCAGAAAAGCTCTGCTGATGGCTTTATGAACAGCATTCCAGGGTGCCACTTGAGTGAGAATAAACCAGTTGAGGGAGGAATATAAAAATAAACAAATAGACAGTCCTCATAAAGCTGGACACATTTTTGAGCCAAATATTTTATAAGATTTGTAATATTCATCTAACTTCTACTCTTCCTGTCATTATCATACTCCTAAGTTTTTAATGTGCTAGGAAAAAGTATAATGCTGCAGAGCAGTGAGAGATGAGTTTTTGAGGGTTTTCTTCTAGGACCTTGAATTGAAAGTGTCAGGACACCTGATAAAATGGATCCCATTAACTTTTCGTCCCATCTTTTTTCATAAGGCTGTTCAAAAGAACATCCACATGGAAATCAAAGTTGGTTTGGAGGTGCAGCCATCACTGATTCTAATTCAAACATCATCTAAGGAGCGAAAACTTTGTGAGAAATTTCTGAGACTTGTTTTTGATCTGCCTGTGTTGGGTTTTCACTGTGTATATAGACAGTGTATACATAACTTGTGATGTTAAAGTTATTTGTTATAGTGAATACACACAACCATTATTAATAAATTACAGTCCATAAAGAAAATTAATGCAAATAACAAGTAGTAGAAGTGATGAATCTAATTCTGCTGGGTTTAGTGTGGCAGAGTGCATGGAGGAAAAACAAGCTCTAAAGAGAAAAAAATTTAAAAGACAGAATTGAATTTTAAAATAAATTCACTGAATTTCTTCTTAGAAGCACATCGTTCCCTAGTCAAACATAGACAACATATAGACCACTGTTACTCAAGGTTATTCTGAATATCAGTAGAACTGCATGCAAAAAAATTCATAGAGAAAAAAAATGTAGAGCTAAGTTTTGAGCCCATCAACATGAAGGATAAAACTCCTAGCGATTCCCTTGAGCCAAGCATTCAGTCCAGAAGTTGTTGCCCGAAGGGTAAGGACAGCAAATAAACAGATACAAATTCTGCTGTGATAAGTGACTCTCAGACACACAAGACATTTTTCAACTGAAATGTAATTGAGAAATTAAAAAATAACAGACATCAAGGTTTACTTGCAGGCTTTAGAAAAAAAATCAGTACTAACACTATAGCAGTCCTTGTGCATAAATAATATTGAGGGTTAGCAGAGGTGTTTAAAATAAAATGCCCAAACAATTACTGAAAGAAATTCAGTAATTCAGCAATTCAGAAAGAAATTTTTTAGTATACAAAACTGTTGGCACCTGAAGACCAAAGGAGAAATAAAGAATAAACATGCTGCAATAAAACTGAGCAGTGAAAAGAATCTTTACTTGAAGACTGTATTAAGTTTGAAGTACAAGATGTTGCACTTCTGTGAATCTGATCATTGTGATTCTTGGCTGTGACTGAGAAGAGCAAATGGACAGTGTTAGTCACTTATTTGTACAATCTAATGAAGTACAAGAATTTTCTAGTTAGAGCAAAGCTGCTGTTGAGAACACTTGTTAACAATGTTCTGTGCTTGAGAAGTCTAAAACCATCAGATATTTTATTTTTCCCCTATTTTCATAAGTGTAGTAATTATTTTGATCAGCTGCCATTTAGGAAAAATGTAAATAACACGCTGGTGGGTCAACCCAACAATCCAAATCTCACCCAACTGAAAAAGGGACAAAACTAATCAACAGTTGCTGTGGATTTTTCTGGTGCTTATCTCACTCATTTCTTCTGCATTTTGATTTGCTGCAAAAGAGCTACTGATGATTTAAACACAGATGCCTAAGTGTGGCTTCCTTCTGCATCTGAATTTTAGAGAGGGAAATATTCACTCGTGCAAAGTTAAAATGGGTTCTATCCACGGATAGATAATTTTAAATCTGAGGGTACTTATTTTATACATGCAGTCATTCATCTATAAGCATCTGCCTGTATCTTGCAAGTGCAACTCGGATGGAAAATGTAAAGAAAGTGTCTCCCACGTTGCTGGAATTTTAACTCCTCACATAATCCCTAACCCAGTTTACCTTCAGCATTAGATTTCTTGCCAGCTCCAACCCTAGAAAAATAAAGTTTTACAGTCTACAGAATGTGACACTAGGCTCTCATATCATCTCCCCAGTGACTCTTCACTTCTGAAAGCTCAGTATGTTAACAGAGGAGATGGCTTTCATGCAAACGAGTTCCTTTAAGGACCTCGAAGCAGGCATTTGCTCTTCCCTGTCATCATCTGACACATTCTCTCCATTTTTTCCCCTGTTACTACCTCTTCTTTTTTTCCCAGAGCAAATGGTGTAATGCTACTTGAAGCTGCATAAACAAACTGAAAATAGAGAGCTATTCCACAGTGCATCTAATAAAAGCTCGTCTGGAAAAGACTTATAGTATGTCATTTTTTTAACAATTCAGTCGAGATCAATGAAGAATGATACCACTTCTACCAAGCACTATATTGTGTATTTGTTTTTCAAAGGAAAACATTTCTTCTCTATGCTAAAGCAAAAATATTTTTTAAATAAACTCTCTTGATGTTTACAGCTACAGAACACTATTGGCCCATTTGCACTTAGCCTCCAAAAAAAATCTGTCTCCTGAGGCTGGTGACACCAGAGCCACATGCAAAATTAATTCTGTAACAAGCCATGGAAGAAACTTAGATGTGGGGTAGTAACTGGTATTATAATAATAATTTCTTCCATTCGTTGACAATATTTATTGACACTCTTATCAGTTACAAATTGGCTTTGAGTCCTAATAGTGTAAACTGGAAGAACACACAATCAGCCCAAATACATCCCACTCCAGCACAGGCTCAGTCAGCGTGCAGAGAAGCAGACATATACAAAGGAGATAATTGTAATTCAGACGGAGCATTTCTATGAAGTTTGAGTATCAGCCTGGGTATCAGCACAATACGGTAATATTGTGTCACCAAAATACAGCCTCGGACTTGTCCAGAAGCATTGAGGGAGCTCAGCTCCAGCATGGTCACTTCTGTCTGTGCTTCAGCACTGTTAGGAAGGACGAAGCATCTTCTTTTGCTCCCATCTCTAGTGTCTAGTTTCAAATCCCCGCAAAATCAATTGGAGTCTCTTGATCAGCTTTAATGGAGTTTCATAAAGTTTCTTATAATAAATTGCTGTCCCTGTCGTGTTTAGGTCCTGCCTATATATGAAACTACATAGAGCATTAAATTTCATCAGAGCACACAAATACTGACTTTGCTGTCCTGAGTAAAGGTAATGTGAATGGCTCAAACATCTGGAAATGAGCAACTGAAGAGTCATTTGGGAACTGTGGAAAAGAAGTGATCCATATCACAAGCAGGTACTTCCACACGCAGGCTGTGTAGCCTGCTGGCCCAGCAATCTCTTCCCATTTGTCTATTTCTGATGGCATTGGTCAAAAGGAATGTTTTATATACACATATATTTAAAAGTGAACTTCCAAGGTCTTTGAATGCTGCAAAATACCAGGTTTTCTTTCTGTCCCCAAGAGAATGCTTATTTTTGACCCATACCATGTGTCAGTGCTCCCCTCTTCTTTTGACATGTGACAGATCCAGCACTGGGACACCAATGGTAATTATCATGTTTCTGGTGACAAAGAATGATGATAGGAGCATACAAATTGCCACACTGAAGCACAGAGTAGTTCAGTTATGCTATTCATCTTTGACACAGGTCAGCATCAGATTTAGGGAGGTACTTGAAAACCAGCAATGTACAAATCTAGAAGTCATTTTCTGGCTGCTGTCATCTGATATTTTATTTATGCCTGAAAAAATGTGGATAAATATTTCTTACATGTGTAGCTTATATATATGAGTTGGCAGTAGCTTTCTACTCATATAAACTTCTCATCTTTTTCTAAATCCTAATTGTACTCTTGGCCTCAAAGGTGCTGGGTAGCAATTCTTCAGAGGAGCAATACCCAAGTAATTGCTGTACCATCATGTAAAACCACTAGTGGGTAAATGATTCCATTGTATGGCAGATGTTTAATGCAGAGCATGGCAGTAAACATGATTGCTTTTATTTCATTTCTGTTTATCTTAGGCTCTGAATTTCCATGCAGGAGACTATGTAAGAAGGCTGACAGCACTGCTGTTTATATTACCCTTATTTATGTGGAAGATTGTCTTGTCAGCCAGTTATTACTGTCGTTATCCTTGACTAGGACTTAATCACTCAAGCTATAACAATGACTTACTACCTTTCCAGGCACTGTGTACAATTTTGAGTGGAAATGAGTGAGTCCAATTCAAAGCAGTCAGCATAATTCTGATTTATCAAGAGAGTCAGGAGCTGCCCACCTTCTAAATACAAGGGTGTCCCTGGGTCAGCAGATGTACAAATATTTCAGTAGCTGTCACTGCGTTGCACCATGTTGTTCATTTGTCAGTGGAGCTCTGCGCTAAGTGAAGCAGCCTGAATATTCAAACACTGCAATAGATCAAAGTGGAGAACAAGACTGTAGGCTGAATTTTTTTACAGCATTGAGATACTCAAGTAGCAGGAACATTATTGCAACAATTGTGTTTTGATTAAAATTTGTCATGTGGATGCACAGATTGGCCAGTCTGGATTCTGAGGCTCCAAAATCATGACTGAAAAATCTGGTCATATTTGTTAATTATACTTTGGTGTGCGTACAGATGCTTACAGAAACAGACGCACGCACAGACACATGCAACACATAATGTATGTGAATTATTGCTATAAGCCTTGCTTATCCTTATAGCTTGTGTGTGTGTATAAACTGCAGACTGAACTTGATTCCCACCTCTACAGTTGACCTCTTCTGATTCCTGATAATATAAAAATTCTATGTGCAGGCTGAATAAAACTGAAACTCCATCATTGTAAGATTTCCAGAATTTCTTATTCTGTAAAAGCACAACCCCAAATCTTTTTATGGTGTTTTGCTCAGAAAAGACAAACCAGAAAGTGGGTGAGAGTGACAAATAAACTCCTTTCATCCTAAACAGAGATTTTGTCCTTGAGCTGAGATTTCTTTCCCAAATTTTTCATTGGAACAAATAAATTTCTACTGCAAATTTTGGTTCAAACAGATTTGCATCAATGCCCCATCATTTCCAAGGAGAAAGACTTTTCTCTGGGTACGTTTACACTTAAGGGGTTGAAACCTACTAGAACAAAAAAAGCATTTAACAGGCACTTTTGACTAAGTAAGTAGCAAAGCATTTGTCCCTAACAGCGTTTGATTTAAGACCAATTTGCATTTTCAGGTGCTAATTTTCTGAATCATCTCACCCTTCATTTCTGCATATTCTAGTCATATGCAAATGATAATTGTAATTACATACTTGGAAAGGAGTCTGTTAAAATCATGGTGAAAATGCAGGAAATATGTGTTAAACCCTCTTACTGCTGACCACTTAATTCAAGATGCAAAAAATTGTCCTTAAAATTTCCAGGAACAGAGTTGTCTAAAAATTCATCCAAGCTCTTCAGAAGGGATGGGCACTTCGCTTCTGCCAGCTCTGTTGCAATATATCCATGTTTGTCCAGCATCTTTTCACTTTTGTGAAAAGTGAATGTGAAAGTAAAATTTCACTATGTCTCCTCATTTTTAAGATTTATCATGGTAACCATTTAGTTCAGTTAGCTTTGCTAACATAATTGAAATTCCACTGAGTAGGTGAACGTCTCACAACAAATCATCTTTATTTTGTAATTTCCTTTTAAGATAGACAGCTGGGCCACCCCTACCTCCTAAGGACAGGTTTGTGGTTGTAGTTGGCCAGTCCTATATTTGTCACTCTTTCTGCTCTTGGTGTTTCCCCCACATGGTCTTGTCAATACCTGTATTTGCCTTTCAGCTCATACGCCTTTTTCCTTTTTGTGAACCATATACACACCTTCACATTCATGGCACCAACTTTTCCAAGTAAAGAATTGAAGCAGAGAAGGGAAAAATGGCTCCAAAAGTTTTCTCTCACACAGACTGAGGGAGAAGTTTTCCAAGGTAAAGACTAAACTGGGAGCAAACTCAGGCCCAGAAAATGGCATACAGTCTTTTAGGTTTAAAGATTTTTCAAATTTAAAGTCACACTACAAATTTTGAACTAAAATAAACCTGTCACGTTCCAGCCTTTCTTCAGGAGAGCATGCACTGAAATGGAGTAACGTTAAGAGAAGCTTTTCCAATGACATTTCATCCTGACTAAAGTGAGGAAGCACTGGAAATTGAAAAGACAGGCTGTTGTTTCTGAGACTAATTGTAAAAATCCTGTGCGTTATTTACTTTGAGCTCTGCAACAGCATCTGAGCTTCTGAGAGCTGAGAAGAATGAGAAATGATCTCTGAACATACAGGTGAACCTTATGAGATTCAGCCCTCATTAATAATCTCTTTCAGTATCATCTTGGTGTTTTTTTTTCTTTGCTACATTTGTGAATTGGCCAGAAGTCACTGTATTCCACACCAAATCCTCCTTTTGCTGCTACCTCTAAGCTGTGCCCTTCCTTCTGCAAATTCTCATGGATGTTTTCAGTGCAAAGATGTGGGGTTTAGATTCCCATTAAAGTTCGACAGCCCTTCCACAGTTAAATTTACTACCATAAGGATGAACATTTACATTCAAGTCACCAGACCCACTATTAAGAGCAACAGCTTGAAATCCTACTGAATTGGTATTAAATGGCTCCAAATGTGTGTTGGAAGAACTGGAGCTGTAAACAAATTGTGCTCCCCTCTGGTCTCCAGCTCTAGTTTGTAAAGCAACAGCACCATGAATCCTCTTCTGCTGAAACACGCAGCAGCAAAGGACAGATGACTGGAGCTTGACGTGCCTTTAAACCTGCTCCAGCTGTCATTGAATTTCTCTGACTCCCTGCTAGTGGCAATTTCAACTGTAGCAGAATGCAGAGGCCATTTTGTCACAAGGGTTAAGAACTAATGAATGAAAGAGTACTTTGTAAGTCTGAAAAATTAGCGTGGACATCTTTCAGCAGCACCCAGCATGGCTCAGCGTACCAGCTGCAGCATGTAACAAAGGGAAGAGAGAGCACAGATCACCCCTCAAGCTGAGTTTTGAGGATGGATTACAGATTCCATACAAATGACATAAAAGATGGTGAGATTTCAGTAAAATACAACTTTATGAATTGAAGAAAAATAAGACCTTTACAAAGGCAGTCCAACCTTTGCCACACTTCTCTTCATGAAGTCTCACCTTGATATCATCTCTTCTCTGGTCCATCAAAGACCGTTCAAGACCCGCTGACCTCAATAGACATTTTGTCATGGACTTTGTTAATCCTTGGATTTAACTGACTGTTCATGTTCTGTATGCCGGTTCATCAGTGACCTTCTACCAACACCCCTTCCAGTCTTAAAAGAGGAAGGGACTCTGGCTCACTGTCTCACTCAATCACTCACATATGTCATCAGGCAAAGCCTAAAAAACTTTTGTTGTCTTTAGGTGTAACAAAATGACCGTTTCATAAATGGATATGCTGAAAAATTAGCTTTCATTTGCTAGTGACTTTAGTTTGTGCTAATATTTTCTTTACACTCTTTTTTTCTGAAATTAAAAGAATTTTGCCCTAAAAGGCCCTAGGTACGCACTGCAGGGGTACTCTGCTGTTGTCCTCAGGTAATTAAATATTCCTTGCCACCCTGGGGCACATGTGCCTCTGACAGATCCCAAGGTATCAGTGATGAATGTGGTGTAAAAGAACAAACAGATAACAATCCTCCTTTACAACAAACTGTGAAGTTGTTATATACTAAGCAAAGTTTTTCTGAGTTTCTCCAGTGTCTTTCACATTGCATGTTTTTACAGTGAACTTCGTAGTATTCATGGGCATTTCTGCACCTTGTGTCTTGTTCTTTCTTTTCCAGCTGAGGACTTGTTGTAAAGAAATTTCAAATATATATATATATATTTATAATGTATAGATAAGCATGATTTCTTTTCCTCACTTAGCTCTTACAAAACAGGGCAAAGGTACATTTGTCTATATGATTTAAAACCAAACTTTTCACATAGGTGACTTAATCATCATAGTCAAGACTGAGCCTCTCTTCTGTCCAAACCTCCACTTTTAAAGCAGCCACATATTTGAATATCTTAACACAAAGAATAGAAGGGAGTAGTGTTTATTTTACATTCAGATAAAATCCTGGGAAATAATTTTATTGTTTAAAAAGTAAAGAAAATGAACAGGCAGGGCTATTTCATTAAAACAAGACGTCATTTGCAAAGAAGGTTAGGTTATTCCAGGAATGTAACTCCTTCCTGGTTATTAGTTGTTCACAACTTTAAAGATTTTCTTGCATCTCCAGTCATCAGGGCTGTCTCATTAAGAACCGCAAGAGGAAATGTGTTGATTTTTACTCTGAAGATGTAAAACTCTGACAGGCATGAAAAAACTTACTCCAAAAATGAATTTTCAACCAAAAGGAACTGTTTCCAAAGTTAAAACCCATGTGACAATCAGAAGCCATTTTGTATGTAGGAAGACAAAACCTTTTTTTATTCTAATCTTTTTAACTTAGCTAATGCCACTGGTCCTACTGAACTTTTATTGGAATTAAGGAAGAGAGATCAGATCCATCAAAATTTTCCCCTATGATGTTAAGAAGAATTCTTCCAGCTGGGTGGGGCTCAGTGTTACATACTAAGTGATATGGTGGGATGTCGTCAGCTTACCTTTGGTCTATGGTGCCTTCAGCTTTCACCATTTTTTCTTTCATTGCAGAAGAAACTGTCATTGCTGCTTTACATTTTAGGCCAGGGAGAATGCATTGCTCTAGAAAATAGGGAATATCTTTAGTAATTTCTGAGCAGATTGTTGTGAAACAAGTTATGAAACTCAGATCCTAGCTTACTGGAACACAGGGGATTTTACTGTTGGAAGCTTTCATTTAGCAATGTTTATTTTATTCTTCAAAGATATGTGTTCTTTCATCTTAGATGAAATGTGTGATATGTCCACTGAGTCTGAGAAATGGAAATTCTTTTATTTAGTAGCTCTGAAAGGATAATGTTCCCCATAACATATTTTAATGCTTATTTGTTTTCTACTGTCTACTTTTTTTAATAGCTATAACATGCTTTGCAGAGTACCTGAACTGAAGCAGTGTCATGCAGGTATAGGCAGCTGTAGTTCTAAATATTTTTTCAAATAAAGTTGTGACAAACTTTTACAATTTTTTGACTTGAAATCAATTTTCTCTTGGCCTCCAGCATTTTTCTGGTTTGTTTTTGGTGTGGTGTTTGTTGTTGGGATTTTGGGGCTTTTTTCTGATGATAGATTGCTTAAAGCATTTCTTGCTTTGTCCAGGTTTTGATGGCCTTGTTCTTTGTTTTTCAGAACATAAATTGGAATATTAAGTTAAAGCAAATATCATTTAAGAAAACTTAATGACATCTACTAAAAAAAAAAGAGAAATAGAAGTTTCACATAAAATACTACAACCAAATTATTAATTTGCACATTAGGAGAAATGTGCTAGACAAGTTTTGTAGGTACCCGTATTACATTCAGATCTGCCATCTTACCTGGCAGAGGTATCTTATGAGGAGCAAGACTACATGGAAAAAGATATCATTCACCCCAGATTCATGATTCTTCAGGTGTTAGCTAACTGCCAGCTTGTAACTGAATAGCTCAAGTTTGAAATTTTCCGTTAAAAGATGTGAGGTCACAGATCCAAAACAATCATCATGATTTTCCTCCTATAAAATACTGGGAGAGTCATGATGTATGTCTGCTTCGGGTCTCAGCAGGAATTCTGGTGTCCTCTGCAAGCCACAGGGTGCCAGGAGGAGAAGCTGATAGAAACATCACCATCATCTGAATTTGTCTGAAATGAATTGATCTGCATCAGGTGTGCCAGCTTGGGTAAATCATCAAATTCCAATTAAATGTTTTAGGTCATAATTTTTTTTCCTTTCAAACCAGCTGCAATAAGGAACTTCTGCAAATACCAGGGTACAATGAAAAGTGCAGAAACACAGTAGAAAATTAGTAGAAATGTGGAAGAGAAAACCAGGAAGCTGTAGCAGAGGAGCATAATTTATGCCATCAGTTGATGTGAACATGGATCATGATGGTGTTTTCCCTTCACACTGATGTATATATATACATATACATACATTTATACTTGTTTGAGACTATACATACAGCTGTGTGTATATGCAGACATGCAGATGTAACTTTTAAGCTCCAGCGCTTCTCTTCCACCTGCTCTTCCACCCAATCTGTATATGTGTTTCAAAAATTCAAATGATCAAAGTAATTAGATGTCTCTGTAAAGAAAGTTTGGGCAAAACATCTTATATGATGCACAAGTCACTACATGAGCGTTTATGGTGTGTGTTACATAGTTCAGGCTATGCAGGCAGAGTGGTCCTCTCTGGCCTGGAAAACTATTGAAATTATCTGGCTAGCAATTCCCAAGCTAATTTGTTAGAGGTTGGATATCTATCATATTTTTTTGAATTAATTGTCACTTTGTAATTCCGAAAGTTCCCAGAATGTTTCCTCCAATCATAAGACTAATCTTAGTGGACTCTTGAGCCTCATTACAGAGCTGACACCACTCTAAGGAATTTCTGTCTTCTATTAGTTTTTAAATAATTGAAGAGATGTGTATAGGTCAGATACAACAGAGGATGCTTTCAGAACATTACTGAGAAATTTGGCAGTGACATATTCTTAGAATTACACTACTTACAGAAACACTTTTCCCTGAAGAATGCCAAAGTATGTATTTCAGATATTACTCATGACCTCTGGTGAACTGACCACACATAACTGTACTAGATTGTTGAAATCTGTCCCAAGAAAGATATTGGCTTGGTATGAGCAAGTCGATATGCTCCCTATTTTTTTGTGCAAATAAATGTTCTTTTTAAGAGCCATTCTAAACAAAATTAACTCAAAATAATCTGGAGAAGAGACATTTTTTTCCCCAAAACATATAACAGTTATCCTTAGATAATTCTTTTATGATGAAAATGACTTCTCTAATTTTTTAATTGATTTCCTTTTCCATCAATTTCTCTTTGGGCATAAATAGATGCCTAGGAAAAGCATCATGTTGACATTTGTGAAACTGGGTTCTCTTTCCCACAGAACATCTTTGCTTGGTTATTTTCTATTTACAGAGAGGAGAACCACTGCAAGCTTCCCTATCCTGCCCTACTGGTTCTCTTAACAAGGGAACTGGAGCAATCGGCTCAGGGAGCAGGAAGGCACGGGGGGCAGATTTTGAATGCCTGCTCTGGCATCAGTTGAAAGACTACTGAAGCCAGCTGAAGGACTCTTGGCAATTTCAAATGGGCTTTGCAACAGTCACCTTGTATACTTGCTGCATAAAGGACAGTATTTGGATAGCTTTTTTTGTCACGATAAGAAGTGAATATTAGAACTAGACTGGAACCACACCCACAGTTACAGTCATCACAGTATTTTGGATACTACTAAAATTAACAGAGTTAACAGAAGCTTAATATAGCTTAAATTCTTGGTCAAATATAGGTCTAAGACCAACACTCAGGCTGTAAACCATCTGATGGCAGAACTTAATGATGTAACAGGAATATTTTTAGTTTGGCATAATTTCTGAACCATCATTTATGGGAAGTTTAGCAAAGAAAGTGCCACAATTCGATTTCACATCTGTGGCATGTGAAAGCAATATTCCCTGTTCAAAAAATAGCTTTCCCCAGTGATCACACTCTTCAAAAAGGAAAGAAGTTTTCAAGATCAGACTATGATGAGACAGTTTGTTCAGTTCTAGACACAAACCTGAGAAGGGACAGGACAATATCCTACACGATCAGTGTTGCACACATATTTTTGCCATGTTTTCCCCACAAAACACTCTACTTCCAACACCTTTAAATCAGATTTTTTCTCCTTTTAAGAAACTTCTGGAAAAGGTTCTTTATATTGAATTGCTACCCCTCTTAAGGCAGTGTTACCTGTCTTCAGTGCTCATGTGTTTGGGGTTTAAAGTGCAGGGAAAAATTATTTTGCATAACAGTGCATATTGTCACTCCTCATTTTTCCCTGTTCTTGCTAAAATGATTCTGAGGTCAGGGCACTGGAGTAATGGAAAAATCCCTGATGGAACTGTCCCAGCTGATGTCGTTGGTGGTCTTCTTTCAGATCTTATGATGTTTCCAAATCAGTTTTTCCAGGATTTCTCTGTATCCAATAGCTAAAGTAACAACAAACACAACAGTCAACTCTTCATGTCAAGGTAAGTTTACCAGCACCTCCTAAACACTAGAAAACAAGGCTTTCAGGACAAATTCCATTCTCCCTGTGGTTCTTATAAACAAGCCATAGGACTGGCTGTCATGCACAACCAGGATGATAAAAAAATTATAATATGTCAGCATGGAGTCCAATTTACCATTGCGTTTCCCCTTAGCTGAAAATAGAAAAAAAAATCTGTGTGAACCAATGGCACCTATACAAAAGAGAGATATGCTATAGTGAAAAGATACAGACAAGAGGACTCAGCTAGGCTACCAACAGAGTTTGTGTTCATCTTGCAAAAACGGCGTTATTTCGGGATTTAAATTCTGTGTGTTTTTATCCAGGTTTTTCTTTTAGCCCCATCCTTATAATTAAATGTCACTTTACAGCTGATGCAGATGACAGGTCGTCGAAGTGTAAGTGCCCTCTCTTGGTGCAAATGAGAGCTATCAGGAGGTGACAGCCTGATCGCTGCCAGCCTTGCTGATAGGGACACAGGTGCCACTGTAAAAGCCTACCTACCTGTCCTGCCCCACGTTTCTATGAGTAATTTCTGAGCGAGTGTGGCTAGGAGGTAAGGAAAAGGATTGGCAAGATTCTGTGTGGAAGCATTAAACGGTGGCACATGCTGTGACCAAAACTGGCCAGGATAGCACAATCTGACTTAATGTCTTCCATAGACAGCTCCAGGTGAATTACTCTGGAGAAAGAACATACCAGTATCTTTTCTTTCCAACCGACAGCCTAGCTGAAACATGGAAGACAGAAAGAGAGAAATGAAAGCAGAATTTATGACCAACAAAAGATTATGAAGAGGAGAAAACCAAAAGGAGTTTGCAAATGTGAAAAGTGATTTTTGCAAAAAACATTGCCTTGCCACTAATCTGGTGAACCAAATGGTAGACACGCTTGCATCTTCTGTGCCAAGCAAAGCATGGAAATGCTCTTGTTCCTGTGGTAGCGACTTTGCAGTAGACACTCTCCACCCTTTCCAGGCAAAGCAGCTCCCGCGCTGGGAATTTTGCATCACTCTCACAGCTCCAGCTTGATGGAATCAGTGATTCATGCTGGAAAAGCTGGATGAGGTCCTTGGAAAGGACCTCAGAGCTCTTGCTTTCCGGCTAATTTCTGAGATTTTGCTGTTATGAATTCTTAAGCTGACCATTCAAAACAAAACCAAGCCCTCTGTTCTTTTTTACCACAGAACAACAGTAATAATAATAATTGATGTTATATTGTAATAATAATAGATGTCATATTGTCTCTAAAGCCCACAGGATTCAGAAGGTAGCAATTACAGTAGCCCTTGAGAGACTTTTCTGGTACTTATAAGCAGCAGAAATCTGGTTAAGGGAGCAAAAATTCCAGCAGCTGAATAAAGATTATTTAAATTCGAGATGCCTCAGATTGGAGTGTTTCTAATTTGTTCATGCTCATGAATTTCCTTTCATGCATGTGTGCATCCCCTCCTGAGGTTTAAAGAAGCTACACATGAATATGGAGTGGAAAGAAAAGCCTCTGTTTGTCCCACAAGGAAATAAAAACACAGGTCTACCTCAAAAAGGAATACTGGCTCAATTATACTTTACTATATTTTCTCAATTAATTATACAAAAGCCAGTACAAAGATTCAAACAGAGGAGAATAAATGAAGTATTGCCTCCATTTGATTATTAAATGGAAATGACTGTGAGGCATTTCCATTGTATAGAAAATAAAGAAATCACCCCAGGAGGCAACTTCTTGAGCTAGTCACCTCATCATGTCTCCAACACCTTTGCATAGACAAGATTTGTGACAACTTTTCAGCTGAGGCTCATTTAATTGACAGTCCTTTGTTGCCACCACTGAAAAATAATGCTGGGGGCTTTAGGATGTAGAAGCAGTGACTGGTACACATGAACCTTGCCCCAGTTTACTTCCAAACTGATCAAACAAAGCCCCTGCTTCTGTAGCAGTGTTTTGCATTTTCAGGTTACCTTTTCCTGAAATTCCAGATCCCTTGCTATTTGCAGCTTTGCTAACAAAAAAGCTTTCCTTAACTCTTAATGTTTCATACAGACAACAAGAACTTAGCTCATGGAAAAAATATGAACCCTGCAAATTGGCATATAACTCATACATGAAGGAGATCTTAGGATTTCAAACATACAAGTGACACTACACACCTCTGATTTTACTGGAAGCAGCACAGCTGGGAAATCAGTCCAGTCATTCAGATACCTGCAAAAAAATTAGGAATACAGTTGGAAATAAGTACTTCTGTCTCGAGGAATTCTAACATTTCACTGATCCATGACTGAGGGGGAACTTGAAATGCAAGAATGTTTAGAGGAAAAAGCTCTGAAGATCTGATCTGCAGCCTGGGAAATACCAAAAACATTGAACTTGACACCAATCTATGCCTTCACAAGCAACTGCCTCAGGGCAGAAAAGAAACTTAAAAAGAAAAAAGAGAAGGACTTTGTTATATTATGAACATTTCCGTGTTGATTTTATACAACAAATTTGATACTTCAAGTTCTTATTCGAAAGAACTTGAAGTACCAAATTACATTCCAATTCCAAATGAGCTGTGTTTTTCGTAACAGACTAGATTAGTGGTAAAAATATCATGGTTCCAGAAATACAGTGCTCAGCTCTACAAAATCTTAATTACTGGGTGCTGTGATGGGCATCAATACCGATTACTTCCATGAATTAGAATTTGGGAATGACTTTGTAACAAACAGTCCTGTGGAAACATTCTGCAAACGTGATACAGCTTTTTTTGTAATCAAGTATAGATCCTCTTTAAGTTTTGTATCTTTATAAGGGTTTCTCTGTAATGAGTGACATTATATGTAGTTCGCCTTACAGATAGCTTTAGTCACAAGGCTGATGTTGCTCTGCTCAGGAAGCAGTGAAAGTCATAGGTATCAAATGCTTTTACTTGATCCTCATGGATTGGACCACCCAGATTCTACAATTCTGAAATACTTTTCAATCAAATAACACATTATAATAACCCCCAAACCAAATGTATGAATTGACCAAAAATTGCACTTGATTGTTCAAATAAATAGGTATGTTTATATGTTTGGGATAATTTGCAATTACTTAGACTAGGTTTTTTTCATCTCACTTTTAGATCTGCAACTGGACTCCAGAATTTAACATCTTAAAAATCTAATTTCTTAGATTTAGGCAACACTGCAGGAAAAAAAAAATCATGGGTTTAAGGATGAAATAAGATGATTGTCTAATATTCCTTCATGATGAGTGAAGGTATTGTGCCCATTTTTGTAACAGAAATCTGTAAAAAACATAAATATAATCTATGAATCTCAGTAGGTGCTTTTAAGTACAACATTTACAACAATTCCTATCAGCAAAACAGAATCCTAGTCCTGGGTTTTTAACCCACAATGGCTAAAGTAATCCAGATAGAGTTGTGATTGATGCCAGATAAAGAGTTATCAGGACCTTCTTCTCATCCTGATATTTTCAAAATGGGTTTCAGTAGTCCCTGGTTGCCTTCTGCAAAAACCTATTCACTTACTGAAATGTAATAGTTTTACTCCCTGTCCTTACGCTACTTGTCATTGTATTACTGTGACTGCCTCATAGTCTTGACTTAATCCACACCTTACTGTTTGACTCAGCTCAATATCTCTTTATGATTCCTTTGCTGTGGTCTCAGGCTCATCTCTGCCTTAATCTTTACCAAATCAATTAAATGATTATTTACAATCTAAACTAATTAAATGTAATTAATTAATTACATTTAAGTGAGTTTAATAGCCCAAAGTGATATATTTACATACTTAAGATACCTCTGTTTCAACTGCCTTCATGGCCACAAATTAGCCCATACATATAAAGTCACTGGAGATGCACAGTTATAAAATCTCCGTTACATTAGAACGAAGCTTCTACAAATATATTTATATTCAAAATACTGGAAAATAGCATTTTATGTCTCACTTTGTGGTGAAAAAGACCTACAGGTTTTCTACAATCAGGTATGTCTTCAAATTGAAAATACTGCAGATATTCAACTGTTATCATAAAATTGTAATTGGAATGAAATGTTGAAAACTTCATAAAAAACTTCTTCAGTTAGAGAAGGCTACAAAATACATATTCATATATATATATACACAGACTGTAAACAGTAGCATTTGCAATAGTAAAAATGAAGTTTTCCAGCCTCTTGAAAAATGCTTGCAGTTCAGTAAACCTGGAACCTGAGATGCATGAGAGCTTGGTGCCTTCCAGAGACTGGCTGTTCCACACTTACATGTTTTACTCCACAGAAGGCTAAGGATATTTTTTCCACTAACATAGCAATTTTTTGAGAAGTCAGTTAGTCAGTGAGCTGAAGCACCAGTATGCAAAGAATAAGAAATTATTGGAAAAGCTTGTAGAATTCTGTAGGCTTTTTTTTTTTTAATATAAACTACTGTCAAACAACTATGAGTAACAGGTTCATTCCTAGTTAGCAAAATCTGTTGATAGATAATACCCAGTGCTCTGGTATGAAGTAATTGATTTAAATCCTGAATTTTAAAAGGCCATGTAATATTTCAAATTAAATTAAAGCTAGGAATAGGAATCAATAGGACAAGCTGTGGTATGAGGTACCAGACCAAGGTCTCACCAAACTCATTTGCCAAGAGCTGAAGGCTAGTAAGATGTACTGTTTCTACAGCCTCCTTGTGGGATCAACATTAGTCACTTACACAATGAATTTTGGTGCTCCTGCAAGAGCTTATAGATGCTCTCAGATGTTCCTCTTAATTTATGACTCAGGCACAGAGACCCCCTCCCACAGACTTCCTGATTCTTTGTTCTCCTGTACTATGGAAACATGATATTACTGGCTTTTGTGGGCTATGTTTGAGTACAAACCTTTCTTTGGGTTTCCTTAGGGGTTGCTGAGGCTCATGAGACACTGTATAAAAGCTTACATTTCTCTTTTGGAAGATTACAGTTTTAAAAAAGTAGATATTGCCAATCACATCTGACTGGGTTGTGGGTTAGTGAGGTGACTACGTTATTTTTATCCCATACCATCTGTTAGATGGAAGTAACAAAAATATTAACTCTGTCTAAAATATATTTTGAGGTAATTAATTTATAACAGGCACATTTAAGCCTTTCCATGCACCATTTGATTTCACTTGTTTTCCACTGTTGTAATTCTTTTCCGATCTATATGATCGATCACCCTATTTTACCCCTGCTTCAATAAGCAGTTGCCTGATACACACCATATGTTGTTTAACCTAGATGTGGTACCCTTTTGTTTAAAATCCCCTCTTGCTGCTTGTTTACTCATTTGCTGTCACATCTTTTCATTAGGCGATTTGGTTTTAAATGGGTCACAGTGTTATCTCCTTTTCACAGTAGCTTTTAACCATATCGTACCTTCTTCTGCTCCACACATAATTTCTGTTTCTGTATGTGTTACCTCTGTGAGAGTCTTTATCCTGAGCGTCATGATTACATTTTGCAGACCTCTACAAAAGGTATCAGTGGGCACTCATGTAATAATGCTGTTTACTTTATTCCTCTAGTAGCATATAAGCTGACTGAATCTTCTGCTAGCTATTTCATAGCCTTCATGGTTTTTTCCCTATTCAGGATTTTGGAAGGGGAGGGAGCATTTTGCTGCAAACCATTTGCCGTGTAAAAATGCTACTCTTTCCCACTCCTTAATTCCACTGTCACCTGCAAGTTTCCTTCATTTGACTTTAATGGATTGGCTTTTCACCACTCTACAGATAATTTCATCTGTAGGCATCATTATGCAAAGATTTTTCTAATCTTATGTAAATAGTATAATGTCAGAAAACAAAACTCTGACTTACAATAATTAAAAGGTGCCTTTGAATAACGTGTTTATTCTAAGGATCTTAAACTGCTTTACACATAAGGATGCATGCTGACATGCTGTGGTGATGTTTGGCTTAGCTCCTTGGGGAAAACTCAGCAAGAACCACATGAAAGGGCTCAGGGAAAGTGTGAAAGGGACTGAAAGTCCCTGGTGTGTCCCACCACGGGCCCATGGGATTCCAGGTGCCAGCAGAGTTGTGCTTATGCATAAGACATACCAACAGGATTAAATTCTTCCCAGAGATCATAAATTTTTTTAAAACATACAGTCCCAAGAAGTGATGTTTCTCTTTAATATGTAGTGTCTGAGGAGGATATCAAGCTTCACTTTCTTGCTTTGGGGAAAGTAATCTAACTGAAAGGAAGAAACCTCGAGGGATTTTTTTTTGCCTTGGGCCAGAATGATCAGCTGCATCCCTGTCTCAAAGTAAAAATGCTTTTAGGCAGTGGCCACTACTTATGGAAATCTGTGAGGATGATATTGACCCTGTTTTGCTTCTCTTTTGCACCAGTCAGCAGTAACTTGACAAAAAGAGAATTAGAGGAATGGCAAGATCCTCACCTCAGCTGTATGATTCTTGTTGCAGTTGCCTCTTGTTCCAAAATATTCTGGTTTAGCCATTCATATTCACAAAGTTTTCCTATATTACCATATAGCAGTTTGTGTCATTGAGCTATTTTTGTTGCCTTTCTTCATAGTTTGCTTTCTATCCTCAGATACAAGGGCTTGTAACTGGAGAGGCTGACAGAATTCATAATGGTAGACTGAACATGAGAATTGTATTAATGGCAAATCCTCTCTGTGTCCAGATGTAGTTTTTAACAAGGTTATATGTTCCCTCAGTAGGAAATCTCAGGAAGAAGGAAAAATATAAATATAAACATGCAGATTCAGTTGTAGGAGTAGAGAAAGGAAGAAAGGAATGCAATAAAAAACCTAAGTCAAATGCTAAAAAACCACTTGTGTTTTCCAGTCAAAATAAACTTGTGCTTTATTCCAGCACAGTCATTGTTGTAAGTGATAAAGTGAGAGTATAATGTGCAATAATTTAAAATTATCATGAGAATTACCAACAGTATCTCTGAGCTTCAGTATCTTGGCTGTCACAAACCAATGAGAGGAATTATGGTATTTGATTTTTTTTTTTTTTATGCCTAATGTTGTGGAGGTTCTGCTTAACCTATCATTTACCAATGAAAATGTATCTGATTTTATTCGTAAGGCTTTGAGAAGTGAAAATTATACCCTGTGTATTAAATTTAACTGAACATAATATATAACAGTATAAATCAAATTTAATTGGTGTACTATTCCATGCAAGAAGTGACAAGTTATTTCTTCAGCTGTGGGAAAGATAAAGTGTGATTGATGGCAGAAATTAATAATTGAGGAAAGTAATTTACTGCAACAGATACAATCTGCGAAGCAGTTTTCAAAATGGTTAGACAAGGCTAATAAATGGGAAAAGTGTTTCCATAGCTCTTGTTTGAGAAGCACAAGGCTGTGAGATAAATAAACAAATAGATTAGAAGGCTCTTAAAGACAAACAGAGCCGGACTGCAATACTTTTTTAAACCGTATGCCCATGTCTTCTGTGCATTCAAGGGAAATTACAGAGATGAGGAGTCCCCGGTGCTAAGGACTGTTACTGGCTCTGCTCTGGTACACAACAGCCACTTTGCAGTCCACTCTATCAGTGTAGCAAAGGGGGAATGCAGAAATGATTTTTGAAACAGAGATTTTGACAATGTGAAGATTCCTGTTTTAAAGTCAGATACCTGCCCATCTGCACCTCCTGACAAGAAATGCGTCTTCAGTGCCTCCTGCTTGGGTTTCATAGCAGAATCCTGTGCCAAAGACACACATTAAAACACCTGATCCTAATTCTTGCTGTAACCAGCCTTTCCCTCTGATTTAGGAACAGAGTGCTGTGTCCCCTCTTCCTCACTCCTGCCCAAGATAAAAAATTCCCACACTTGCACAAGTCGTTGAGACCATACCTAGTGCTGTGGTTTAACCCCAGGCGTCAACTAAGCACCATGCAGTCACTCACTTACTTCCCCCACCTGGTGGGATGGGAGAGAGAATAAAAAAAAAGTAACACTCATGGGTTGAGATAAATACAGTTTAATAGGACAGAAAAGAAAGAAAATAATAATAATAATAAACATGATAATAATAATAATGATGATGATAATAATAAAGACAATAACAATAATAAAATAATTGGAATATACAAAACAAGTGATGCACAGGGCAAGTGCTCACCACAAACTGATCGACACCCAGTTAGTCTCTGAGCAGTGATTCCCCCCTCCTCCACTCCCCCCAGTTTATATACTGGGCATGATGTGACACGGTATGGAATACCCCTTTGGCCAGTTTGGGTCAGCTGCCCTGGCTGTGTCCCCTCCCAATTTCTTGTGCCCCTCCAGCCTTCTTGCTGGCTGGGCATGAGAAGCTGAAAAATCATTGCCTTTGGACTAAACTACTTAGCAACAACTGAAAACATGAGTGTGCTATCAACATTCTTCTCATACTGAATCCAAAACATAACACTGTACCAGCTACTAGAAAGGAAGATCCAGGGAACTACAGGCCAGTCAGTCTCTGTGCCTAGCAAGATCATGAAGCGGATCCTCCTGGAAAATGTGCTAGGGCATATGGAAAATAAGGATGTGACTGGTGACAGCCAGCAAGGTTTTTCTAAGGGCAAATTGTGCCTTACAAATTTGGTGGCCTTCTATGATGGAGTTACAGCATTGGTGGATAAGGGAAGAGCAACAGGCATCAGCTATCCGGACTTGTGCTTTTGACACCATCCTGCATTAACACTCTTGTCTCTATATTGGAGAGTCATAGATCTGATGGATGGAGCACTCAGTGGATAAGGAATTGCGGTCAAACTCAAAGAGTTGCGGTCAACGGCTCAATGTCCAAATGGAGAGGAGTGATGAGTGGTGTTCCTCAGGGGTCGGTATTTGGACCGGTGCTGTTTAACATCTTTGTTGGCAACATGGACAGTAGGATTGAGCGCACCCTCAGCAAGTTTGCTGATGACACCAAGCTGTGTGGTGCGGTGGACAAGCCAGAGGGAAGGGATGCCATCCAGAGGGATCTTGACAGGCTTGAGAAGCGGGCCCATGCAAACCTCAATGAAGTTCAACAAGGCCAAGCGCAAGGTGCTGCACATGGGTCAGGGCAATCCCAAGCACAAATACAGGCTGGGCAATGAGTGGATTGAGAGCAGCCCTGAGGATAAGGACTTGGAGGTATCTGTGGATCAAAAACTGAATATGAGCCATCAATGTGTGCTCACAGCCCGGAAAGCCAATCGCATCATGGGCTGCACCAAAAGAAGCGTGGCGACCAGGCTGACCGAGGTGATTCATTCTGCTCTGGGCCCCCACCCCAAAAAAGAAAGACATGGACCTCTTGGAATGAGTCCAGAGGAGGGCCACGAAGATGATCAGGGGGCTGGAGCACCTCCCCTGTTAGGACAGGCTGAGAGAGTTGGGGTTGTTCAGCCTGGAGAAGAGAAGGCTCCGGGGACACCTTACAGCAGCCTTCCAGTATCTAAAGGGCGCCTAAAAGAAAGCCAGAGAGGGACTTTTTACAAGGGCATGTAGTGGTAGGACAAGGGGTAATGGCTTTAAAATGAAATAGGGTAGATTGAGATTAGATGTAAGGAAGAAGTTCTTTACTATGAGGGTGGTGAGCCACTGGAAGAGGTTGCCCAGAGAAGCTGTGGGTGCTCCATCCCTGGAAGTGTTCAAGGCCAGGTTGGATGGGGCTTTGAGCAACCTGGTCTAGTGGAAAGTGTCCCTGCCCAGGGCAGGGGGGTTGGAACTAGGTGATCTTTAAGGTCCCTTCCAACCCAAAATATTCTATGATTCTACTAGGAAGAAAGTTAACTCTATCCCAGCCAAAACGAGGACACGTGGGAACAGAGGGAGGAGAGGAAAGGAGGAGGCTGGCACAGAGGTGTTGGGTAGCCCCAGCAGCTTTAGGTGTTGAAGTTTGGTTCTTGCGATATTTAAATATAGTTTACCTGTCACCAGTCCCTTTTCTTTGCCCCTGGCCTGATGAACTTCAGTAAAAGCAGAAGGGAAAACATAGCTGTAAAGAAGCTAAAAAAAAATCTGGTTATATCCAGTTACTTAGAAGGAGTTTTTGAACCATCTTTTGGCCTGTGTAAGAATTCAGATTTGAACGGTTTTACCCCTACAAGTCAAGGGAAAGCACAACTCTGCCCTCTTTAGCTTTCTCCAGCTATGGGAAACCTTCACACCTTCTTCCCTGTGCAATCAGCTGATCAAATCAGTGTTCAAAATAAGTGGCTAAAGAGCTGAGAAAAGCAGTCATTCCAGCTATCCTAAGCAGCCATACCCTCCTCTTATGCTAATATCTCTTAGGCACTGTTTAACATTCATATGATCCATAAAGCACTTTCAGTTGGTAGCCAGAGGAGTAAAGGGCTGTGCTGGATTCAGTTTGCAATATGTGTTTCCAATTGTCATGACAAACAGAACATTCAGCTTATTATTTACCTATTAAGCATCAGTGTCACTGCCAGGTGACTTACATTATTCCCGCAGAGCTGATTCCTCGACCTCTGCTTCCTCCACACACATGTGCGGGGGCTCCTCTTACCCCCAGCCTGATGAGCCGTGATGAGCTGCTGTGACCCCAACAAGATCCACACAGTCCTCTGGAGCCCAGGCTTCATATATGCAACCCTTTCAATATGCTTCTTCATGGTAGTCTTCCAAGATGAAAGGTATTAGAAATAAAAATGTTACAATCTGATGAATGAGCAGGGCGAGAGACATACCCTGAATCAGTCCCAAATTCAACAAAGCATCACTTTATAGGACAATTTGATGTTACCAGGTCACAAGCTTGAAGGAAGTGCATGCTCCAGTGCCTGCAGTCCAGAGCGGTGTCATTTGCTGTCTTTTAGACAGCCTGTAGTTCATGTTGACGTTGAGTAAAGCCCTCTTTAAGCTAATACATTAGAGAAATTGTTCAGGAACAGTTCATCCATTATAAACATCATAATGACTGAACTAAGCATTTTCAACTGAGTGTGCGTAAGATTTGAGACACAGGTATGGAGATTAAATTTTTGTTTTGAATTCAACAGCATGTGGACTTTTTTTCCCCTTAACGATCACTGTCACTGTTTAATATGCCATTGTAAATTAAAGAAAATACAATTATTATCTGGATTGCAGTTTTATTATTGGAATAAATACCTTTTTGCTCTCTTGTTGGGCTTTTTTATTTTAGAAAAAGGCAATAATATTTCAGTGAGGGTGAAGGAAGCAGGCAAAGGACTAGGACCAGGGGCACACTGCTTGCTGCACCACACACAGCGGGGATGCAGCAGCAGCTGCCCAGCAAGGAGCATCTTAACCCTGGGCTCTGACTCCTGCCTCTTCATCAACCTGTGTTAAAAAGTGTTAAGGCTCAGCAGTTAATGTTGTCTCTCTTTTAGCCTGTGTGGGAAAAAAACAAATGAATGACCTTGGCACCCCCCCGAGATATCTGCTCTTTGCCATTGAAGGTTCTGGTCTGAAACCTTGCTGGTGGGCATGGGCGGAGACAGTGCTGCCTTCCAAGAGAAGAGTTAATAAGGCAACTCAAAAAGGAAGGAAAAGATAATTTTGCCATTGATTCAGTTGTTCTCTCCATATCAATAAATGTTTCTCTCTGTCATTCTTTCTCCTCTTGTGGTTTTCTCCTTTTATTTTACTTTCATCTTTTTCTTTTTTCTCTATAACTTTTCTGTAGCTAATCCCTGCCCCTCACCTGAGCAGGGGTTCTGCATAGTTTCTCTTTCACTTGCATGTATGAAGAAATTTCACACTGAAAAGCAAACCTAGATCATCACTGCAATTTACCTTATTTCACACTTGAAAGCCAATGTCTCATGATTCTCATGGAAAAGTATAATTTGATAGTATTCATTTTATAATGACACTTGGATTCCCTGATCCAGGATATTGATGAGTTTATAAGCAAAACAGGCAGCAGCAGAAACTCCTTCTGAAGCAACAGGGATTGCTGGAAAATACAGGCAAATATTTGTGTACAGAGACACTTCCTCAGGTCACCTGCACCTATAGCAAACATATGCTTCTGAAGAATAGTCAGAGATTTATAAAGACACTTGGCACCTTTTATTCCAAACTGCAGCACAAAGTTAAGTGATACTCATGTGTAGCTGGAGCAAGGGCTGTTCCCACTCCCCTCAGATTAAAGAAAGTCTCTCAATCGTTCCTGCACCATTCCCAAACCAGAATATGTACTTCAATAACAATAAAGCTCCAGTTATATTGAACCTGCAATTTTCCAAGGATAATACATAGTTTCAGCTCAGGACAATGGGGATATTATATGGATTTTCTTTTGGTTGTCAGCCTTCTTTTTATTTAAGCCAGTGATGTATAATAGAGCTGAAATACTCAGCAGATTTCAGGCATAGTTGTAATAGGTCACAGAAAAATAAAAAAGATTGCGGTCATTACAATGCCTATGAACTAAACTAGCTGTACTGTATATATGCTATTAAAAAGTAAAACAAATGCCCTATGCAAAGTCCTCTGTTTTCTTTTTCCTCCCACCTCCTGTAAGACGATCTTTTAGCTGTGTTCAGAACAGAGCTAGCACTCTGCTTCCTGCACTTTGAAATGCAAAATTACTTCTTTTCTACCTGTAGGCAAAAGCCATGTGTACGGGTGCATTACACCCAGTGCCACGATGTGTCTGTAGCAGCCAGACAATCCAACACCTGCACGGAGATTAATCATTTCAGTTCAGTAATGCATTCACTCCTTCTTATTAGCGTTACTCATTTGCACAGCCCCTGCATGTACCCAGGCACTGGCAATACAAGGAAAAAGCCTCTTCCTTGAGGAGAATAGAGTGTCATCTGAGTTATGATCTGAAGGAGGGGATGAGAGGTAGGAGGCAGTCCCAGGCTCTGCAAAGAGATCTTCAGAGTTAACTAACACCAGCTGGGGTATTTGCTGGGTCAGCAACATGGTCAAATAATGTTAGGTACCTTAATTTCTGCAGATGTCATCTGGCTGCCACCATCTGTCATCCATAAGAGGTGACAGGATTATAAAGAAGGAGGTGAAAAAGAACCTGGAGAACGTGTCCTGTCGCAAGGACTGCAGGGAGCTGGGGGGATGGGAGAAGAAACTGCCGTACACTTCTAAGGGAGCCAGTTGTCCCAGAAAGCTGAGATAGGGGAAGGTATCTGTTGAAGCATGTCAGGAAAAAAATCATAGAATTACAGAGAAGTTTAGGTTTGAAAGGACCTCTCTGTAGTTCATCCAGTTCAACATCCTGCATGGAGCAGAGCTCACTTCAAAGTTAGACCAAGGGCCTGGCCACCCTGAGTCTTGAAAACACTCAAGGACAGCAGTTCCACAGCATCTCTGGACATATATTCAAGGGTCATTTGGTTCTCCCCCCATTTATCTATCAGAATTTCCTCGTTGCAACATAGGGCTATCGTGCACTTCTGAGAAGAACCTGGCTCCTTCTTCCTTATAGCCTCTCATCAGCAAAGTGCCACACTGCCCCACTGTCCCCCCTCAGCCTTCTCTTCTCCAGGATGGACAATCCCAGAGTCCTTAGTCTCTCCTCATGTGTCCCAGCTCCCCAAACATCTCAGGGACCTTCTGCTGGACTTGCTCTACCTTCTCAATCCATCTCTTTCATGGGAGAGCTCAAAAGTGTTTCTGAAGTGGCCTCCAAAGGTCTGAGCAGAGGGGATCAGTCACCTCCCATAACCTCTAGCAGAGGAGCAGTCTGAGCTGGGGAGTGAACCAGCGCTACCTGGGATCCTGTTAAGAAGAATAAATGGGAAGATGGAAACCTGTATTGGTACTAACATCTGAAAGCTGCGTCCATTTGAATAAGACACAAATGCAACTTCAGCTGTTTAGGTGTTTATTCAAACCAGCCCCCTAAAACTTGTGAAGTTCTCCCATCCCTAAATAATAAGAGTAGTTTCAAGATGTTTCTGTTTCTCTCCATCTGTTCTTGTTTCCTTGGAATTTGTTTTACTGAGAGAAAATGATGGTCTTTTTGCTTTCTATAAGCACCACTGACACATTGCTATGGAAACTGGAAGTTCAATATTTTAGTGTTATAACTTCAGGAAAAACATGCAGGTACAGTCAAGCCCATTCCAATTTATTTGCCTGAGTTTTTCTTTAATTTACTGCTGTTTCTGGTTAACTGTGGTTTTCATCTGTACTAATACTGTTTTGCAGAGGTTGGCCTGTTGGGATGTAATTTATCAAGATGAAATGTGGGTTTGCTTCAGCATGATAACTGCTTACTGGCATTCATGGAAATTGATTTACCAGCTTCAGTTTGTGCAGGTGGACCCATACATGTCTGTACAGGGTTCAGAACTTCCAGTGTCTGAGAGCAAGTAATTTTGACAGTCTCAAGTTTTGATTGCCCCATCTGTGATAATAAATTAACTCAGCATATTCTGAAAATCCTGCCCACCAGGCAACTTAACTATTAACTGCCAATGACAGTCCAGATAAAGAGCCATCCTTTACCTGGGCATTCATCCTGCTGACCAGCCACAGGGAACTTATGAAATGAAATGGTGTCTGTATTTGCAGTAGAAACAACCTGATGCATATTAGATTTGCTGGAGCATGTCCAGAGAAGGGCAACCAAGCTGGTGAGGGACCTGGAGCACAAGTCATATGAGGAGCGGCTGAGGGAACTGGGGCTGTTTAGCCTGGAAAAGAGGAGGCTGAGGGGAGACTTTATCGCTCTCTATAACTACCTGAAAGGGGGTTGCAGTGAGGTGGGGGCTGGTCTCTTCTGTCAGGTGGCTGGAGATAGGACGAGAGAAAATGGCCTCAAGTTGCATCATGGGAGGTTTAGATTGGGTATTAAGAAAAATTTCTTGACTGAAAGGGTTGTCAGGCATTGGAACAGGCTGCCCAGGGAAGTGGTTGAGTCATCAGCCCTGGAGGTGTTCAAAAAATGCGTAGACGAGGCACTTCAGGACATGGTTTAGTGGGCATGGTAGTGGTGGGTTGATGGTTGGACTCAGTGACCTTGAAGGTCTTTTCCAACCTAAATGATTCTATGATTCTATAAATGCTTTCTGTTACTAAAATCAAGTAAGCTTTTTAAGAAAATACATTCAGTCTCTCTGGTTTGTCCAGAATACAACACAGGACAGGTAGCAGCGATCTTGTCCTGTGGAAGCAGCTCCTGCAATGACATCACAAAGCATGCGGCTAGCCCTAATCTAGCCAACGTACATGTGCTCCTGGAAGTGATAACTGCAAATTTGATCTTTTTCAAAATATTGAGTACTTGTTAACACGGCATTTACATCACTCTCCTGTTAGAGTGTCAGCTGTCATAGAGTTGTCAAACATCAATTTTTGTAAGTATCTTAAAAAAAAAAATCTGCCTTCAAGGACACTCAATGCCAAAACATCGTTGTTATCTAGTTGGCAAACATTTCAAATTATATATTAATGTGTTACGGCATTAATTATGCTCATTACACCATCAGCAAATCTTATGCCTTCTCTTACATGTGCATTTCTGCTCTGCAGAATGCTTGTGCTTATTCCAGAAAACGACTAAGCTGTTAGTAAGGCCTCTCAGCAGGACTTCTGCCTCCCCACCATCACCCCCTACTTTTTTCCAGGTAAGAGCAGCAGTTGCTTTGTCTTCCTCAGGGACATTGCAAGTTTGGCTGATCCTATGCCAGGAGACAAGAAAAAGTCAAAGGGAGGAAGCTCTGCTCCCTCACAGATGCAGGAGGAAGATGGAGATGCTCGTCTCCTGTTGAGGAGGAGGGTTACTGTGGAAAGTCCTGACTCTTTAAAATGTATTCATTCTCCATTTAGTTATACATAATTCATAATGCTTGGCTGAAGAAGAATGGGAGTGACTTTTCATTATATAAACCATTTCTCAAAAATACCATTTGTTATTTAAAAAGTAAAAAAGAGTGATGGCAGCAACTGTGAAATAGACTCTGTGTTTCAATGAATTATTTAGACTAAAAACAAATGCTCCAGGGTGGAAGAACATGTTTGTTTTACTTTAGATCTCATTGTCATCCATGAGTGTAGTTTAAGTGGAGAAGTAAGCTTGAAGTGAGAAGTAGTTGAATCCAAATAATTTGTTTCCTTGCTAATAAACATCATAATATGATCCAGAGAATGGCACCGATTCAAGCCATCATGAAAGAAACTGGAGAAACAAAGGAACACAGTGAGTCAGGGCAGCAGAGTGAGGTTGTGCTCCCTGTAATAAGGCAGATGTTATTCACGGAAGGTATAAAACTGAGACTGCTAATTTTCTGTGTTTCTAGCTGCTACATACTATTGATTTAGAAAGGGTCATGATGGCAGGAACCCACCTAATGTCAGTCTTAAACCCTTGTACTAGAAAAAGCTACTGAACTTATTAGAAATCTGTCTAATGGGAAGCACATGGTTATAATGAAAGGCACAACAATTAATCATGCAATAAAATGATTCATCTATATCATATATCAAATGAAATGTGAAAATTACTCCAAGGACGTTTTAAATATTAGAGAAATTTGCACATTAGTATTAGGGACAATTTGTAACTTCCTTGTTTATTATAGTCTATGTACTCATGATGAGGTTACATTGACAATATAGGGAGATTTGGGTTTTCCTTGCACTCCAGACTACCCAAGCAGGTAATACCTGTTAAGAATCATCCTTTTTGGCAAGGGCTCCCCAGAACACTAGCTTGTGCATCGCAACCCACAAAGAACACCCAAGAGCCCCCAGCTTACAGCTAAATGTAGCCAGAAAGCAGAGCTCTGCAAGGTCCAAAGGCCAGAAGAGCTTGCAGGTCTAAAAGCAGCAGGAAGGAAGGTGGCCTCAATCAGAAAATTGTTCTTAAAATGTAGGTTGGTGTAAAAATTTAGACTGTGAAAAATGTACAGTTCAGATGAATCTACATGGAGTTTGGACGCTATCAGTCAGAGCCAATATATTTTTGCACAGAACTGGTACCTCTCTCCCACAATATGTAGACTGCATGAGTGTTTGCACTCAGTTGCAGTCAGTTCATTCAAAAGACCATTCAACCCTGCAGCTCTTGCTTACTTAGAAAGATTTTTTTTTCTCAATTCAAAATATATAATTGTGTATAGAGATTGAAGATGAAATTGTATTCTTTTTCCTCTATGTCCATTGGTACTCCAGCCATATACTCCTGTATTAATGTTACCTGTTCTCACAACCCTTGCCTGAAGACTAGGACCTATAAACTTTAATTATCACATTTGTAGTCTCACTTTAAAACAAAAGCACTTTCATTTTGAAATGCCAAAAATATTCCTGGTTGTTTTAAGAATTACTTTGCTTTGGTTGCTGCTCTCTACCATACCAATAAGGGGGAATGATGGAGTGTGATGGCTTGTCAGTATAGAACAAAATGCCACCAGAAAAACAGAAGGTCTGTGCTTCAATTTTGAACACTTCTTTTCAAATGGAAAGTATAAAAACCAGAGATAGATAGGCAAACTGTTGCATATCTACTGTATCTAAATTGCTATGTATCTACACCCACAAGCAGTCCTTATGACATAAATGTTCCTAGTGATTTCAGTGACTTTCTATTGAAGCTGCAAGTTGTTACGTACTCAGAGAAAATATGCAGAAATTTTTTCAAGTATGTGATTTATAAGCCTAAGATCTAATCTTACTGTTTTCCACAGACACTTTAGACCAAATAATTATTCTGTATAAAAAATAAACACATATATCCTTGTGTCAGTTTTCTGCATTTCACAAAAGCATGTTTTAGCAGTAGTACTAATTGTAGTAGGCTTGACAGCAACAGCAGTATAAAATATGTTGGCAACTTCAGATCTTTTTGAAGGCATCCATTTGTATGTCAGAAACCTAGGAGCTACTTAGCCATATGCTGTGGTTGTGTTCTCACATACTAACTGTCACTGTAACAATTGATGTCATTTCAGTGCAGAAAAATGATCATTTGTCTACTAATAAAGCAGATATGAGGTCTCAAGTTTGAGGTCTAATGATGCAATCTCCCTTGCGAAAACTGGGGACTGCAGTAGTAGGATAACCTTAATAATGTTGATTTACAGCACATCCAATTTACAATACAAGTTTTCTATAGAGAGGTCATATCTTTCATTAAATCAACTAGCATAGTTGGAAAAAAATCACAGGCTTTTGAGCATAATTTCTTTTCTGCATCCAAAATGGGTTGGAAAGTTCAAAGCTAAATGCAGATTGAGAACAACTGTTCTGAATTTAATTAGTAGTGTTAATCAGTCTGGCCACATGAAAGAAAGGTTATTGGTATCTATAGAGTAAAAGGAGAGGTGATAAGCTGGTTTTTCTCTTGAGCATAAAAGAGAGGCAGGCCATTTACTACCTGCAGAACATTGCAGAATTAGTGAGAGAGAGGGATAATAATGGTCCAAGAAAATAGTAATTCTCTGAGGTCCATGACTTCACTACTTGGTAGAATTAGGAATAATAATTCCCAGAACTGAAAAGTCAAAGAAGGGTCTTCATAAAGAAATATTCTCATACTGGTAATGGATGTTTCTCTCCTTTCTTTTTTGTCTGTATGTGCCCCATTTATGGTGATGCTCAGTTACTTGAAACATGATACAGCAACAGAAATCAAAGCTGTTGGAATGCAGAAAAATGTCAGTCTGTGGCATAGGTCAGTATTGGCTTTTCCCTGAAAAGAGTAGCCACGCTGTGGTTATTTGAGCTGTTCTGTGTCAGCCAAGCAAGTGCTGGAGGAATTCTTAGCAGAACCTGGAAACAGACTTAAAAATAGCTTTTGCTTCTGGCTTCAGAAAGGAGTGCAGACTCCCCACAACGTCAGGGAATGAAAGCCTGGCCAGTGATACAAGCTGCCACTCATGCCCAGTTCTGCCCCCCCTTCCCTGGCATAGGTTTTGTTTACAAATTAAAAGAACCCAAATATTTAAAAGTGCTTTGGCTGCACATCTCCTATTGAACTTACTAGCTTGTTATTTATTGTTATTGTTGGTGCCTGTGTTTCTTCTCTCCATGTTCTGAGAGATCTCAGCACCGTCCCAACCAGCACCTGGGATAGAAACTGGGATTGCGGCAGGAAAGAGGGCTGAAAGCTGAAATCACTGGAGAAAGAGAGATTGTTAGGAGTGTCCTAGAGCACTCCTTTCCTGCTATCTAGATGCAGCAGACCTAGTCTGACCCTCCATGCCTATCACAACCACATCTGAGTGCATCCTTCTACACTCTTCTGCACAAAGGCTTCCTTATGCTCTTTCCTGCTGCAATTAAATAGCCCTAGCAAATATTCACATATGCTTTGAAAAAGAAATTCTTTCGCTGTCTAGCTGATTGCTAGAGTACTATGGTCCTAGAGTTCCTACAGTCCATGGGTCCACATGGCATCTGATGGGGGCTGTACAGTATGCATAAAATTTTTATTTGGACTTCCTTAATTGACACTGTGAGTGAGCATTTGGAAAAAAATTTGGAAAAAATTTGTGACTGAGACATTTGGAATAAAATGAATGTTTGCAGTTCTGAGTCTCTCAGTTTGGGTTTTCTAGTTTTCATTGTATTTTCTTTCATCTTTTGAATCACAAGCACTCGGTATGATCCTGTGAGCTTTCTTTTCCTCTTTCACTTATATTCTATGGCTTTATCAGTATATAACTTTCTAAAAAGAGCTGAAGATGTGAATGGAAAATATTCTTCCATCTCCAATATTTTCTTAAGCTTTCTGCAAAGAATACTGAATTTCCCTCTGAAGTAAGTTTGCAAAATAGCTCCATGTTGCCACAGCTTAATGAAATACATATTTTTTTTTAATTTTAGAGTGCTGAAGGTAAGTTAGATGTGGAGGAACTGAAGGTATTTTAGGAATAGCTGCGGACAGCATAGTAATCCACTCTGACCTCCTTTGTCATACAGGCCACAGAATCACAATCACAAGCTTCTTCGTCAAGCCTCAAACTCTTAAGGAGAGGTATCTAGCCTTGATTAAAGGCTGTGAGGGGTAGAGAATCCAGTGTCTACCCAGTAAATCATCCTAAGGAGTATTCACCCTCACTACTAAAAATGTTTCATATTTCTAGTGGCATATTACTGAATTTTCCTTTAATGCAACCAAGCAATACATTATGATATATACTCAGAAGTTGTTGTAACTTTTCCTCACTCTTATACCATATTGATGATTGCTGTTTTTTTAGTTACTGTTGGATCAATTAATGACACTCCCTGAAATTTCTTTTGCTGTCTCTGCCTTGACCAGTGTTATATTAAACTACATTTAGAGGAAAAGGTTAAAACCCTTTCATAGTAATGCAATTAGAGCAAACATCCTCTTACATCCATCAGATGTGAAATCCATTGCACAAAATCCATTGCACACAATGGATTCCAGCTGAAAAACTCTGCTTTTCCTGTCTCTGATGAAGTCCAAGGTTTATCAGCTGAGGCAGATATTTAATTAGAGTTATGTTGCAAACTTAAGGCTAAAATGTGTCCACTGTCAGGAATAAAGAGAAAGATTCTGACTGTAACCACAAGGTGGGAATAATTTCACTGAAATCAGTGACAATTGCATCAAAGAAAATTAGCTCAGAGCCTTACCTAACATCTGCTTTTAACACATTACAGGCCAGCTTCTGCCATTCTTGTTAGTGCTAAACAATCCTTTTCACAGTCAAATGCTGTAGAAAATGGCCCTTTAAAGTATACTCATTTCTGTGCTAATGGTCAAAAGGGGATGAAGAAGTACCCAAGTAAAAATTTGGAAGTTACAGTAAATCTCTGTTCTGTTCCACTTCTCCGCAGACAGTGCCAAGGTACTTATTTGAAGTGCTCAGATGGCAAATCAGCTTTTACCAGCCTTTCTGTTTCAGCCACTGATTACAGCTATAAGCTGTAATAAACTACATGGAATGGGATATTAGCTTCATTTGACTTTCTAATTTTAATTTTTATAGGTTGCTACTGTTTTAAAAAATAGCCCAGTTGTATTTTTATTACTAGAAATAAACAGGAACGTGTAGTTTCCTTCCCACTTCAGTGATTAGATTATAAATACTATTTTTAAATTAAAGGTAAATAATGCAATATATGTTGCTTCATATGCTAGGCAGCATGGAGCCAATCCTGTTTGAACTCCCAGTTGGTAGTGTAGTCCTGAAAGTACAGATTGCTGAGCAAAGTGTAACCGCAGTCCCTCAGTCCTACTGCTGCTGCAGAAATTTTAGGAAATAGGGGGCACATTTGCATAGAAAAATAAGCATGGTACAAAGGATTTCTTCAATTACAGTTACTTCTGAGAACTGAATTCATGTAAGTGCATGAGCAAAACAAGAATTTGAAATCTTATCTATCTTAAATAGGATACGTTATTTTAAACTGTAGAGCCTAAATCCTAAATTTTATAGATCTGGGTTTTGTAATTTAAAATCTGGGAGTCAAAAATGATCATTCAACTGACCTTCTATGTAAAATAGGTCATTGAACGCCACTGATAATTTCTACAGCAAACACAGATTTATGAACAGCTAACATACCTAGAATACATTTTTGGAAAGGTGTTCAGTCTTGAGCAACAGATTCAACTAATGGTGAGTTTTCCTACCTCTGTTAGAAAGTATTTCATTGGTTAATTGAGCATGAAGGGAAAAATACGGCACTTTGCATTTTTATAGCTTTAATGTTTGACTACTGGATTGAAAACAGATTTACAGGAAGGTTTTAAATTATTTGCTTTATAAACTGCAAACTGCAGTCCTCACATGTATGATCAGGATGGTGAATCCTGCTAGATTACAGTTGTGTAGCAGCTCTTAGTTGAGACTGGTATCTTAACTTGCTTTTCATGTGACTTTCTTTAGCTTTTTTTTCTTTTGAAGATTCCCCTCTCCAGCAGCCTCAGAGTAGAGTATCGGCCAGACTTTATCTCAGTCTGGTAATTCTCTTTAAGCAATTTTACATTATTTTCATGTCTGAGCTCAAGACCTGGAAGAACTGTTCTGTAGAAATCAAGGAAATCTCATTTTCTTGTTCCTCCTAACGTTTCTTTCAAGTTCCATTCCCCAAAATCTCCCTGGAAGAACATGTTGAGGTTACCTACCATTAACCTCAAGGTCTTTTCAGAATTGCTGCTTCTAGAACACAGTCCTGCAGTCTGAACTTGCCCTTCTCAGTTTTGATGTTTGTGACCTCTCTAAAAGCACAATGCTCTGTAAGTAAATCTACCCTGGTAATGTTTTGAGACATTTTTTCTTTTTTTATGCATTTATACTTCACATATTAAAGAGCATAGAGACTGCTGTTTGATTTGGGATGCTCAATGGTTCCTAACATTTCTCTCAGGTCAAGCTAAATGTTCATCTGGTAAAAACCCACAGCTAAATAGAATAAATCCTCATCAAGGACTGTTTGTTCCTAAATGTCCTTTAATATCCCTTTGTCCAAGAAAGCTCCTGTCTTAAGTGTCCACTTGAAAATTGAAGATCCCACGATGATTTTGTTTGACCTTTTGTTAAAGCCTGTCTCTGCTAAGCCACCAATTTCTGACACTCCCTTGAGTGGCTGTTCAGCAAAGGCTTAAGGATGCAATATCAAAGCAGACAACCCCTGCCTGTGTTTCAATAACATTTTGAGGCAACAATTAGAAAATCCTACAGTAAAATGATCTAAAAAAGACTCCAGTATGCCATAAAACAATAGTTTTTGGAATAAAAGCAGTGTTGGTGAGATGCAGAGTTTCCTAAAGCACCAAACTAGCCTTTGAGGAGAAGCTAGGGAAGAAGAGGAAGGAGTTAATATATTTCTTCTAAAATAAGAGCTCAAGTTCCATATGAAGTCAATGGAAAGACTAGCTAGGATAGCTCTGAAGAACAGCAGCAATAGTAGCAGTTTCCCTAAACCAACCATTGTTCTTCTCCACTGACTGTCCAGGGAACATGTAGGAATCAATAGGAATTATAAAGAATTACAAATCAGTATTTCCTATTTTTTTATTTTCCTATTTTGCTCTGTTAGAAACTTATACTACCTGGTCATATAAACATAAAAACAAAGCCAGCTATGACATTGATTGTCCTCCTACAAGTTGGGTTACTTGTTCTGCAGTGACAAAGGCAAATGTCTCTTTACTGCTATAATTTGGTCTACTTTCTCCATTACATTTGGAACAGTGTTTTTTTGTTTCCACTCTTTTTAAGAGTGCAAGCAAATGAAAAATTCAGCTGGATAGAGAAAATTCATAAACTAATGCATATACTTACAAACCAGAAACAGGTTTTCTTAAGTGACAGAATTTGGCAGTTTTCACATTCTTTCCTAAACCAGTATAAAATGGTGATAACTCAATAGGGTGATGAATCAGAAATAGGATACTGACCTTGAATCTATCACGTGCTGACGCTACTGAAATATTTCAGATTTCAGTACTGTGAATTGCCATGTACCCTAAATATTGTTATAGTCACAAACAATTGCTCAATAGCTTAATGTTGGGAGAAAAAAATTTTTAAAAAAGGGTTTTTAAAGAAGTATTTTGTTTTCAAACAGCAAGTTATTTTGCTCTCACACCAGACTGGTATCTTAACACCTCTAGAAAGCTATTGGCATGGCACTTCTTTACTCTTGACCACTGTTGCTCCAGTAGGATGAAAGGATATGTCCTTTTGGTTAGGAGGGACCTCAGGAGGTTTCTAGTACCATTTCCTGCTCCAAGTTGGATCAGTTCTGAGGTCAGCCTGGGCTGCTCAGGGCTTTGTTCAGTTGGAGCTTGAAAACCTCCAAAGATGGAGACTACACAACCTCCTTGGCAGCCTGTCCCACTGCCTCACCCTCCTCACAGGGGAAAAAGTTTTTCCTTATACCCGGTCTAAACCTCTCTTGTTTTACCTTAATCCCGTTGTCTCTCATCCTCCCACCATGCACCGCTCTGAAGAGCCTGCCTCTTTCTTCTCTTCCTTGTAGGTATGGGAATGCTGCTGTTAGGTCCCTGAAGCTCTCTCTTCTGGGGACTGAACAAGCCCAGGTCCCTCAGCCTCTTCTCATAAGGCAGCTGCTTCAGCCCCATCACCATCTTGATGGTCCTCCGCTGAACTCACTGCAGTTTACGGATGTCTTGTTCTAGGGTGCCAAAGCTGGATGCTGCGTGGTCTAACAAGTGCTGAGTAGAGGGGAATGATCACTGCCCTCAATCTACTGGCTCTGTTCCTATTCATACAGCCAGGTGCTGTTGGCACCTTTGCAGCCAGGGCTGGCTCCTGCCCAGCTTGCTGCTCATCAGGACCCCCAGGGCTGCTCCCCACCAGTCAGTGTCCTCCTTCCCAGGGGCAGGACTTCACAACTCAGCTTCTGTTGTCTCATTCCATCTGTAAACACTGCAAATAGCCCTTCTTCACAATATTTTGGGCAGTCCATTTTTGGTCCTAGTCACAGATCACCAATGATTCCCAGTCTCCATTCCACTCAGGTTTATGCTGTAGAATGGCCAACTTTTCTTAGGGGTGAACTTGTTACCTCCGGTATTTATCCAGTTCTGAGACCTGATTTATTTAAGTAAATCTCAGTACAACTGTCTCGGAAAATGCAGACAGCATATAGGTGTAGGCAAATAGCACTTCTATTGAAGCAGAAAGTTTCTTCCTGAAAAAAGTGTGATGTAGTTTTAAAGGCTGTGCTATGGAGCGCGAGATTAGTCACTTGCCAAGATAATAGGTCTGATTCTCCATGGTGCTACTCCAACTGCACTTCTTCCTGTGCATACCCACTGTAACATGGTTTAAAACTGAAGTCATACACCGGTGAATCAGGCCTCGAAAGTTTAAGAAAATAAGAAATGGAGGTGTGGTGGGAGGTTAATTTCCCTCCTACAATATTTCACAACAGTAAAAGCAATAAAACTATCTTTAAAAAAAAAAAAAACAAAAACTGAAAGAAATACAGTCTAGTTCTCAACTTGCCACACAAAGCAGAAGTGCTATTGTTCAACAGCTGCTTGTAAAAAAGTCCCTGGTTTGTAGCACAGAATGTTTTCTTCTGACTTCCTTTCAATGACAATTATCATTGTCTGGATAGACTATTAAAATATTGGAAAATGCACTGATGAAATATGCAAAGAGGAAAAATAAGAGAAGAAAAAATAGGAAAAATAATATTCTATGAAAGCACATAACTCAAAGCACCCAGAATGAAAAACTTCAGACCCACAGTTTGCTGAATATCTGTACAGTATAGAAGAAGTTGTCTTATTCTTCCAAAGCTGACATGACAGCAATGCTATTCAAGGAGCTGGGATATAGTTCTAAGAGCTGCAGTTCTATGGAGTGACAAATAAGATCTCATGTATTTCCTTTAAAATAAGTAAACTGTTTTGGTTTTTTTGTTTTGGTTTGGTTTTTTTGACTAATGCTGAAGAAAAAAATTGTGTTTAAAAGAAGCTCTTAGTTTACTTTCTTTTGCTTATTACTTTTCTTTCTTAACCCTGTCCTTTCTGATAAATATATGACAATGTGACAGTAAATAGCTTACATTAAAGTTAGAAGGTTCTAGCAAACTATCTACTTATGATAATCCACATGGAACATGATGGACTACTGAAGAACTTTGCTTGGTTTCCAAATACATCAAATGAAGATCATGATCAGATGGCTTTTATTCTTAGCCTCTTAGTTCAGAAGAAATGGGTTTAGATGTTAGCACATCTATTTAGTATTATTTAGGGAATTATAACATCTCTATGTTTCCAGAACATAGTGTTCAATAATACTCTAAACCAGTACTAATTTCTCTGCTGCATTGTCAAGTTATCCTGTCTTAGTAACAAGAAATGCAGTATGAAACTGATGAAAAAACCTGCCTAGTAGTTTGATTTCTGTATAACTGAGTTTCCCAAATCTGCCCTCAGATGCTAAAGCACAGCTCTGGCTGATTTGCAAGAGCAAGACACACATATCTGAACAAAAATCAGCACTTAATGTTTAATTCCTTCACAAATCTGCTTAGTACATTAACATCGTTAGTCTATTACTCTATTATTACTATTTGCTTTGTTTTATTTCTGTTTTGCAAGAGAAAATGTGACTGTGGCAGCAATACCAGCAGCAAAAGGGTGAACTGTCTGTGATTTGCCTTCCAGCAATAAAGCAAACCTGTTCCCTTGCTTATACCATTAGCAGTCAGATTTATCATTGTTGTGCTTAATGCTATCCAAGAACAGGTCCCCAGAGTGCTTTAGAAACACAAATCAAAGGTGGTCACCGCCCCAGAGAATTTTTATTTAAAATTGCTCAGGTAGGAAATGGGAGAAGAGCCATCTGCAAGCAGAATCAAGGAATACAATAATTCACCACTTCAGGACTTTGGGGAGGAGGAGGTAGAGAGAAGGAATGCAAAGGGATTTAAGGAGGGAATTAGCTTAGGGCAAAGGAAGGGAGGGCTGGTGAGGAGGACATTTCCAGGGAGAACAAGTAAAAGGGGCAAAGACAGACTGAAACTGGGATAACAGAGGGTGGCAACCAACACCCATGACAGCAGGGCAGAAAGGAGCCCATCAGTGCTAGGGAACATCTGAAATCCCCTAATGTCTGATGCCCAGTCTCACCAGCTGGGCTCTCTCACCAGTTATTCTGCACCTTCTGGTCAGGGTCTCCCAGAGAGCAGTGACCCTCTCCCACTGCCTGCAGCCATTCCTCACACCGCTTTTTCTGTACAGGAGCCCACGCTTGGTTGCCCTCGTCCACCACTGGTCACTTACCACCGCTGCAGTACAGTGCTGAGGCTGTTGCAACAATATCAGAATACATAATCCCATGTAGCTATGCTCCCTTTGCAAGAGAAACCTTATTTTCTAGAGTTTTGTCATTCATGGCACATCCCCTAAACCAACCCCTGCACAATGGGTACTGAAAAAAGAGAAGACTCAACAAGATAAGGAGTGTACCATAAGGATAAGGACGGTTAAGTGTATGTACCATGAGGGCAAGCCTTTCAGAGTTTAAGAGAATGAGTCTGCAGTGAGAAAAGAAAGGTGTGCTTTCTCACTCGTTGCAGATCTGCATTTGAAAAGCCCCATTATGTTGGAGCAAACACACTTAATGCTTTTTCTGCCAGGCGTGAGGTACCCTAGGGAAGGAACATCCTCTGCAAAACAAGCAAATTCAGCAGATCAGGCTGTATCACTCAGTAACATAAACAAATACATTTCTAAAACCTCAACCATTTCCTCTATAGGATTATTAAGGATTTACTCTGAAAGGCCAAAAAAAAGCTATTCCAAAGCATACTTAGATTTCCCTTTGGTTCATGCACACAGGTTCATTTAAAGAATAAAACTTTCTGTGAGAGAATATGAATAACGTGTCCTAGATCTTGTATTACTAAAATTTTTACATATTATTTAAACTGAATGCAAATTAACTTGTCAGTCTCTGATCACATATATCAGAAACTGAGGAAGCTGCAACTGCATATAGCCAGCACCATTGTCAACACAAATCTGTCACTGGCATTGGTAATATGGAATGAAGTATTTTTCTGACAAATATTATCAGAATGAATAAAGGTATTGCATAGCTACACTGTATCTTAAGTTTTTCACTGGGATCCACACTAACAATGTCTTAACAAGAATTCTGTTTTAAAAGCATTTGTTGATAATAAAATCTGATTCAGACTAGTGCCGTTGAAAATGACTGGCCCACCTAGCATGGGGACTTCTGCCTTTAATGAGAATGAGGTGAAGCCAATGCATGAACAGTGCTGAAGAGTGCTGGTATCTCATCTCATGCTTCTCATTGAATCTAGACCCTCAGAGAACATTCCAAACAACAGCTCATTGAATACTTACTTTTGTTAAAAAAAAGTAAAATGAAATCACGTGTCGGGAATTACATTCTTCCCTTCCCATGTCAGCTGAGCAGATAGAGTGGAACTAGGTATAGTTCTAAACGGCTCTTCCACCATCATACACAGCCTTGGTGTCAGTGCAGTACTGTAAGCAGATAAATGGCAAGAGCACATGCATCAATTTTTCTACCAACTATCTCTGCCCTCAAATGCTTTATCAATGTACTTTATAAAAACTGGCTGACTGAGGCTACAGTAGAAGTCTTCTTCACACTCCTTTGATGCTTTGGTGAATAAGGATGCATCACCCATCACCTCTCTTTGTATTGTGCTTCACAGATGCTTTAATTGGCTCATCTCAGATAGCCTGGTAGGATTCAGAAGTTACTGCTGGCACTGAGTTCCTTCAACTGTGCTCCTCAAGGGACAACCCTTGGAAACAAAGATGGGCATGTTACTATGGAGACAAGCGGATTCGGCATTCGCTCACGTCCCACTCTTGCACAGTGACATTTCTGGACCTCTATAGTAACAGAGAAGTTTCGTGGTCTGTCTGCCCATCTGCAGGGTAAAAGATGAGCCCTCAAGGACTGAGATGCAAAGAGTGGTTTAGGTGACTTCAGTCAGATTGCACAGACGCCCAAATAAATGGTTGTTTTCCCTTGGCTCTGTTACCAGACAGCACCCCAAAATATGGAACAAAAAGTGATAGTTGAGTTCCAATGAAAGATAAGACAGAAGTTATGGTTTATGAAAATAAGACTTTACAAAATTGTTACGTGTATTACATACTTCATACTACAGACTTTGTCCTTTCATGTTCTCTTATATTTAGTATTTTTACACTGGTTTTTTTTACAGGGACTGGTCTGTGCTTAAGGAGTAGAGTTTGATTTACACCAGGTATTTAAAAAACTAATTTCCCCCATTTTTTCTCATACTGTGAATTGTGATTCTTGAAAAAATTATAATGGAACACAAAGGATGTTGAGAAATGCTTAAATAAGAGAACTTTTAGCAGTTGTTGTTATTGGAAGCTGTCGCCCAGGTAAAGAAGCTGAATATTTGTAACTGCAGCCAGGAATTACAGCTGGTCATCATTCTCTCTTTGAAAGATTTAAGATGCTTCCTGCAATTACAGGTAATTATAAATTTCCTGGTGAATACAAATGCTTCAGGGTAATGGAAGATTACATGGAGAAAGTTGCACCCAAAGATGGAAATTTTGTGTTATCAATTAGCATATCTATCATTTGCATAATCTGGGTAATCACAAGAGCAAGCTGAAGTCCTAAGGAACAGGCATGATACCTTCTAGATCCTTCTTTAATTTTGCAGTAGAATCACTGTGGGAATAGTGTAGAAGGGAACAGAGAATGATCTTTCTTACATTTACAGTGAGGATTTCTGATCCTTTCGGTGGCAGTACCACATACTGAGTTAAGGTTCTGCTACCGGTTTTTTGCTAATATTTTTGTGTCTCTCCTTCAGAAAGAGCCAGAGGTCCAGGTCTCACTACCAACAGTTTTAATGGGGGGAGCCCCTTATCTCCATTTACTTTCAGTTCACCTTCCCAAACATCTGAATAAAATTTGCCAAATCAGATTTTTCTGTCTGATAAAAAAAACGGGGACAGATAGCACTAAGCACCAGAAACAGGAAAATTTTCAAAAGATCCAAGTGAACCTCTGAGCAGCTGCTCAGTGTTTTCAAAAAGATGCTGTGATTGCTCATAAAGTATGGAAATGAACAGGGCAGTAACAACAAGCTGCATATCACTCAAGTGTCAAGCAAAAGAGTAAAGCAAATTACAGGGTCAGAGAGTGAACTGAAACTCAGTAAAGTACAATTAAAAAGAAAATCAGTCAAAAAGGCAGAAAAAACAGGCAAAAAGACATGACAAGAAGCACACAGAAGTTTATATGCAAGGGCAGTACTTTACTCTGTAGAGTTTCCTCATTGGCTTTTGCATTATGAGCTGAGAGCGTGATCCACCTCCAAGAGAATTTGGGTTAGAGATGTTCTTATCAAATATTCATCAAAGGCTATGGGAAATAGGGGCATTGTCTTTGCTTCCTTGGATAAAGTGTGGACCTTGCAGATTCAGTGAGGCAACTGGGCAAAGGTGGGAGCTGCAACATGACCAGAATTAACAGGACCTGCCTGGTCACATGCAGGGAATAGGGGAAGCAGAGAACAGGGTGTTGTCTTCTTTATGCTAAGAAGCCACAAAACTGCCAGCATGATTGTTCAAGTGTTGTCAATTGGTTTATGGTCATCTAGTGGATAATAAAAACAAGGCCTGAAAGAAGAGAATGTTAAAAGGATTGAAGCCTGGGGCTCTGTTTCTATTTCCTGGCTGGTAAAATTGCTAGCTGACAAGCAATAACGCACAGCGACCAGAAAGATTTATTGAAGATAGAAGTCAGTAATTATAGTGGTACACTGTGCCTGCAGCTCTGGGATAGACTGATGTGCTTTCTTGCTGTGCCTTTTGAGCTAGACTATAGAAGTCCACATCCTGCAGTTATGTCCAGGGCCTTATTCAACCAGACACTCAATGAATGAAGCAGACCTCTGACTCAAGATTGAGGCCTCTGGCTTGCCCTCCACAAGCATCTGATTTCCACCTGAGACCCAGCAGGGAGTGAGCTGCATTTCTCTCTTTGAAGATTTCTGCCCCTCATACGAATATTTTTCAGTTCAAGATGGACCGCCTTATTTTCATCTAAGATGTACTTCTTAATAACTTACAATTTTCTGCTCTGCTATTAGTATCATCAGGTCCCTAAATCTCTTCAGTTTCTTAGGCTCTGAAACTCCTATTTTTCACCACTTGTTTCAAAAAAGAGGTATTTTTCAGCCTATCACTTAACTCGATTAACGTCTCATTTTTCTTTGACAGCACAAGGTGTGCTATCATTATGATTTTCATGATCTACTTAGGAACTCAAAGCAGTTAATTTTTTTTTCTCCTCTCATAAGTACTCCTCTTTGTAAAAGCCCAAATTCATTAGGCCTAAATTAGGATCTTAGTCACTTCTAGAGAGTGATTCAGCCCACCTCACACCTAAACTGACCCTTCAAAGTACCTTGATCTATGGAGGGAACCTAAAGCGATCAGGCTTATGATGTAGGTGTATCAGTTATGTGCGTAGAGATAAGTGGGAAGGATCGTAGTCTTTTGCTTCTTGTGGCAAAATCTTAATTCTTTGCTCTTGTTCATAATGACAGTTAATTTACTTTGCCTTCAATGACAGTTAATTCCATTTGCCTTCTTTTTTTTAAATAAACCCTAAATAGCATGCTGATTGACATGCGGTTTTTGAAATCTAGTATCAGCTGTTCGATCTGAAATTATGGTTTGCAATACCAGATCCTATAAGGCAAAAGCTTATAATATGTTTAATTTCATGCATTTGCAGCAGCACAGAATTAGTAAAAGGGGAAAAATATCTAACATATAAATAAGTATGTACAGAACAAGTTTGCAAAGCTGGCGTGTTATCTAATGACCTCTGCCTTACATAGATAAAATGCCCAGTTTTTACTGTTTGTAAGAGTTCTTGTTTAACAGTGTTTTACTGTGTTTTGATAGATAAATGACTAAAAATAAGGTAACAACTTACTTGTTTCTAGGAGCTCTGTAGTAATTGTAATGAGCATACTCTTGCCCAGCAGTAAATGCTTTGGTTCTAATCCTGACCCATCACTAGTGCATGAACAAACTCAGTCCTAGTACTACTACTTTCTTCCTGCTGCTCTGATCTTTGTTGTTCAATGTTAAAAATTACCTGCATTACATCTAGGGTTTTTGTGCACTAAGGAATCAGAATGGCAGAACAGGCTCATTCTGAAATCTGCGGTAAGGTGAGTCAGACTTCAGTCATTGTAGAGCACAACTAGTCCTCTGTTATTTGGAGGACATGAGTTAGGAGAGCAGGAGAGATGCAACTTACCTACAGACCAGCACCAGGACAACTCTCTTCTAGTTGTATTGATACAGTAAATATCTCCTTGCTTTTGGTTTACCATTTCCTTGAACTGTTGAACTCCTCACATAGTTGATTTAAAATAGGTTTTGTTTGCACTTGAGGAAAGCCTCTTTTTTCTTCCATTCTTCTTGTCCCACACCATAAATTCTCTTTCATGCTTCCAACAAACCTGGCAGCCCATCACTGATTTAATGAGAAAGAAATTTGCTTGTCCTGTACTCAGGATGAAAAGGAAGCAGGAATCCAGAGTTCCACAAAAGAATGAACTGAATGCAAGGGAACATAATACATCCCCCCGCCTCCCCCCAGCAAAGCCTTATAAATCAGATCATGTTCCAAGGCAGATTCTCCTTTCCTGATAACATCTCACCCCAAATAGTTGGCCAAGCTGACCTCCTAAATAAACACAATGGGAAAAGAGAGCTCTACAGCCAGTGAATGAAGTCAAGCCACTTTGAAGACAAGGTGCCAAAGAATGTATGTTTTTTTCTACTGTACACATGTGATCTGACTTTTTCTATTTCTTGGGTGAGAAAAAAAATTGACAACTATCCATTATTCAAAACCAAAATGAGCCAGGAATGGAGATACTCCAGGAGTTAAGGGGTGCCTGTGGCCCTCATTATTCTCTCATGCTCCTTTGGGAACATGAACAGCTTGTTCCTACTATTGCATAAGTAATTTCTGAATCAGTGATGCTGCACCTCTCTGGCTCCTTAACTCCATGTGCCAGATGCAGTTGCATCTGCTCTGTGGGCTGATGAAGGAGGAGAGCAACCACAGCAGTTACACACTGTGTATGTCTCCTTAGATGTTGGCCTACACTAACATGTAGCCCAAAAATGAAGCTGGGAAAGAAACACATTCATATGCCCTGATATTAGGGAAAAGAAGGGATGTGTGTCACCACAAGCATATTCACTGCTGATTAGTAGAAAGTCATGCACAGTGAAATCTCCAAACTTGCAGGTGGTACAAAATTCTTCTGAGTATTAAGTTTTTTGCTGATAGCAAAGCACCTCACAAAAGTGGGTGAGTGAATAAAAAGGTGGCAGCATCACTGGAGATTACTCTGAGGTGAATTATGTAGAGAGAAGTAATCAAAATGATGCTGAGCTTTGAACTGGCAATGGCAGTTTAAGAAAAATATTATGGTGTCATCATTGGCAGCTCTCTGAAATCACAGAGTCATTCTGCAGTGGTAGACAAATGCCCAAGAAAGTGTTGGGCATCACTAGGAATGGTATTGAGAAGAAGACTTGGTGTAATGACATCATGAGTATTACATGTACTTTTGGTCTCCCTACCACAGGTTAGACTAGTGATCATAGAACAGGTACATAGGATAGCAAGCAAAATGGTCAAAGGAATGTAGAATCAATTGTATGAGGACCAATTGAGAAGACTGGGATATTCAGTTTCAGAGGACAAGGCTGAAGTAGATGTTGCTGAGATTTACAAAATCATGTAAAGCAATTGATAAAGTGATTGATATACCAACTCTCACAGAAATAGAATGAGGGAGCACCAATTGAAGCTAGTTGGATATCAACATAAAACACATAAAGGACTGTTTATACAGTAGTTCAGGAACTTCTATAGCTTGTTGCAACAGGAGGCTTGGTGGCAGATGGCATCAACAGCTTCTAAAGGGCTTAGACAAATTCATGGTCTAATGCTTAAGGGAATAAATAAAGTTGAACACTTTTAACTTTCCTAATCCAAGGACTGTGGATGCTGGGAGGAGTACAGAGGGTTTGTTCTGCCGATAATGGGCAGGCTCTGGTACTCTCCTTAAACAGTATCAGCTAATGCCATTTTCAGGGACAGAGTACAGGGATAGCTGCAGCTCCTACTGGGCCAGTTAAGACATTTCTCATATTCCTAAAACAGACTGAAGACACGCCCAAGCAGCTGTCAGTCCCTTTTGCACTCCTAACACTCACTCTCCATCCCTCTGAGGTCCTAGTTCACCTCCAAGAGGTACCATCTCATGAAGACATTCTCTCAGATCCCCACCTCAGTGAGGTGATATCTGTGTTGTGGGCAGGCGTCTGACAGTGTAGACAGACTGGGCAGTCATGCTAACTGCATGTAAACATGCATTTTTTAAATATGCATTAAGCTGATTTTTGGTTGCTAAGGCATTTTGCTATGACAAACTGCAGTTTGTATTTAGAGCCTTGAACAGTCCAGAGTCAAGGACATTTAAAAAAATTGTTTCAGACAGTTATTTTGTGCAGATATTCACAAATGTGGGTTGAAATTTGAGATATCACAAGCTAAACAATCCCCCTCCCCTCTTCTTTAAGTGAGGTTGAATACAATCGCAGTTTGTTAAACACCTGGGAAGCGTGCTAGGTAAATAACAGAGAAGGCAAAGCCTATGGGCATTACCAGTTCTTTCTGCAAATTGCCCCCTCCAAGACAGAGAGTGAGACATTAGAGTCTGCCTTAATTAAAAAGCTAGCAGGCAGTCCAGAGACACTGTTTGGTATAACCAATCTAAAGGTGAACTGTGTGGGTTTATCAACCTCCTGCCTTTTCCTCTCTAATGTATCTTGCCTCCTGTAATTTGCCTTAGATTACATTTAATAAGCAACTTGGAAATAAATCAGATTCCCTTGAATTACATATATTTCTCTTACTTGCTGTATTACTTGTTTTATTACACTTGCAAGAATGGCAAATACTTGAATAAAACACAGTATCTTGTGTAACTGTAGAGATTACTGTCACAAACAAGAGACAATACAATAATTTTGTATTTATACTTCAAACATGGAGAGGAAATAAAAGCTATGTACCTCTAGGAAACACTTCAAGTATCAGCTCTACTAAACAGACCTATTTCCTTGTGAGAAGAGAGTCTTTTGGCACTGGGTTAATCAGGAACTCAAGGATTTAGAAGAACAGTTCCCAAGACCTGAGATCATCATGCACAGAGACAGCATAACCTTTCCCTATGACTAAATATACCTCTGTCTGCAGTTCATCTGGGGCCATCATGGACCCTCGGAGTTTCTGCTCTTGGACCCATCATATGACATAATATTTTTTTGGAATAACTTTTCCCCAACAATTTTTAGCTAATAATGGCAGTAAAGAATGCCTACAATTAGAGATAGTCTGTGTGTAGCTATTTAGTTTGTTGTTGTTCTAATAATATGTAGCCCTCCAAAAGACAGAAGCTTTGTTGTACATAGCATGAGATCAAAGGTATTATTTGACCTAGTAATGTTAAGATTATTATATAAAAAGGGGAGCAAACAAGATAAAATTACAAATGCAAAATGCAGTGGTCCAGGTCCATGATTTGTCTTTTTTGTTGTTGTTTTCCTGTTTATGACAAATAAATCCCTTCTGAATGGATGCGATCTGGCAGAGTTATTCTTCTATACTGTAACATGTACAATACTATTTAGTTCCTTATGTTCATATTCATCTTTCACCAAAAGAGTCTTAAAGCTGCCCATTAAAATTTTTTTGGTATTATCCTCGCTCAAGTCCAGCTTTAGCAAGGGTCAGATACCAAGATGAAGTTTTTCTAGTTAGTACTTCATGTACTGTAAGCTGTTGGAAGCTGGAAACATTTTTCACTCTGATTGAAATCTGCCGTAATACTTTTCATTACAATGCACAGTTGTACGCTCCTTGAGTAATCCCAGAGGTCCCATTCCTTTTACAGAAACTATTTGTAGAGACAGACCCAGTTTCCATGAGTAAGGTGGCACTGTCTTGTCATCAAAGCCAGCGTTCAAATGCTCTTTCTCTTGTTAAAGGCAGCATCTTCCTCCCTCTCATATTGCCATCAATTTCAACTAGACTGTGCTCATGAAGGAGTCTATTTGACATGACTAATGGTAGATTTTAGCCTTTTGCTACTAAAGCACTCCATATAATTTCAGCATTGCATAAATAGATTATTATACAATTATTAATATGAAATAAATTGAGTAGGCTTTCAACAATGGTTGAAAACCATGATTAAACCTGACCCATAAAAACTCCCATGAAAAGTTTGTCCAGATCACCATGTGGTTTCTTATGGTAAGGTTTTGTTACTGTAATGTTAATAACAATGGTGAACCTTCTGCCTATAAGGAAATTAGAAGAGTTTTCTGCTTTTTCAGTTTTATCTATTTGAAACAAGTATACCTGTATACTTCTGCAGCAGAATGAACCACTGCATGCATTCAGCTGTATCACTATAAACTGCTTTACACTTTTGCTCATTTCTGTAGTTTTTCTTTTTTTACCATGAAATCACTTTCTACCACACTTGGTCAAGTCACTGAAAAAGAATGAGTAACACAGAAAAAAACTGATCTTCTGTGGCATCTCCTGTGCAGCTGCCCTAGGAGACACATACTAAATTCAGAAAGCCCCAGACCAATGTTTAATCCAATAAACATGTCTTCTCCATGTGCATGTATACATATAATATGTGTATGTTTGTCTATCTGTGGAAAATCTGATTTGCTCTGTAACTTGCAGTACTATTGATGTCCATGTATTTTAGCAGAATTCAGTGCACTGCTCTCCTTTGAATATAAAACAAGTGACTTGTTAAACAATAAACTGATTTTTTGGGGGTGTGTTGTCTGAGGATAAAGTATTTTCAAGGTAATATAAAGTCAAATTAGATCATCAGCTACTCATATCCTGGTAGCTAACTATCAAACGCTGAAATTCTAATTAAATTCTTTGTGGCTACAGTATACTTATCAACCAGCCTAATCTGATTTCTTTCAATGTTTTCTCCAATAATTTAAATCAGCTTTTGTAGACGTGTTATGCACATTTCTGGAACACCAGTATTTGCTGTCTTAATAAAATAATTCAACGAAATGTCAGTGGTATGCCTGCAAAAGATTTGGTTTCTGTAGGAAAGTAGAGATATTAAACAAATTACACATCTGCCAATGTATTTATCTTGAAACACAACTGCAAACAGAAAATCAAGGGGGCTGTACTTGTGAGCTCTTTAATGGACTGCTTCTTGTTTTCATTTTTTAAGTTAATGAACAATTTAGAAGAAAACATTGACTCATCACTGCTAACATTTGCAGAGGACACCAACATGAGGGAAGTACTAAATAATGAAGAGACCAGGCTAGCTGATCAGGAGTGACTATAAACCATATTCACAGGACTAAAACTTATGCTCGGGATGACTTTTTGCTAGTGGTTTAGAAATATTAAAATGCTGAATTCCTAAAAAATGGTCACGGGAAGTGCAAATCCCATTAGAAGATGCATAAATGTAGATTATCCAACCTTGCTTTTTTTTCTTAGGCACCTTTTGGAGTACTTTAAAACTATTCAGTAGACTAGAGAGAACCACAAGTGGTGCTTTAGATCCAAATACTTATATGGGCAAATTTTTCCTACAGATCTAGCTGTCCCAGAGTTCCTAAATATACGAGAGATTGTCAAGCACCAGAGCAGATCAAGAACAGCAGGAAAAAAAGAGCTTGTAGTGTGAACTGAAATTAAATAAATTTGTAGTAGAGAGAAAATGAATTTCACAAAAAAGTATAAAAAGTCCCCTGTAGTTGCTGGAGAGGACAAAAAATATAACTCTTTGATGAGTATCATTAACTGTTGTGGTTCTATAATCAAACTTGTCCTAGAAATGCAAGAGGCTTTCCTGCAAGCAACACTGGATAAATTATTTCTTCAAATGTTTGGTACGGACTATACCTCCATTTTCCGAATGAGGTTTTCTCTGGCAGAATGAATGGAATAAAAATGTTTTGACTGTGAGATTGCTGCACTATAATTCTTTCATCTAGGCAACACAAAAAGTTAAAAGCTCTTAATTTTAAACAATCACAACTGAAAAGAGCAGTTTAGATCTTTGGCTGGAATAAATTGATGTAGCCACATGAAATCGATGAGACTAAGCCTACTTATATAAGAAAAAGATCTGTCTCTAGACCCAAACATCCGAGAAGTTCAGATTATGCACGCAAGTTCGGCAAACTCCTATTCAGATGCAAATTTCCCGTGGGAAGAGGGAGAAGGGTAGGAGAGAGGCACTTCACTCTCACCTCCGCTCCCATCCCCAAGTTAGCACATGGAGGCATGCAGCTCTTCATTTGAATCACAGCCCTGCAGCCAGCCCTGGTGTTAAGTCAGCAAATACAGAAACACAGTGAATTCTGTCTCTCTTCTTGGCTCCTGAAGTCTTGGGGCAGCCACTCCTTTAACAAGCACCTCCCGATGTTTGTAGCCTTCCTGAATTGTGGAAAGGATTCTCATTTTCTGTGTGTGTGGTGGTGGGATCCTCCAAAGTATTAAAAACCTGTAAGTCTTGTGCGAGGGAAGGCAGGAGGACTTCATCCCTTGCCTGTCCTGTCTGACTGACCCACAGCTGAAGGGATGCAAAGGGCTGGACACCAGGCAGGTGAGTACTAGCCAGGCACTGGAAAACTGCAAAATGGCAAACTGACAACATGGCAATAGGGAACAGAAAGTTCAGAATGGCTTGGAGCTGCGAGTAGTGAGGACAGGTTTAGGACTGTCCTGATTTTGGCTGGGATAGAGTTAATTGTCTTCCTAGTAGCTAGTACAGTGCTGTGTTTTGGATTCAGCGTGAGAATAACGTTGATAACACACTCATGTTTTAGTTGTTGCTATGTAGTGCTTAGGATAAGTCAAGGGTTTTTCAGCTTCTCATGCCCATCCAGCAAGAAGGCTGGAGGGACACAAGGATTTGGGAGGGGAAAAAGCCAGGGCAGCTGATTCAAACTGGCCAACGGGGTATTCCATACTATACAATGTCATGCTCATTATATAAACTGGGGGAGGTTGGCCATGAGAAGTGGATCACTAACTGCTCGGGTATCAGTCAGTGGCTGGTGAACAGTTGCATTGTGCATCACTTGTCTTTTCTTGGGTTTTACTTCTCTCTCTTTTTGTTATATTCCTGTTCTTCATCATCATCATTATTATTATTATTATTATATTTTATTCTCATCATTATTATATTT
>JANZLQ010000056.1:36683957-36710077 GCA_026212715.1 Elanus axillaris
GATGAACTGACCCCAACCCCCATTCCCCATCCCCCTGTGCCACTGGCGGGTAGGAGGTAGAGAAAATTGGCAGCGAAGCTGTGCCTGGGAAGAAGGGAGGAGTGGGGGGAAGGTGTTTAAAGATTTGGTTTTTATTTTCTCATTACCATACTCTGATTTGATTGGTAATAATTTCAGTTAATTTTCCCCAAGTTGAGTCTGTTTTGCCCGTGACAGTAATTGGTTGAGTGATTCCTCCCTGTCCTTATCTTGACCTACCAGCCTTTCATTATGTTTTCTCTCCCCTGTCCAGCTGAGGAGAGGTGTGATAGAGCGGCTTTGGTGGGCACCAAAGCATCAACCCACCACAACCAGCAAATCTATCCTCCTCCAAAACCGTTTGCCAAGCAACTGTGCTCAGTTCCTGTGCATCAACTAACTTCTACACCCATTGCAGTTAAAGATGACTGAGGCAACGTACATTTTGAGTAGCATTTGGAGTAGATTGAAATGGCAGTCACAAATCTGCTTGTCTTTGCATTCTCTTCACATTTTGTTAGCTGAAGATCATCTTTGCTCCTTCCTCACCATTTCCAGCTAAAACTGAGCTCGATAAGTCATTGACATACGCGATTGAAGCTATGACTACAAGCAGTGTGAAGCTAGGACAAGATTGGATAGGTGTTGTATAAAATTTTCTTAGGGAAACCAAAACACTATGGTATTCCTCCCCTGATACTTAGTATAATATAAAGTAGACACACCATTCTCATCACGTCTGTGAAATTCATGCTCATTTAATGATATTTTGCCTGACTTAAAACACAGTCATGTGTACCAAGGAAAAAAACCCTCACCTTGACTGGTAAGAATAAGATTGAAATATTAGTGAGACAGAAAATCAATTTTCATTAGGAAAAATAATTCTTCCAGATAAAAAAACTTCAGGAGATTTCACATAAAAACAATGATTATGGTGTTTCTCTAATGACTCAGGTTTCCATTTTTCTCAGCTCTAAGTGTATTTTGGTAGTCATTTAGTTTTCTATTGGAATTACTATTTTTCTTTTTAACTAACTACTTTGAAGTCACTTAAAATGTGTCATGACACTAGACTCTCAATTACATATAACCTAGATATATTGATGTTTTAGTCTTTACCATAATAATAAGTATGGTTAACATATGGGAAAAAAATCAGTTGTATGCATGCTATATACTAAAGATCCATGCGAAAGACAGATAGACAGAAAGACACGCCTGTTATGGCCTTACTTTGGATGCTTAGATTACGCCTACATATGACTGCTTTGTCATTCATTTGGCTGTTCAAAGTGTTTGTGGTAATAACAAGAAGAAGAAAAACATCACTGCAGTGCTTTGGCATTAAGGTTGACTAAATTCATTTCCTGCCCTACTGCAAGACTTGCTGGCTATGTCTATGTTGCTGCTACTGGCTGTACTTGAGCCAGGCTTGGAAGACAGTAATCAGAGCAAGTTGCATCTATTTAGCTTGTGGCAGCAAGGCTGGGTTGTATCTGGCTTTTCTTGGTAGAGAGTCTGATGGCTCACTCTTGACCAGAGCCAGAGCACAAGGCAATGTGTAGCTGATAAGGGACCACTTCATCAATTCTTTTCCTGCCAACATCTCTTCCACACACAAGTAACAACTATCCTTTATTTCAGGTGATGCAAGCAATTGGTATTTACCTTTTAGAATGGCTTTCTGTATTTCAGGCCTGAAGAAGAACTCATGTGCCTGAACAAACACTGTTGTATTTTTCCATCTATATCTATTGGTCTAATAAAAGATGTGACCTCTTCTTGTCCTGTTTATATCCCTTGATCATAACAGTGACAGCAGCACTACCATTAAAATAAAAATTAGGCAGGGGAGAAGGTCCTAAGCATGGAAACAATAATAATAAACAGTCTTAGGAGAACACTCCTTCTATTTTATGAAGGCCACATTTCATCATTTTTTCAAATATAAGCATTTCAGCCAGTTTTAGATTCATACCAGTCATCTATACACAGACCCTAGATATAACAGTGACACAATCCTTAGCATGTCAGAGGGGAGCCGTCAGCTGTATTGTATGGCTTCGCGCAGCTCTCGCTTCTTTGCTCAGTCTCGTAGCATGGATGTCTCTGCTCACAGGTTCTTCTGCCCCTATCTTCTCACTTTTGAGGTTTTAATGCAAAAAAGATGAAATCTTTGTCACCTGTGCCTATTGCATATCTTACTTTCCATTTTGTTATCCATTTCATATACCCAATTTTTCAGGATCCTGCACTTTTTATTTGGAACAAAATAGGTATCTTAAAAAAAAGTAGAAGTATATATTGTTTTAATTCATTTCACCATGGGAAACAATCTGTGTTCTGTTACTGCTAGCCTTTTCTTAGACAATGTGTACAACATTTCTTGTTATGGTCACTTCACATCAGGTCTGGGTTCATTTCAGCCTTTGTCTTACATCAGTTTTATTATTATGGCATTAGTTGGTATATGTTTGGAGTTGCTCTATGAAGGAGATTCTGGGTATGTTTATTATGACCCACACTCAGAAGACTTTGACAATCTTTAATAAATCCTTAAACAATCTTTAATTACCCCCCAAGATCTATTTTCCTTACAAGTTATTCTCCCTTTTGTACATGTTCCCTCACAACATCCTGGCTGCTTTTGGTTTTTTTATGATACACTTCCCATACAGGCAACTCCTTCACAAGGGCTAAACATCAAATTAAAAATCAGTAAGTATTTTATTATTTCATACTCCTGCCTCAAGCTCCTTCAAAACCTGCTTTGAGTTTGTTGCATAAGTGGTTAAGTTTTTAATCATACCTATTTTCCACAGCATTCTAGAACCTTACATTTAGAATATATCCCTTAAAGCAACACAAAAGGAGTGTACATCAGCAGCAGTATTGTGATTACTAGTCTGCAGTATAGAGCTGGGGTCTAGGAACCATTAATTTTTATTATCTTTTTTTTGTCTAATACTCACCTTTAGGACCCCCTGTTACTATTTGATGTGAAACTTCGTTGGAATAATTTCCATGGTCTTGTTTGTGACATACTCCCCCTGTTCAGCAGTATGGGATCTTGGAGCTGAAGTTCTGAAGAATAATTATTTCTTTGAATTTGAGGAATAGGAATGAAGTATTTTTTTTTATTAGTTTGATTCATCCTTCGCTTATCTCTAACTTCTTATTGCTTCATATGAGTCAGCACATTTTTAATTCATATTCTTAATTGATTGTCACTCAAACACTGTCATTCTGTCATAGCATTCGAAATTCTTCAGCTCAGAAACTGGGAGAGTCACATATGTGATCAGGGGCAGGGCAGTAGTCTGGTAACAGGTTAAAATCCTGAAGGCTGTTTCTTGGGAAAGGGGAAAATCTTGAATGTAATTAGAGTAAGAAAAGACTTTCTAAAGGGCCTCTTGAAAGCTTTGGAAATAAAAGGAACCGAGACATAGCTCAGTTACCTCCAGAAAGAGTAGATTCTTGTAAAGGAGAGCAATTGAGGTCACTGATTGTCAACACCAAGATCTCCAGAGGAGACAGCAAATCTGTCTCTGAAAAATGGGTTCAGGTCTTTAGAGGACAAGACAAGAGAGTCCATTTTCAACTCTTTTCTTTTATTATGATTGGCTCTACAAGAATACTTTTCAGAGACTTAAAAACTGAAATAATAATCTTCCAGCAACATGATGAAAAACCATATGAAAGTAAATAATGCTTCCAATCTGAAGTAGAGTCAGAAATCTCCATGTTAGCTATAGAGTAGTCAGAGGAGTGAAGATGAGTTCTGGACACTTAAACAAACGATGTCCTCAATTTTAAGGGCTTATAGAAAGTGAGAGAGCAGTGGATGGGAGGAGGAGATCATGGTTCCTGCAGGAGGGAAGAGGAGAAGGAGTTGGCCCATGCAGGTGTTCTGTTGCCCACAGCCTGATCCCATTACAATTCAGGTGTAACCACAGCCCAAGCAAGCACTCTTGCGCTAGCTTTAATCCAGGCAACTTGGGCAGCAGCAGCAGAGAGGACATCACAGGCACAGAGAGCAGCCCAGACTGCCTGCCCACGCAGATAGCCAGAGACCCCAGCAGGCTTCTGCAGTCAGGGAAGCGGGTGGGCAGGAAACTAGAATCAGAATCTGGTTGCTTTTTGTGATGCTAGCCCTGTGTTTCCCTTCAGGAAGGAGAATGATGGAAAGCAAACTTCAGTAGAGCTAAGGACTTATAGCGAGCATCAAGCAATAATGGTGAAGGTAAACCACAAAGACACAGGTAGGATGGGAGGCAAAAGAGTTGCTTTTATTTGAACAAGTAGGATCTCAGAAAGATGAAACCAAGAATTAAAGTAACAACTCTACTGAACAGGAGATAGGATTCAGTGAAGACCTTGTTTATGTGGCCATAATAACCATACTGAGAAAATAACTGGCCACTTCCCAGGCAGTAAGTGCCTTTCTCTCCTTTTCTCTTCCTTAGAGGCTGGTAGCTGTCCTTCCCTCACTAACATCCCTATTAGCTCCACAAGAACTGACCCCCTTTTCTCTCAAACCATCTCATTCTTTCAAGAGCACAGTTTAAACTCTTAGCAAATCCCCTCAAACTGTATTAGATTTTGAATTTTCCTGGGGAAAGCATGGGCCTGGGCCTAAAAGGGTACCTACTGGATATAAGTCGTGGACGGATGTCACTGGATATAAGATTATTCTCCCTATAAAACTTTGCTTCATTTATGTTCTTAGACTGGCACTGCTACTGAATTCCCAGTAACACACTGTGAAAGAATTCAATATGAAGACAAAAGAGTCTATTTTGATCATCAGAAAGGATCTTGCATTTAAAAATTAAAAAATCAGTTGCTCCTCTGTGAATTGTTTCTGGCCTGTTCTCTGCTCTCTTGCCAAAGCCCCGTCAGTGCCCACCAGTGTAATCCAGAGCGTGCATCCATCTTCTCTGACCACAGCCAGGACTGGTTAACATAGGAAACAGAGATTTTAAAACAATGGAGACTTTGTGTGTGTATTTATGTAGGGAAACTGGAAAGTTCAGCCTTACAGAGATACAAACATGTCATGACAGCACCACATTTAAATTACAAATATTGTTAAAATTTTTTTTGTATCTTATACCCTCATATACATGTGTATATCCTAGAAGAATGACTCAAGGGCACATGACAGCCATGGATATATGCCTTTGGTAACCTAACGTCAATGAGCAGTCCCTCTTTTTATAATACATGGCAAGGTTTATTACTTGTTTTTTTCCCCTGTGTCTTCTGCAGATGATGCTGTTGTGCATGGCTTACAGCAAATGACTTCTTTAATGTCATTATTACTCTAATTGGGAATTCTTGATAAGGTACTACCTCCTCTAACACTCACACAGTGTTAGGATCACGCTACTTCACGCCTTGCCTTTGCAGATCCTGTAACAAGATAGCTGCTTGCATAATACCAAGAGGCAAAGCTTATTTGGGGCCATTACAGCAAAAACAGCAGACCGTGGTGTGGTACACTGTTTTGAGGCTTTGTGCTCTGGTTCATACTGCGATTAGTACTTAGCAGCAGTGTCCTAGAAAGAAGATTCAAGGGCTTGTAAGAGCTGAAAATTGAGCCTGTGAGAACCATCTAACGCTCATCCGCTTACATGGGTACAAAGGAGCACACATCACTTTAGCCTCTGTCCCTACTTATAAGCTGATTTTGCTTCAGAGTAGAAAAACCTGTTAACGTTGGCTTGCACATGAGTGGGCTTTGTATGTCTGTAATGTATCTTTAGCTGAACATGATACAGAGTGATTTTGTCTATGATGCTGAATTACAAGACCTATGAAGCCTCCCCAAGTTTGTGCTTGTAGTGTTGAAACGGGAAATTGGAAGTGGGGGTATGAGGTTTCAAAAAGAGCAATATGGAATCTTTGGCATCCTCCTGCAGCCTTTCCTGCCCTGTTTCCTCTCTGGAAAACACTGGAAAGCCTCTCTCAAGGGCCGTCCTCGTGTGCCAGCATATACTGGCTCACTGAGCACTGAATGTGTCACCTGTACAGATTTTAGCTGCAAACACATCTGAAGCTCACATGGTTTTTAGGAATGATACAATTTTCATAAATGGAGCAAAATGGTTTTGGAAAATATTCACACTTCACATGCTTTCTGGAAGCATCTCCTAGATTTTCAAGATCCAAGAAATTAAAATTGCAGTTCTTTATTGTGCTAGGGAAAGGTAATAGGGCTGACAAGGCAGTCTCCAAATAAAGTTTGGAGTTCATTCAAAGAGTTAGAAAATCCCAAGAGTATCCAGGTATGGAAGGAATGGTACTCAAAAAAACTTCAAAAATTGAATGCAGTGACTTCCCTGCCATCAAACCCAGGGTGAATTGATCTGTTCAATACCATATATGATTTCTAACTTGCTGTGTAGTACCTGTGATATCTTGACTCTTTCTGATTAACTCTCTCTATTGGGTGGATTTGTATAGCACAAGTTTACTACGTTCTTTCCACTGACCTGCCTACATGAAGCCTGTTTTAGAAGAAACACATACACTTTCAGGGAAACATTATAGTTCTGTACATTGTTTCACACTTTTTTGCTCAAAATACAGTCTAATCTTGCTGAAAGTACATAGCTCTTGAGTGTGTTTGATAATAGAGGCAGCAATTCTTCAACATGAACAGGGTACTATCTTCTTTTAGTGTCTTTTGTTCCTTTTTACTGAGCCTACCTTTATATGACCTTGACAGGCTTGAGAGGTGGGCCTGTGCAAACATCATGAAATTCAAGAAGGCCAAGTGCAAGGTCTTTCACATGGGTTGAGGCACTCCCAAGCACAAATACAGTCTGGGCCATGAGTGGATTGAGAGCAGCCCTGAGGAGAAGGACTTGGGTGTATCTGTGGATGTAAAACTGAGTATGAACCAGCAATGTGTGCTCACAGCCCAGAAAGCCAGTCACATCATGGGCTGCATCAAAAGTGTGACCAGCAGGTCAAGGGAGGTGATTGTCTTCCTCTACTCTGCTCTTGTGAGACTCCACATGGACTACTGTGTTCAGCTTTGGGGCCCCCAAAATAAGAAGGACATGAACCTGGTGGAGTGTGTCCAAAGGAGGGCTGTGAAGATGAGCAGAGGGCTGGAGCACGTCTCCTGTGAAGACAGGCTAATAGAGTTGAGGTTGGTCAGAAGAGAATGGAGAAGAGAAGATGCTGGGGAGACCTTACAGCAGCCTTCCAGTATCTAAACATGGCCTACAAGAAAGCCAGAGAGGTGCTTTTTACAAGGGTATGTAGTGATAGGACAAGGGGTAATGGCTTTAAAATGAAATAGGTTATATTTAGATTAGATGTAAGGAAGAATTTTTTTACTATGAGGGCAGTGAGGCACTGGAAGAGGTTGCCCAGGGAAATTGTGGATGCCCCATCCCTGGAAGCATTCCAGACCAGGCTGGATGGGGCTTTGAGCAACCTGGTCTAGTGGAAGGTGTCCCTGCCCATTGTGGGGGGATTAGAACTAGATGATCTTAAAGATCCAACCCAAACCATTCTAGGATTCTATGATTCTGTGTTTGATAATACAACACATCTGTTGATGGAGAAGAAAAGCTTTAACAGAAGACAAATACAAAGATTTGAATGGCTCTGTTAGGCTCCATTCTATAAAGTAGACATGCAATGAATAGGTTTGTTTTCCAGTGCTCTAAGTTGATACTTTTCCACAGTATACAAGAAACTAAGGCTTCACTTGGAGAACATAGCATCACTTAGCATTTCATAGAGCATTTTGGTTTTGTTGTGGCTGGGAGGCAGAGGTAATCACCGACCTCCCTCTCAGAAACTAACAGCTAGAGCCTGTGCTAAGTGTACTCTTTACAGTATGGTAGAGTAAAGCTGGGAAATTGCCAAAAGCACTGTGTAAATCAAGAAGGATTAGAAACAGGTGACTGCCAAGCAGCTATAGCAAAAAGCCCCTATATGCAAACAAGCAAAAATATCTTCTGCCTTAAGAAAAAAAAGAGTTTTAAAGAAGCTTGAAGTGTAAATACTATTGAGATATGTTATAAATCTTTAGAAATTGAAATATGAGGAAGAGAAGGCTGATACAGCCATACATTTTTTTACTCAGAGTGAATTTCCCAGAGTCAAACACTGCTTTATTAATAAAGACAGAAGCATGATGTGGTTGGTGCCTTCTGCCAGTCTCCCTGCCAGTCACCACAGCCATTAAATTGCCAGAAAAAAAGGAGCTGCAGAAATAATGTACATATTGGATGGAGTCTATATTGTTTTTAACTATCCCTGCAAGAATTGTACTTCTTTTGTTAATTTCAGAGAATGCTTGTTTCTGATACTTATGGCTGAACATCTGTTTTATAATCTCTGGAGAAAGCTGTCCAGAATAAATTCACTGTCATTAAATACAGAGCAGTGTTGATATATTCTACTCCCTAGTTCAGAACATTGCTATTATTTAAGGGCTTGAAATGTTTATCTTCATGGCTAATTGATCATGATCCATGTGACAGCTCCTTCTCCCCAAACAGGAAATATCACTGTGGGATTCTTTGCCTTTCTTAAAGTCTGTGTCTTTACCTTAAAAGTTGGCTCTTCTCAGCTAGGCAGTGGTTTTGATGGAGTTAAAGGTAAGGTGGAACCAAGATTAAACACAACTCCAACCCATACTGCCCTGACAACCCAGAAAGCTAATGTCGGGTATCATCCACCCTACTATAAAACCCAGGGATGAAGAAACCAAACTGCCCTAATCAAATTTGAGAAGAGAAAGTATCCACTCACTGGAGAATTTGGGTTGTGCTACCCTCATGACACAAAGGAGGGACAGTTACGCACATGGCTTCTGGTGGGAGACCATGTGAAGCGCCAAGATGACGCATTTGCTGTTGCATGGCTTCCAAGCTGGTTATTGGAAAACCAGTTAGCAGCTCCATTACAAATTCACTGGTGAGAAAGCACCCCTCAGCCTGACTTGCTGTTACTCATCGTTACTTTCCAAGGCACGTTCCTGCTTGTATCTGATGCTTTTGCATGGTCTCCCTCTGTATTTGCCTCACTCAGTTCCTGCATCCTCAGCAGCCAGCCTGTCAAAGCTGGCAGGCTTTGCATTTTTCCATTACTCAGAAGGATACCAGGGACAACAAGATCTTTTTAAATTGCTTTGGTCCTTTCTCTCTAAAGGCCTGATCTTGTTCCTCATCCTGCGCCCCGCATCTTCCTACGGGTTCTGCTTGCATCTGTGATTAGAATGATCTGGCAATATTGCAGTGCTGATCACAGCTGAACGCAGCAGCCAAGCATGAGGTTGCCAGGAGGTAACAACTTCACAAGATCTACAGAACAAAAAAAAAAGCAGCTAGGATTTTTAGAAATAACTAAGCATCCTGGTTTTCATTGAATTTTAATGGGGATGAAGGTCAGACACTGAGCTCATGACCCAGCACCAAGCCTGTGCCTAGGAGAAAGAATGCAAACTGAAAACACTATATCTTTGCTTTTTCTTTCTTTCTTATCAGTTGTGGTAACTGCATTCCCTGGCATGTTAAATTGGTATTTGTTTTTATTCTTTTTTTTTTTAACTTTACTTTTGAACTAGAATTATTTTATACTGAATACAAATTATTTTCTGAACAATTTTTTAAGAAGTGACTGCACAAGAACTAAAAATCATAAGGTCAGAACAGAAAACAAACACAAATGTGGCAAGTTAATTTGAAGAAGGTCGCCTTGGGGTTTGGAGACAGGAAGCCCAGGCTGTCACACTGACTCACCAGTCACCTCAGAAGTGACATAAGTGAACACCCTAAAATATGTTTACAGTTTTGGGGCCCCAAGCCTGGAATGATAGAGCCTGATTCTTCCAAAGTGTATTTCCTATATATTTCCCTTGAGTGTGTTGTCCTGCCAGAAGCAAGACAAACTCTGTATGTCTAAATATGCTTCCCAAAAATTGAGATGGTGAAAAATCAAACATTTTGAAGATATCTTGGGTTTTTCTGTATCACCAATGATAAAGATAAGAAGGACAATGCAACACAATATTTTGCTGCCTAAGGGGACCTCTCATTTGGGAGTTAACTATTTGAGTAAAAATTATTACAGACAATCTAATGCGTATACTGGAAAGAGAGACGGTGGTCTGTAATAAAACAACTTTACTTCCTTGTTAAATTGGATCCTGCAGGTGTGTTCACCATTAAGAATTACAGCTGATAGAGGAGCTTCTTAAATAGCTGCATATGTACTGGGTGTGTTTGATGCAGGACTGCAGCCTCCTTTGTGTTCGGCATTACTGCAGGAAGGAAAACTAAATGAGGAAATTAATATGCAGTGCTCAAGGCAGAGATGATCAGACAAATTTCTGCTGCTTCAATGCAAGCTGAGACCTACTCAGAAGTTCATTGTGCCTGTACAGTGTGACACTTTTTATCAGTGTTTCCCTACTCTACTGAAACTGCTTCCTGGGCGACCCTCAGAACTGAGAGGCTAATTCACTTTTTTTTGAGTCTGTAACCTGCAGTGGCTATGCTCAGCCTTACTGAGAGGACTAACGATGTGAAAAAAAAGCTGGAGACAGCTCCAAACTGGTGGTTGATATCTTAATAGCAGCTTTTCTCCTAACATCTTCACATTATGTCTGTACTTGCCAAATCAGGCACACAATTAACAAGTACTGAGGAAACAGACAGGGCAGAATTGTTGCTAAATTAAACACTTTGTTTGTTTTGCATCACCCTATCCTTTACCTTGTGAAAATTAATTTGACACTTTTTCAGTATCTTAATTCCAATTTACTCCTTCCTTTATTTTTCAAAAATTAAAATCTGTCTATTATATGCTTTGAAATTTTCCTTCATAGCATTATTTCCCTTCCTTCTCCCCCCAGACCTTTTTCTTTTGTACTCCTAGCTAGCATGGATTGCCAAGGCACAATCTGAGGGCTGTCTTTGTGGATGCTTTGTGAAATAAGTGCCACGGAAAGCAGGAGGTAAATTGGGGTGGAAAAAATATTAAAAAGAAAAAACAATTAAAAAACCCCCACAACAAACAACACCTTAAACAGAAGAGGTTTAGGCTAACCAGTCTTCATCCTGGCAAAGGCACTTGTTCACACTCCCCCCCCCAAATGAACATGGAGAAAAGAGAAGTGCAGAAGGAACCCTAGTCATTATTAGCAGCTTGGTCCCCAACCAACTAGCACTTAAAAGTGTGCTTACAAATCTGCAGGAGCTTTGCTTCTGCAGGCATAGACCTCCTTTTTCAGCCAGTGCTGTACAAAGTTTGCAAGATCACAAGAGCCAGACCAAAAAGAAACTGTCACAGCAGTTTAATGAGGTGCCACATGGTTTCACCTCAGTTCTGAGAGGCACCCTTTGCCTCTGAGTCCTCAGGGAACCCTCTGATGAAGTCTGGCATGTCACTGAAAAGATATTTTCTCACACTTTACTGTCCTTTTAAGTCTTTCATCCATACTCGTTTCTACAAGTTAAAAGCTTTCTAGTTTAACAGCTGACATTTTCCTCAGATCTGGAGCTTGGTGCTTGCCAGAAACCAACTTCTACCAGAAGGGAAGAAACCAGGTGGAAACTCACATATTAAAGCTTTCCTCCTTCATGAACACAACCTTATTTTACACTGCCTGAGCATAGAGACTAACCTCATTACCTCCAACTTTAAATGACCCAGGGCAGACAACAGATCAAGGAACAATGGAGCATTTTTGTTTTGTTTTGAATTACTCTTTAGCCAACAGTTATCAGCTGGCTTTATTTATTTATAAAAATTTAATGTTATCTGATATACCATACATGCAAATGCTTTTAAAGCCCATGCCTTAAGGTTTGGAAATTAGCAAATACAGAGCTGCTCGCTTGGTCCTCGGGTGTTATCCACATCTCAGCAGGATCCCTAATGGATTTTCCACATCATTTAATGTCTTGCAAGATATAACAACACTGTGTCATTTTTCAAAAGCAATTAAGCTAAAATTATGATTGAGAGAAGCGGCCTGCCACTTCATCAGAAAGCAATATGTTTCCTCTGCTGAAGTCTAGCCTTCAAAAAGGGGGCTAATGTAACAACTCAAAAAAGTTAAACTCTTAGGACGTGAAGAAATGTTTGTAGAATAACTCCCCTTAATGGTAAATGTGACATGCATGGATGAAAGCAGACCCTGGAGTTCCTCTATTTGGCACTGCAAGATGTGTGGGCATAACCAGGTCTGATCCAAAAGCAGCACAGCTCATGTATAAAGAAACACCTAATCCAGTTGCTCTACCTTGCTGATTAGCTCAGGTAAGGCACTAAGACATCGACAAGGCTCCCAGGGCTGCTGCGTGGCCATCCAGGTTGGGCAACAAATAGAGGATCCGAAGTTCCTCTGAACCTACCCATGAAGACAAACCCTGTGTCCACTCAGTCTCCTGGGAGAAGTGGCATGGATCAGAGACCACGCTAACAAGTTTTACTGGTTATCACTAACGTTTTGCTGGCAGCAAGGTGATGGTTGGGCTGGTCAAAACAACAAGGAAGATGGAGGAAGGCAAGGCTGTGGCCAAGCTCCAGAGGACAAGGAATAGCCAGGAGTGGAGGAGAGAGGAATACCAGGAGCTGCCTGGAAATCACTGCCAAAAGCTTCCACGAAATATCTTTAAATGGACATACGAACTGCATGCACATGCTGAGCCAACTCACTGATTACAGACAGCACCTATTGGTCTCACTAGAGGTAAAATTTCATCTTAGGACATTTTCAGTAGTTTATAATACTCTAATTCCTTTTAATCTCGTGGGTTTTTTATGCTTTCATCTATGCTAAAGCTGAAATATTTTGTTAAAGTTGAATGGAAATCAGCTCACAATTTCTGATCTGAGTTCAAAACATAAGCAATGTTGCAAACCTAATTATACATGTTTAGAAAAAGCTTAGAGGCTGGTTAGAAACCATTCCTGCCCTGGAGACCTTACAAGCTTATGAAAATCCGGAGATCAATGAAGGGCAGAACCATCATGCTCATTTTGCACATTTCATTAGATCTAAAGAGCAAGCCAAATATGTGGTGAGGAGGAATAGGGCAGGGTAGGAAGTCTGGCTCATAGCCTTACAATTATATGCATTTGCAATGCAAATTTCTCACATATGCAGTAAAGTTGCTATTACAGTCTGATCAAGAGATGGTTTAAAAATATATGAACTGAACGTTTATGAATAAATTCTTTTTGCATCTCGTAGTTTGTTCCAGTTCCAGTCCAGAGAGCAGGAAACCTCATCTCAGTTTCTGCATTAGGTCCAGAAGGGATATCAACCCTCCGACTTCAAAGCACAAAATAACCTGTAAGTGCAAGAATTGCAAAGAAACTTCCCAAAACATTGAGGCTTTTGGCACTGACCTAATTGAGACTGTTTTTCCACATGCTGTAAGGCAGAGTACTGGGTAATCTAAGGAAAAGGCACTGAATTAGGATCAATTGGGCAATACATCAATACTCTCTTTTCTATGCATCTGTCCATTCTTTAGATCAGTTATATTCCTAGCAGAGGGTTCAGATATATCTCATTCCTTAATAATTAACACAAATAATGTGGTCTTGCATGGCAAAAGAGATTCATCAGCCAATCTTACTCACCCCAACTTGAGCCTATCATTTTTTTCAGCTGAATGAAGTATTACTCTGACTGCTGTCACTAATTAGAAAAGGACAATTTAAATAGATCTGTCACCTTTAAATTTCCTGTAATGATTTAATAACACTTTGTTCACTCTTTCAAATATATATATTTATTCCAGGGTGAATTAAATCCCGTACATTAATGGCAGTTCTAGACATACAAAGGACAAGACATTTTATAGCTATTTATGCCCATTTTGCAAAACCCTAATTTTTCAAAAGCTAAGTGAAATCTCATAATAAGGTCTCTTATATTCTATTGTCTTACAAAGAACTACCCATGACCAAGTTCACTCAATGAAAAGGGAAATATACTTTTTCTTTAGGCACAGACAAGAAAAAAACCCAAACCTTTTCTTATGTTGGGATCAGAGTGGAAACTCACTAGCAAAAATCATAAGTGTATGCTATTACAACACCAAAAGATTGAAATCCTGCTTCATTTTTAGGCAGTTTATGAGACAGTGTACTGCTCAGGATGCAAGTGTAGCACCTTGACACCAGCAGAGAATAGGTACCTTGCAACCTGCTTATGGCAACTCAAAAATCAGTTTACAATGATTTCACTGTGTGGACAGGAGAGAGACTGTATAACCCTATTTTGGAAATTAACTGAGTACAGAGTGAAGGGAGAAACTTCACAAGCTGAAGCACCTGCTGCAGGAGTGATAGTTAATACAATGAAATAAAATACTTCTTTCCTAGCCCTATTGTACCTTATTTAATGTAAATCTTGTTGGCAGCTCACTTCAAAACACCTGTGATAGGGATTGGAGACACCTTTCATCACCACTTTATTATTTGACTTTCATCTGCTAACAGGAACAAAAGAAACTAAGTTATTTTTCTAAGAGGAAAAGAGAATTCCTATTGCCCCACATTGCATATATAATGATCATTCTAATGTTTGTAGAACTGGTGGGCTGTCCAGTGTAAATACAGAATACAAATTATTGAAGAGATATTTTCAAGGAAGCTTTTATGTCAACCGGTATTTTTGGAAACTTGCATGGAATCAAATGCATATTGAAAGGACAGGTATAAGACTGGAGATTTTCACCACCGTGCCTGACTATTCTTGGGTCAGGAGAGCGATTTCTTAGTAACTATGGGTTGATACTTCCACAAAGAAACAAACAGTATGATTGAAGGACATTTCTGAAACATTTTATATTGAAATAACACTGAAGGCAGAAGCTGGAGCTAAGACTAAGGGTAGATACTTGCTGTGTATTAATAAAGTTTCTGTAATTATTTCCATAGCACAGGAAATAGAATGTATCTTGTGATCAAATTAATGTTGAAGGAAATGATTCTCCAACTACACAAGTGCAGACACCATGGTCTATTTGCCTTGAACTCTAGAATTCTTTAACCTTGAATGTCTAATAATTCACACTTTATAGTTTCAACTGTATCATAAAAAAAAAAGCCTTTCACAAGTTTACATAGTGTAAAAGGACATGAAATGTACAACTCCCAAGGTATCTCTGGGGGAAAAAATAAAAAGGAATTTTGGTAAACTTGTAATTAGCTAGTCCAATCTAATTCTCCTAGGGAATTACCAGATTTTGTAAAAATCCTCCTCCTTCCTAATTGTCAGCCAGAGGGCAAGAGTTTTAAAAAAACAGCACAGACTACCTGCCACTCACTACAGCTTTGCCACCGTGTTACCTGCCCCTATACCAGCATCCCATAGTGTTGTGCAAGACACCTTTCCTCCAGATGAACAAACCAGTCACATTTTCCACTGAAGCTTGTTGTCAAACCCATCCACACAGCAATTCATGTTCCTCTACGTATATTTTCTGTAAAACAAGGGCACAGTTTCAGACACACTGAAAGATCTTCCTCAGCTCTGGGATGCTGACCTTTATATCCCCTCTTCAGGCATTTTTATACTACATTTGACACACCATGGGTTTGGAGATAAGACTTACAGATGACACCACCAGTATCTGAACTGAAAGCCTTGATTTCTATCACAAATATAATAACTATGTCGATACAATTCTGCAATACTTCTATATCAAAATCAATTTACCAAAATTCACAATCAACTTAAAACAGTCAACTGAAAACCTGCCATATTAACGAAATAGCGAAACTAGTATGACCTCTACATATTTTTTTTAAAACTCATAACCTATTTCCAGGTCAGTATAACCTGGACTGGAAGAAGATTGTATTTTGAAATACGTTTTCCCACTTCTCCCCTCCACCATGCACCTGAGCCTACAACATATCTCAAACTCATGTGGAAGCCTGTCCACAAGCTGACAATATTTGCAACGAAACTGCTCCAGAACAAATATTGCAGTACCCGCAATCCTACCTTTATAACCATCACAATAATTGTCCCCTAGAAAAAAGTGGTCAGCAGCTCTGAATATAACATGTGCATGTAAGTATTTCAGTGAGTGATGAATTTTGTCCAGTGCATGCAGGGAAACCACATGGGTGGCATTGAATTACTGCTGCACCTTGGTAGAGGATGATTATATCTACTGCGCTTAATAAAAAAACTGCCTCTGACCTAAGACAGACATCTTGAAAGATCCATAAAATGCCTTTGAGAGATGGGAATTAAATTCACTACTTAAAAAAAAAATAATTAGAAGACATGCCAGTTTTCAAACCACTACAGTATTGCTCTCAGTCTGTCCTGTTGGATCTCTGTTTCTCTTGTGCAAATCATTTCTCTTGGCTGTTCTACCACAACTGAGCCTGTCACCTCCATACCTGCCAACTCCAAAAGTGCTAATTACTCCTTTTCTTTTTCTCTTGTCATCTAATGGATTAGTATAATTAAAATAAAATATGAGCAGTTGTTTCTAACTTGTGGTTAGCTTTGAGTTTGTTGCTTCTTTGTCAGGTATTATGGAAGCACATGAAAACCAGAAAGCTTTTTATTTCTGCATCAGGCTGCTTAATAAAACCTGTTAGATCTCCCTACACTTTCTTTTTTCTCTTATGTTCTTAGTTTAGTATAGCTACAACACAAAACATCTGTTACTATACATGTGTAGGGCAATTTCTGAGTTAAGTGAACCAATTCATTACTGTAAAAATAAGTGGGATCTGCTACATTTTGCCTTGGTTAGATTTCTTTCCTGATGGATAGAATTTTGATTCTATCCACTTAAAATAAATTATACACTTGAACAGTAATAATGGGGAAAGTTTAACAAAGTAAGTTCAAAACTCATTGCATGGAAATTCTATATGTTAGAAAACCTGTAAATTTATTTTGAATCAATTTTCTATTCAAAACAAGAGCCAACAAGTAATTTTTTCTGTTTGTTTTTATCTATGGGGCTTCCTTTCACTTTTGAAACTTGAAGTGAACACCCTATATTTTAGGCTCTGCAAAAAATTTTCTGAGCTCTGAAAAATAGTTGCAAACTTCTTAGGAGTCACATAGGAATATAGGAATATATAGGAATATATGTATTAGTGTAAGTGAAAATTTTTAAGAAAGCATTAATATTCTTCTTGAAGTAGGGTGTTGTACTCCATGCACAATATGCTCATTATTAAGCATTTACAGTTTGGTTTCTATCATTATTTTTCTCTTGCCTTTTAGCAGCTGTCAGAATTTATAGAAAGAATACGAGGAATTTAAGGTCTGTGGTATTTTTTCTGATTGCTGCATGTCTTTGAATTAATCTGGAAAGCGTAGACTGGTTTTTACAAATATTTTTTATCTAACTCTATTCAGAAGAGCTTTCAATGAGAGTCTTTGTCACTTCTGTGCTGGAATGTAAGAGGAACTCATAAATTGTGTCTTCTGGACACTCTTCTTTCTGTAAAGACTCTATATGGATGGATAATTAGGCATTATTGGTATGGGAGTGAGAAGGATAAATAAAATAAACACAAAAAATAAAAGGGATTATACATAAACTGGGTTCATGATTAACTGCCCTTTAAAAATCTGTCTTGAAATATCTTGATGATTCAGACTACTATGTAATGCTAGGTCTCTGCAAGACTTTCACTCTTTCATCCCTCCTCCTCTTTCCTATTTTCCACATTTGCTATATTTAATCTCTGATTAGATGTAAATGCTGGGAATCAGCCAGGGGTCACCTTGAGTTTGTACAACACCTAGTTCAAATGAGTCCTCCTATTCTTAGTGGCAAAGTTGTTACTGGATGTCATAAGATCACCCTCAAAATAGCACTCCAAGAAATCTGTTTCATGGATCCCAATCCTGCAAAGACTCTGCTAGAATTAATTGGACCATTGGAGTATCATGAAGTAAAATAAATGCAAATAAATCTTTGCAGGATGACAGATGCATGCTGGAGAATATTAATACATTCTCTGCTGCATTTCAGAGGCAAAAATCTAAACATATGGAGCAGGCAAGCTGAACTTATGTTACTTAGCATATATGGAATAAGCACCAGTGAAAATACGGTGAAAATATATGAAGGAGAGAACTAAACATTTTTCATCACGTTTTTCACCAAAGAATTTGTTCAAGACAATGGAACTTGTTTAGTACTAAAGACACAAGGTATGCTGCCTTTCTTTATTGGAAGTTTCAGCTGAGTGGAGAAAAAAGAAAATTTAAAAAAATCACTTTCAGATAGGGAAATTATTCCTGGGTGTGGGTGTAGATAGAAAAATAAGGGTAGTGCTTAAGATTAAGCAAGGAGTAGGAGGAAATGTCTGTAGAGGGGAAAGTAGAATTTTATATCCTTAAAGTACAAAGTTAAAAGACATCTTAAATACATCTGAAATGCCATCAGAAATACCATCAGTAAAGAGAATGCAAAATTATGAAGCATACCTTGATCATTTGTCAATAGGGGTCAAATGCAATTTCATTTTTTCCTGCCAAAAATTAAGACTATTTTCTTTTGACAGTGAAAAAAAGTTCCATTAACCTCAGATAAATCTTCTCTTTTTCCTTTTCTTTTTTTCTGTGTTTTTTGTTTGGGTTTTGGGTTTTTTTTTTTTTTTGTTTGGTTTTTTTTTTCCCCCAAGCTTTATAAGAAAAACAGTCAAGAGAATCATTAAGCTGTTGGAGGAGGAGTCATAGCCATCAGGCCAGATGATTTTCAACATCTCTCAGGATGTGTGTGGACTATTTTTTTTTTCTGCCTCTAAGGCTCCCTACATCTCCTGCCTCCAAAAAGGGAGACCTCAGGAGCTACCTTTTTTTTTTTTTTTTTTTTTTTTAAATGGAGCAATTCCAGCAGAAAGCTTTTGAAGGAAACCTACAGCAAAACCTCTTTTCAACAAGTGGTGAGACTGTTTCCAAGGAATTAGGAGACCATTCAATCACTTCAAATAGCTGGATGACACAATATCTCTAAATATAGTAAAATATGGTACCATGAAGGGAAATTTCAAATAAACTACATGTTAGCATAACTAAGTAAACCAAAAGCAACCCAGCAGGACAATTGACCTACCACCGTTTTTTGCTTGTAGGTACCCAAAGCAGATATTCATCTAGCCCCGCAGTGGGGAGCCAGATGGAGACAGCAGGGAGTGCGGGAGCGGGAAGCGGGCTGCCCAGGAGGAAGGTCCTGGCACATCACCTACTCCCACCTCCTCTTCTGGCCAGGGAGAGGTCTGACAGGGACTCTCATCTGTGCACTTGGCGCTGACGCTCTTCGCTTGTCCAGCTCCTGCCATTGCAGGACCTCCTTCTCCCCTCCTCCTTTTGCTTCCATTGGTTTCTAGTATCTACTGAGGCTTTCCAGCTGGTCCCTGAGGTTGACCAAGCTCTGGGCCAAGCCTTTTCTGGCTGTCTTTGAAGTACCAAAGCCCTGGATGCTTCCCAGAGGGGTATTTCAGCAATGTTGTGCTGCAGCCAGACAAGGGAGGGATGGGCAGGAAAAACAGGAGCTGTGGCAGGCCCTCTGGAAGAGAGAGAAATGTCTGGGGAAACTGAGAGCAAAAATAAACAATTGTGCCTCCCACTGGGTGTTTTGCCTCTGACTTCAATGTAAATAAAATAAAAGTACACAGACTTTGTCTTCCTAAGCATATAATTCATATAATAACTATCATGATTTTCACCCTCAGGTCAGTCAGTGTGACATTGCTTATGTTATATACTCACAACGATTGGCTCAGTCTCTTGGCTGCCCTAATGTAGACCCATAAATTATTTCCAATATTAGGATTAAAGTATTTCTAATTTAACCCAATATTCGCATCATAGTTATCCTCCCATAACTCTTTCTGTCCCTCTTCAGAGAAGCCAATCATTGCCCACCAGTCCGCCACATTTCAGTATTCAATTTGCAGAGCCAAAGGAAGCGTAAACACCTATAAGTACCATCTTCCTGCACTACCTTTACCTTTTTGAATGGAACACTTTCCATCAAAACTACAGCATGAACAACTGTGCAGAGAAAGGCCATGAATTAAGGACTCTGTTTCCAATGTTGTCAGAACAATGCTTCTTTTAAGTGCAGTGCTAAATTAATTTATGATAACAGACAGCTGCATGCAGTAACCTTCGCTCTATATATTACACAGCAACACAAATCTGACAAATAATTTAGAAGAATTATTTGTAACATTCATAATCGTACTTACTCACAAATACACCATAAAATGATCCCAGGCTGGCAGTTTAATAGCTTTATCTCTGATTATTGTTCCCATAAAAACCTCGGAGAAACAGAAGTGTCTGCATTTGGATGACAAAATCCCCAGCTATTTCAAAGACAACTAAAATTTTAAAACAATAAAGATGTTTTTATTGTTCCCTACAGTAAAAGCATGACAGACTAAATAACGATACTAGCATAAATTCAAGGAAAGCCTCTGACTCTAGCAGAGGCTGAGACAGGAATAGTTGGCCTCAGGCATGAGCTCAGTGAAGTACTCATAGCAATCTTCATAGCCATTCTTATTTCAAAGTAAAACCAGCCCATGTTAAGGTAAATATGAGATACTTCTTCAGTTTTAATCTCTTCTTTCAGATATCAAAGGTGCTTGGCATAGGGTTTTGAAAACAGTTTTCTATTCTCCACTCTGCACAGACGTCGTAATTGTCAGTAAAACCCTTTCATGCAGCTTTTCTTTTGTCCCAAAATTGCAACTTTGTCCTCCATCCCTTCCTGAGCTGGCTGTTATTTGTCTCCCTGGGGCCCATCACTTCTTCTCCATACAGCATCTTAGTCTTCTTTGTGCCCAGACAGAAGGTGAGGACTCCCACTAAGCTGGTAGCACAGCTCTGCACTTCCAGATACACCCCCAGGATTCAGCAGAAGGCCACCACCCACACATGCAGCAGTGGGACAGCCACGCACCATTGCTGGATCTCATCTGCAGCAACTTGAGGAAAAAGGTTGCACTGGGCTGTGCTGAGCTATGGGAACTGGCTATGGTTTGTGTGTCATGCAAGGTGAGAAACATTACAGGATTATGCATCAGACTCAGTGTTTTCATCAGTTACTGCTCAGTTTTAATTTCTGATATTCAGAACGGGATTCATGCCTCCAAAGGGAGGTTTTACAACTGGGCTGGAGTTCTGGCAGCCCCCATACAGCCAGGAAAGAAACAGGCACTTCCATGGTGCCTGTGGCAAATTGGTTAAAATAATCAACTTGGTGTTTCTCCATGGCAGTTTGAACAGTTAATTTGGCCATCAGCACTGCAAACATGTAAAGGTGTGGGGAAAAGGGGAGATGAATCCCCACCTTAATTATCAGTAATATAGTTATAGCACAATAAGTAGGGGGAAAAATTTAAAAAAAAGGAGGAGGGATGTTTTTAAAGTTGGTATTTTATAATGGCTATCCTTATTCCTCTTTAACTATATGTCACTGGCTGAGCAGAGAATTATCATTAACAAAGAAGGAGAAAAAACTTTTTTTGTTCCTAAACATGAACCGACACTGATGATGCGGTAGAGTTGCTTCAGAGAGGTCATGTCTATTCATCCTGTCATCACAGAGCCAAAACACATGCATGTGTATGGCCTCCACAATATTTGAAATGTCTTTGAACCACGTTGTCTAGCCCAGTCAAATATTGATGATATTACTCTAACATCTCCACAAGGCAATACTATACCTGCAAATTGTATTATTCCTCCATTTCCAGTCAAAGAATTGTCACTAGAGGAATGGCTCTTTATCACTGGAATTGTATGTCCTCTGCCAAGAATCTAAAATGTTCTTACTGGTAAGGTTTTATCTACAGAGAGGAAACCATGATGCCTGGAGTGCTCTGGGCATAAAAAAGGGGATATGGAATGAATCAGTGGTTGCAGTAAAAGGGTTTGGAAACAGAAATTTGTCTCCCATGGGAAATTCTAAGAGTTGAAATTGTTTTCATTCCTAATTTGAGGGGAAAAAAGATATTTGTGAAAAGATTAAAATTAAAACAGAGAGAGAGAAAGAGTGATTAATAAACAGCAAAAGACTTTGTTTCAATAAGCTAAAACCACAAAAAATTCAAGTTAAAATAATAACTTGAAACAACAAAATAGAAAATACGTGTTTTGCCAATGTAATGAAATGAGCTGGAAAGAATCCTTTCTACTACCTTTTATACAGAATTTCATCAAATTGGGTACACTCTTATGAAGCTTTTCAGTTGCTAAAACTGTCCTTTCTGAATTTGTTAAATGACATTTCTTAGCAGCAAAATTTTCTCTCCAGTTTTTGAGCAGACCTATTTTAGGGAATAGTACAAAAAAGTGGTTAAAACCACCCAGGAGCACTCTAGTATAGTCGGAGCCAGATTGATCTAAGAATGCAAACAAGGGGAGGTTTGTGGAAAGAGGCTACAGGTTTCCACAGGCCAACTGGGGTAGCCACAAATAGAGGTGAGGTATAAGGCCTTCTGCAGGCTGCAAGTAAAAGCAGCAGTCTCCAAAGGCACTTGCATTTGTGGACAAGTGCTTTTGCTGAAGTTAGGCCATTTGAGAGAAAAGATACCTGGTAGGTTCCGTCACAAGTGGAGTCCTCAGTGACAAAACAGAAAGGTCAAGAAGTTTTTTGGGTTCATTACTGTTTGGTAAACAGTTAAAGAAATAAACAGTTTCATCAAAGAAACAAGGCCAAGCCACTTTTCTGTCTCATTTGGTGGATACTTGCATCCACTTCAGTTTAATATTTCTGTTAAGGATCGGGATGATGAAATACAGTCTGCTTATACTCTTGTACATCTTCTCAAACAGGGCTGGCTGTGAGCAAGTGGGGGAAATAGATTCTGTTTCAGTGTAAGCTTGATAACTTTGAAGAAATGGTCTGAAATCAACAATAGCCAATTGTGACAAGCATTTGTTCAAGAAAAAGAAATCAAGGAGGTGCATGCAAAATGGAGAAAAAATATCTCAGGCAGCTTTCTGGTAGAAAAAGAGCTAGAGGATGTGACACTCGATCACCAAGTGAATGCGAGGTAATGGGGTACTCTTAGTCTTTGGGAAGTGTTTACATAAGAATGGGAAAAGAATCGGCAGCCATGACTGATGTACCCAGTTTTAAGCAACATATCCAAAGAGGCAGACTGAACGACAGAGAACAAGAATGATAATTGGTTTGGAAAAAAAAAATCTTTGAAGAAAAGTGGATGTCTGGCATCTAAACATTTTTACTGAGAATTGTAGGATGTTCTAATCTATGTATCTTAGACTCATCTTAATTGCCAAAGTATTGTCAATTACCAGCTTCCAATTGATTCTACTGTGTTGTGTTTAGTCTATGAATGGTTGGTTTGAAGTCTTGACCTGAGCTGAGGGAAGGACTTTGTTAGTGGAAGAATTATGCTTAATGCTGTTGGCTACTAATACATACAAAAAGTAAACAGAGAAAGAAGTAAGTTTTAAAACAGGGATGTAAAGAGGTAGCAACTGTCAGTTTTCTATATTTCTTCCCTAATTCAGAGACAAAATAGTACTGGGCTCAGTCCCAGATTACAGAGGAAGAGGAACAGGGAAACTAATTGTCTTGTTTTGAATGTAAGACAATAATTTCAGCAGTTATATTTGTAACTTCTGACTGCAAGCTCCAGTGGCAGGAGATCTTTCTTTGATGCTAATGCAGCACTGATAAGTGAGTACTCTGTGCTCAGTAAATTATTCCTCTGTGCTCAGTAAATTATTCTGCATTGTATTGAGCCAGACATCAGCCAATGCACAGATAAGATGGAGCTTTGCCAAGTGGACAAAAACATAGAGTCTCTGACTTGCACATTTTTTTTTTTTCCTTTAAGGGGAAAAAGGATATAACAATATGTATTTGTTAGCTAAATGGACCTTATCTCAATCACATGGTTGTACCCTACAGCACTAATGCTGAGTACAATTAACCTTACTGCAGATATACGATACTGAAATTGTCATCAGAAGCAGTCCTGAAATTTGGGGCTATTCCGCTATATAATGAGACCAGAACAAAAACCATCATGTATAGCACTTATCTAAATGACTGATTGAACCAGTCAATGATTTGGAACTCTTTTATAGCCAGCTTCAAATATATTTTTGACAACAATCCATCTTTTCAGAAAAATATCCTCTAATTAGGGGCATGTAAAGTTTGTCTGTGGACTTTTGGCGCATGTTTACCTCAGCATACTGCTGTTGCTATTTCACAACCATGCATTAAATTGACATTTACCACTGTATATTCTAATGCTAAACTTTGGCAGCTTTGTCAGATGTTACCACCCAACAGTGAAGATGATGAGGCTGAAGGAATGCCTGCACCTGTCGAACATGCCGTAGGGACCAGATGGAATCACCAGAGTAATTTGGCACTCTTAATGCTGACCTACATTACAGAGGGTTGAGACCATCCCTTTGTCAAGGAGACATATGAGATGACAATGTGAGAGTCAACGCTCCAATATTCTTGCATAATTTTCCACAGTTTGGAACATACCCTAAGCAACTCCTTTTCAAAAGGCTGAAAAGAATTTGGTCTGATACATAACAGGAACTGACAAATGCATTGCCAGTATTTTTTCTACAGCTATGCTTTACAGTTTTGTGTTGAGAACAAAGATGCAGCAGGAGAGAAATTCATTTCACTATAAACAGGCTTCGCGCATAAAACCCTCACAAATTTTTAATGAAATGAAATTATTTTGCTTGCAATTTGTGCAGCACAGTAACTTTCTGCAGCTCCTGTAATAAGTCTCTGTGGAACAATTTTCATGTCTGTATCTCACGTATCAGCAATAACTCATTTGTCTGATGTTTAATGGCTCATGATTGTCATGTACATTATACCACACAATAAAGCTGGGATCTAAATCCTGGATCTTTTACAAGCCAGGGCAAGTTCTTTCAGCTCTCAATCTCCTCATCTGTAAAAACGGGATAGAAATGATACTTCAGAGAGGCACCACGGTATCAGCTATCAAGTATTCAGTGTTTTGTACAAAGCACTTAGAGAACCAAAGCAAGATACTATTTGTAGCAGTGTCAAATAGTAGACATGTTAACAGAGGGTAGCAGGGCAGTCAGGAGGTAAACTTTTAAAAACAGACTTCAAAAAAAATCTTGTATCTGTCAATACTGCAATTCTATTGCTTTGCAAGTAAAGGTTTAGGGCCCAGCCAGCTTGCTCAGGTACATTCAGAATTTAATTCTTAAAAAGACATAAATGAATGTTAATGCTGCAAACTGTGCCAATTTAACTCTCCTGTCCCAACTGCATTACCCGTAATGTCCCATGTTTCTTCCACAGAACTCTTCATCATTTGGTCAATTATATGTCTACTGGGGATCTCTGTCACTAATACATTAAAGAGCAAAATAATAGCTCTAATACATCAAAAAGCAAAAACTTATTCTCCTCCACTCAACACACATTTGCCAGATCCCATTATACTGCTCACCAACTTGTAATAATTTATTTTCCTTAGGAAAATCTTGGAGAACGAAAGGGGGAAAGTCCTTATCTAAAGGGCTTAAAAAGACAGCACAGCCTTAGACAGCACAGTCTTTGCAGCAAATAGAGTTTTGTCTTTTGCTGAACTTGCCAATCAGCCTTCAGCTTCCAAAAGGTAATAATGAACCAAGAAGCACCAAGCAGCTATTAAATTAGAAGTTTTAATTTTTATTTCTTATTTTTAACAACCTAACACAGCAGAAGACTGTGGGTCATTAGCAATCCCCAAAGGTATAACGATTTGCTAGTAAATCTTAGTAGTACAATTCCAAATTTAGGGCTTACATATCTATATTCAACTCCACTTAAGGTTTGTGGTATTGTGGTGGGTTGACCATGGCTGAATGCCCAGGTGCCCACCAAAGCCGTGCGATCACTCCCCCCTCCTTTGCTGGACAGGGGGGAGAAAAAATATAACAAAGGGCGTGTGGGTCAAGATAAGGACAGGAGAGATCATTCACTAATCACCGTTATGGACAAAACAGACTCAGCTTGGGGAAAATTAACTCAATTTATTACAAATCAAAACGGAGTAGGGTAATGAGAAAT
>JANZLQ010000056.1:36711900-36732331 GCA_026212715.1 Elanus axillaris
GGCCAGTGGTGAGTCCGTCTTGGAGCTGTCTGGCATTGGCTCTGTTGGACACAGGGGAAGCTTCCAGCAGCTTCTCACAGAGGCCACCCCTGTAACCTCCTTGCTACCAAAACCTTGCTACGCAAACCCAATACACTGCAGCAGAGCAATTCTCTGTCCTTTCTAGATGGTATTTAATAGACTCATCATAAAACTGAGAGTTGGGGAGTAATAGCAAAAATAGTATAAACAGTAAGGCATAGGCACCTGAATCTTTATGGTGTTACTGTAGTCTTGCATAAGGACAGTTCCTTTGATTGTGGCCCTATGAGTAATCAAATGAACAACCCAAACATGCATATTTAATGAGAATGCATACATTCACTGGTTAATATGCATGAATCTCAAGCAAATTTTTACGTTCCTTGGTTAATTTATTTCTTAATGTAATGCAAGCTGTATTGTACTTTGTACTTGTCCCTGTACATTCAGAGGCACTGCTCACAGACTTTGCACAATTTACACTGACAAACAGGTATTTTAGTTAAGCAAGCATATTTCTCTATGTTTGATTTAGTCATTTTAAAAGAGACATTTTCTACAGAAAGTAGCCAACAAAGGAAAATAAGGTTAATTATATATCCTTGAGTAGATTGTAACTAAACAGTAGTAAATTCTTGATTCTCCTCTGTAATCCTCCAGACAAAGGTCTTCAAAGTATTGGAAAGGTTTTAAGAACAAAGACAAGCAGGACCCACCTCTGACAATCTCCATGAAGGTTATAACAATTGACTAATAAAAAGAAAATTATACAGGATTGGAAAAATGTTAACTTCTCATCAAAAAGAAACTTGACCTGATTAGAAACTATTTGCATATTTAGTATATTAAGGAAATATTCACCATATTTCTGTATTTGTAACTGTGCTGCTTAGCATTTTTCTTACAAAACCAAGATAATTTCATCTCCTCTTGAATGCATCCTGTACCTTTCAGATTTACTGGGACTTTTGGCAATGCTCAAATAAGTCAGTTCCAGATAAAAAGTGATCTCATTTCTTGTATCTTCCAAACTAAGACCAGATAACCTTAATTTTCATCTTTGATGTATAATTCATAACCACAATAAAGACTTGATATTTTCCTCATTTAACGTGAACTTTTACAAAGTAGACATTAATGTTTCTCATGCTGTACTTACTGAAAATTAGGCTGAGATAGAAGTTGATTTATTACTTGTCATTGCTGCAGGAGGGCACAGAAACTATAGTGCTAACAGAATAGTGATCTTGTACTAAATGGACATAATTTAGTTTGAAAGCACTAACTTAAGTGGTGGTTTCCAAGCAGAATAAATGAGCAGGTGTACTTCCGAGACTAAATGCAAACAATGCTAATGTGCTTGCAGATTTAGATATGAAGCATCAGCAATGTTTCCTATCACATCTATTTTATGGTCATAATCATAATTGGTGCCAATCTGAAAGCAAAAATCTACTTTTTTTTATGTTTTATTTCCCAGAGCTCCATTTAAATAAAATACATAATTCCAGGCTAAAGGTGCTAAAAGCATGTCTTGGTGACAAAAACAGTTTTATCTTGACTTTTCTCAGCCTGTAAGCTCTTTGAAGGAGAAGCTCTTTCTATCTTTGGCCTGTTCAGTACTGAGAATACAGCTAATGCTTTGAAAAAAGATAAATAAATTGGGTGTTGCAGAAAAAGCCCTAAGCTATTTGGGGTAAACAATATCCATCCCAGCCACATAAGCAGAATATAAACACCTACGCTCTCTACTTCAGCATTGATCCAGCCTGGCAGAGGCATTCAAAGCTGGCTGCCTGTGCGGTTTCAGCATAAAATATATATTTCACTGAATCCATGTGCTTTTGTACCACTGTACCTTTGTTGAGTCACAAGCACTGCTGGGCACAGTGCCCAAGGACGCCTTCTGCCGGCTTACTCTGCAGCAGTTTCTCCGTGTGTCAGTACCAGAATGGTTTTCTTGCAATTGGCCCTTGTGCACTCATATTGACTCTTACTATGAGTATATAAAGCACTCTTCCCGTGCTACACAGGAAATTCAAGGAAGATATCTGAATAAACTGTCTCAGTGCTACTTCTGATAGTCTTCCCATGAACTGCTGAAGAAAACAATTCAGCACAGTGATTCAAATAGACCTCAATTCTCCCCAAATTAATAGTGAAGAAGTAGATATTAGGAAATTGTCTAATTTAAATTGCCATATTCATAAATTAAATTCTTAATTTCTTTTCCTAGTCTCAGTGAATATGGAGAAAAATAATTATACTCCAATTTACAAGGTCTTCATGCTGGGAAACTAGAGTTCCCACTCTCCCTCCTCTTTCTGGTATTTGTTTGAGCCTTTGCATCTGAATCTGATATACCTCATATGTAGCTCCAGAGGCCAATGACAGTGCTTCACCATGAAAACCTCTCAGAAGTGGGGTCTTTCACTCCTGAAATGAATAAAGTACATTCATCTTGGGAGAGGGAAAACAGAATCAATTAATTTACTCAGAAGCAAGTTTTCCTATCTGGAAAAATGCAACTGGAAGAAACAGGAGTTGTCTAAAGGATAGTCAGCTGAGCACACGGATGTTGATAGCGAGGAGTGAATGTGTTCTTCACTACGGGAGTCAGGGATCCCTAAATTGTTTCCAACTAACTGACAGTATAACAAATAGTTGTCTTGCATGGTAAATGATTGTGCCTAGTCATGAGTTACAACACATGCTGAAGTAAAAGAATATTGGATCTCAACGGTACCATCAAGTTCATTGCACAAAATTCATTATATTAAGGAGTTTTCATCTGCAGGGAACTGAAACTTTGTGAAAGGTCCTAGAGTATGCTCATTTTGGCAAGGAAACTTAAATGATATATTCTTTCTAACATTGTGCTGAGGGCTAGCTGGCAAACGAGTTTGCAAGCACAAGACAGTGCAGATGCAGGCACAGTACAAGATCTACAATGATGTTAAATGCATCATTATGCCACAACGTTATGTTCATGATAGCAGAATTATATCACCCATGCAAGATATAGATGGTTGGTCTAAGCATCAGTAGTGAGGATTCAGATGTCAAGTGACTCAAAGCCACTCAGTGATTAAATATTGAATGATTCAAAACTGCATATGCCAAAAGGCAACCCAAATGCAGTCTGTTGTTGTTCTGGAAAAAAACAACAAAGGAAATCTAATGTAAAAGACTCAGGGACACAACACAAGACACAGTGTACAATGTCATAGGAAAGGTATATGGCTTTGCTATGTGGAAATATCTAGACTGTTTTGATGAGAATGGATAAAGAATGGATATTTTATTAGCTTATGAATGTCTATAGATGCATTATATATAGCATGAAACTAGCAGGACAGCAAATTTTTTGCCAAATGTAAGTACAAGCAAAGCTTTCTCTCTTCAGATACAAAGGGCAGGCAAAAAAACAGAACAGCAGCAGCAAGCTCTGGATCAGGAAAAATTCCAGTTCTTTTACAAAGGCTTAAAAACTACTTGTAGTTCTAAAGGTAAGCCACTTCCCAGCAGTAAGAATCAAATACAGTTGAATGATGAAAAGAAAATCTTGGTGTGAACGTTATAGGAGTTTATTAAATGGTCTGTTATCTTTGATGAAGTGCTATAAGAAGCTCCAAAGCAACAGATATCAACCCTAGCAAATTTGCACTCTCAAAGCTACTAAATGGATGTCACCAGGTGAGACAAAAGGTGTCATGGGTAATCATATAAAGTGATACATGGATGGTGATCAGCAGATGGTCACATTACCAGTGCAGGTAAGGATCAGTTCTTAGGAAGTTCAATGATGCAAACAATATCCCCTCCTTCACAAACCGGAGAAGTGATCATTCATGCCTTGATAAACTATCCTATTTCACTGTGCTCAACCTCTGCAAAAATCTTTCTGAGACCAATAGGTAGCTGCCTAGTTAAGGAGCCTGCTGGAAAACGGGTTCTGGAGGATAACTGAGCTTTTGGCGTGATTGAGCTGACTGTTGCAATCCCTTTTTACAGCTGGGTAAAGTCAGATGAAGTGTGCAGCAAAATAAAGACTTACATACAGTTTGTATCAGATGAAAGCCTTTGAGACTGCAAGTTATGAATTTCTTTGGAAGTCTTTGCAAAAATCCTGATGTCCAGATGGTTTTATGAATGCTGCTTACTAGCTTCATGGCCTATAGAGATGAGGGCTCCTGATCACAGCAGATGATGACAACATTTCACTGGTACCAAGTAAGGCTGTATTTGCCTCCTGCTTCCCTTGTATCATAACTTCTGCAGCAATACTTTTATGCAGCCACAGTGGAAGATCCACATTCAATTACCAGATGGTGTTTTCACCATGTAGAGACCCAATGAGAAATCAACAGCTGTAGAGCAGCCTTCTTTACTAATGACTGTGCATTGTTCACCCACTCATGTTGGACTGCATGACACGTTATAAGCTTATAACTTCCAAATGCCAGTCAACTCAAAGTGATTATCAAGAAAAGAAATTCAGTCCTGCATCTTTCCTTACTGGAAAGCACGTTGAGCCAGTTGAGAGTGGTGACAACACAGTTGCCAGGTCCTGCTACTCAGCAGCATGCTGCCCCATGACACTGCAACTGATGATGGAGTCGCAGAGAAGATTGCAGAAGCCAGCGCCACTTTGGGAGAGATTAAAGCAGTGTATCTGGAATGAAAAAATCATACAGCTTCAAATAAGTAAATGCACACTATGCAAGTGTCATCAGTATTCTTCTCTGTGAAAAATTTACCATCACTGCATCAATCATATACATGCTTTCTTGTGTCCTTACTGTTAGCAATTCCTGAACATTGAGTTCCTGGGGTATTGAGGACTCAAAGCTCTCAGTTTTTTGGTCTGGGCATCTGGTACATGTGCTGGGCAAAAGATTTTCCAAGGCTTTTTTTTTTACAACCAAGTAAAGTAGGTTGCAGGCCTGAAAACCAAGTTAGAAGGGTATGCTCATCAGATACACAGAACTTCCTCTACAGCATGGAAAACTATAGGTAGAGGCTATCTAGTATGGCCATATTAATGTTGTTGGAGTATGTGAGCAAAACCAGCTCATAATATGCAATGCAGGAGGTAGCAGAGGACAGGGAGAATAGATATGGTGTTATGTGTTCTGTGGGGCAGCTAACACTATGCGTGATCAGATAATCACAATTAAAAATCAGGTGAAATTTATCAAAAAGCCACAAAATTTGCATTCTAATCTTCTAAGTCAGTTGGAGACACCACGATTCCACAATACCAACAGTAATGGAGCAGATCCTGCTATTCTAGAATTCAGGGAATCTCATGAAAAAATCATAGACTACAAAACCCACTGAGTTTGAAAACTGAGTTATTCAGAATGTAGAGACAGAAGCTTTAATATGTCTCTTCGACCAAAGGTCTTCTTCCCTGGAGCATTGTCCCCATAGTATCCTCTGCCATTCAAGTTGATGTAGTAAGAGACTTCCATTGTTTAAAGGAAAAACTTTTGTAGCCCTTAAATCTGAGTCACAAAAGTCAAGAAAAGGATTCCAAAATATAGTTAAATCTCATACACATAAATTGCAAATTTATGTAAGTGTACATAGCACATTTGAACTGGAAAAGAAGGTGCAAGCAAAACGTCATTTGGTAGATTCTTTTTGAATGGGACTAAAAGCAATGAAAATGCCACCAGCATCCTGAGGAGGAAATGAGGAAATGGACACTGGTTCTTGCAATCAAAACACATCCCTTCTGTCGTTTCATATAGGTAGCTCATTTCAGGTATCTTAGAGTCACCTATTCTCAGCCAGACCCAATACAACCATAGACAGCTATCATCTCCTTTAAAGCTGCAGACTTGAACGTGAGTTCATTCAGCAAAGGGTTGTATTCTTTTCTCTCATCTGAGGTCATGTTAACTATCACAAGGGGTTCTGATTTTTTTGTTTCAGTTTCAATGGGAAAAAATCAAATATGGCAAAGATCTATAGTTCCCTAAGGGCTTAGCCACAGGAGGAAGACCCGGTAAACATGCTTTACTCATGAAGGCAATACTAAGATAATGGATTTCTCAACTATATTTAGATAGCACTGCCTATGTGCTTTGCAGAAAACAGGCTTCTGCTACTCCTCCCTTCAAATTATTCAGTTAACAAATATTTGATGTGTTCCATTGTTACTAATATTATTTTTGACCCCAAAAGCAGTTTATAGCAACTTCTACAGTAAAGAGAAATCAATGTTCATGGTGTTTTCCTTACTACCTGTATTCATTTCACAGTCTCTTTATTTCTGTTTGTGTAATGTGTGATGCAAACTCACATATCACCTACACGTACAGAACAGAAACATGCTTAGACCCCACATTTGGATACTTTAAAAACCATGGGATTTTCTTTGCCCTCCCTTGCTTTCTATTGACAGTTCTCTTAATAAGAGACAAACATTTATGAATTCTTGGACTTTAGAACCTTTCCCTAAGTAAAAAAGATGAGAGGAAACCTAGGGGGTATTCAAATTACAAGAATATGAGGTGTAACACTGAAGGATTTTTCCATTCTCTCCCAAGGGTCTAGGCACTGATGCACTTCCAGGCCAGTATAACGATTATTTGCCCTGAATAAGAATAAAGGGTGAGCCACTGGTCAGTGCTTGAAAAGTTCTGTCACCATAAGGAACAGTAAAAACATGCAGGGGATTCTTGAAGAAAACTTAACAATCCAGAATACACATTTGACTCGTACAACCAGTTATCTATTTTGGCAGACATAGCAAGTCTAATGTGAAAGAAAAGGTTTAATAGCAAAAAAAAAAAAAAAATAAAAGGCAAAAAAATTGCTGAAAGACTGTAATAAATGGGAGGAAGAAAGTAGCAGCAACTAGGAATACAGAAGGAGAAAAGGAGCAGATGAATATGAGAAGGAGGAAGAGGAACAAGAGACAATTGTTTCCTCTTTTCAGAGTGCCTGCAGCACTGTCCGTCCCAAGCCTCAGCTGCAGGATGAAAGGCACTTGTTCCCAGATGTCAATATGTCTCTATTTATGTTTGTAAAGCTGACCTAATGGAAGAGGAATACCTAGAACTGTAAGGCTGGAAAAATCCAGGCACCCCAACATATAATTTGATGGACAAACAACTGGCTTTTTCTCCAGTTTTTATCAGTAGATATTATTCACAATTAAATTTACATCCATATTAGGCAGAACAGAGGCCACTCCTGCTGCTCAAGCATTTAGATAATTTACTGAATTTGCATTATATTTTACACAGGCTTACAAGGCAAATCTGAGATGAAATATAAGGCCCTGCTATAAACATGCAAATCACTGCACAAGGCAGAGAACGAGAACTGACTCCTCCAGCCCCAATGAATAACCAGAATTTTGTACTCTGAATATCTGAGACTTTCAGGTATCTGATATCTGATATTTCATTAATGTGCTGTTCCATAATCTCCACAGCAAAACACTGAATAAGCCTGAAAAGATAAAATGTTTGTATACAATCTGTGATCAACAAATAATGTTACTTTAAAAACTTTTATCTATTAAGAGCAAATATCTACAGTATCTCAGAGCTGCATTCCTGTGACTGCAAACACAGTTCACTGTAGAATAAGTAAATAACCTAAAAAATTTCTGCTCAATTGCCCAGTATAAGTAGCATTAAGTTATTCATTATGCTAGAATGAAGGTATTTCCCCAAAAGACTAATATATTGCAAAATAATAGAGGTTTCTACAATATAAAAATTGTTGAAGTAGATTCTGAGCTGGGTAACAAGCATCTAAAGTGAGGTTTGTACAAGATTTTGCACCATTTCTCCATGTGAGGTCAAAACCCACATTTACACTGAAAGGTCTATTTTAACGAAGGTCATTCTGCCAGAGGTTGTTCCACTTTTGAAATAAATTTGTATTTGTGATTAAGAAGTGCAATTCACAATGCCACTTGGCCCCCATTACATATATCCAGGACTGCAATGTCAATCTGTAGAACTAAGTGCAATATAATTGTTGATATTAGTTTAGATTTAATGTCTCCTCAAAACCTCCCATAGTATGCTGATCAAATTTTCTCAAAGCAATTTACAATTAGAGTACTATTATATCAAAATTTTAAAAAGCGGGATATCAATTTAGACAAAAACGTGTTTTGAAAACAGTGGAGAAAGCTCTTTGACAGTGTTGAAATATCTTGTTTTGACATTTTCAGTATAACAAAGTAGGAACAGGAGTTTGCTAAGCAGGAACAGTGTTAAATGACTGTACAGTTCCAGAGTCTCTATTTTGATCATTTCAGAGCTCTGTTTACAGTAGCTATTATTTATACCAGCTTTCTGCAGTGGGGAAACTAGCTCACTAGGAAGTTAAAGTCTTTTGATATGGACACTGAAAAAAGCATAATCTTAACCCATCCATGCCTTAAAAAGATTTTTCAAGAAAATAGCAAAGGGCTAGTCATGGTCTGTCATTTTCTTATTCGGTTTTTAGACAGAGTGGAATAAACTCCAGTTTATATGCACTGTCATCTTTAAGTCACAGTAACAATGGTTCACCTTCAGATTGTTGCCCTCACAGTCCTGGACTCCAGGGACCAATTTTGTCTTGGATTTAGGATGCCTGTTTGAGTTCAGCAAGGCATTTCTGGTCAGGATACCACCTAGTCAGTTGAAATTCTGCCAACTCAGTGATGCCGCTAATCTCCAAGTTACCTTGGAAGGAAGAATAGGGGTTTTAGGAAACAAACTACAAGGAGAAACAATAAAGTCCTGGAGTAAAATTTCAGGACAGAAGGCACTTACATCAAGGCATGGAGTAGCTGTGTGCCTGTGTTGTCAATAAACCCAAATGCCAACCTCTAACTCAGAGTGGACTTTAATCCAGGGTTTGTGAGCAGCTTTAAGGAACAGGGTAAAGACTCAGGCAATTGGTAGTGTGTAAGTAGATAGACAGGATAATGAAACAAGGGGTGAGAGGAGGAAAAACAACTTTCCAAAGTGTATAGCTTCGATGGGTCTTCTTTCCTTTAGCCCTTTAGTTTCTCCTAGTCTCTTTCTTGCTGAATTCTTGCTGCCATTGCTTATGGCTTTACCGAATTATAAATTTATGCTGTGTGGGAAGTAAGACTTAAGGTCGGGCTTATAATGTACACACAAGTATGAACAAATAAATTACACTATCAGATTAAACTTTTAATTAGCAACAAGATTTTGTACAAAGGAGATTTTCTCTTATGGGTACAACACTGTTCAAATTATAGTTCACGATAAACACAAGTTATCAAGGCTATGCTAAAGTGTGGTTGACATGATATTGTTCTGATTTGGTAATGAGGAGAAACAGAACAATAAAGAAATATATTTGTTTTCTATTAAAAGCAAGGACTGAAGTAACTATTCAGTTTTGAAAGATATATTTACAGCTGAATTTCCCAAGTCATCTTGAAGATGTCATAAGGGTTGCATGCAAATAAATGTTAAGAGACATAAAAAGAGCTGAGACCATTAAATGTGTAATGCAGAGGTTTATTAACAAAAAAAGGGTCTTGTCAAAGGCAATTTCAGTTGAAAACTGATTTAGGGCATCCAGTTTGGCTCAATTCATTAGGGCTGTCTAGGAATTCTCATTCCCACAGATCTGCCAATGAGGGGGACAACTCTGAGACTGTGCAATTAACTCAGTGTGATTGCCAGGTGTCCATTGCCTGCTCATGCTAAGCTGTCTTCTACCAGCTGCCTTTGAAACACAGAATCACTTTTAGACAGCCCTGGTCCTATACGTCTGGGGCTGATTTTATACTATGTGTTTCGTGTGCTCGAAACAAGAAACCTTTTGTACCAGTAATCTAACTGATTGAAGAGGAGCTGTAACTGTGGCCTAAATGCCCTATTTTAGAATTCTTTGTGGGTTGTGCTCTGTGTTTGAATCTAGTGTCACTCCGTCAGTTATTGCTGTATCAGCTAAACAAACTTCTCACACTAACGGTTGAAAGGAGATTCAAGTAACTTCTAGGCGAAATCTTGAGATGTCTGTGGGCTTAGACAACCACAGAAAGGAGATGACTTAAAATGTTACCTGGTACGCAACAAGATTTTCTTGTTATTTACATTTCAGCTCATATTGACTTCAGGTATGGGCTGGACTGTTAAAGGGCACTGAAAGAGGTAGATGATATCATTCCACAGGCTACTGACTGACTCATTCAATTGTCCTAAATTAATCTAAAAATCTGGCTGTCCACTGTCATTTGAGATGCCGAAGAAGAGCTGAGATATACCTGTGGGGCTCGCAAAGCTAGAAGACATACATGGCCTGAGGGTGAGATGTGTTCACACATTCAGATGTCAAGATTTAGGCATCTACAGACAGATATTGCCAGATGAAGTGTCTGGAATTTGGAACTTTTTCTGTGGCTTGGGAACTCTCTGTTCTCCTTCTCTGCAGCACAGAAGTCTGAAGACTTTTAAAATCAAGTTCAGGAAAAGTTCTTTTTCACCAATAGTGACTTGTTTCTTTCAATGCCACCAAAAGTAAGCAGTCAGAAATGCATAAGCACTACTTAAGTTTAAGAAGCAGAAAGGGAGGTTTTTTCATTGACATGACAAAACGTCCAACAAAACCACTTTATGTCAATAAAGTGCCTATCAATTCTTCTTTGCATTTTAAACGTAGACAGATGCATCTGCAGCTTTTCTGGAGTATATTCATCTTCACTGACATATAAATAATAGTGAAAGGATAATTTCATTGTATCATTGTGATTGAAAGTGACAGGAAATCCATGAAGCAGAAAATGTAAGTTAAGAACATCAGGTATGTACACATTATCGAAATGTTTGGATATATGATGGGAGGAAAGCATAAAATAACTTCTAATATCAGCATTAATTTGAGAGGGAGCAGAACTGAATTTGCTGATGCAAAACCCTGGAATATGCATATGTTTTACACTAGACCATTATGAATAAAAAAACCCCAAACCAAACACAAAACAGTATTAGCAGAAGACTTATTAAGTTTTGCTCCTCAAAAACCTAAGTACCATAGTCTAGTCCAGGGTCAGGTTCCCTTATAATCTACTTGATGGCCTGGTAGTCAGGCCCTCTCTCAACATACGTGGTCCAGTCTTCTTTGAAGAAATTGTTCCTAGAGCTCAGGTGTTCTGTCTTTTGGGTAGATGTTCAAACCTCTAGACTACTAATCACAAGGTGGAGTATTTAGACACCTAAATATGGATGCATGTGAGTTTCATATAGCCAGATCCTCTGCACAAATGGGTTACAAAACTAATTCAATTAAGGAAACTCCAAGCTAGTTGTCAAGTCAAAAGTTGTTGACAGGCCTAGGCAGTCGCACAAAGGAGATGGTCTTGATTGCTGCCTGGAATCAAGTCAGGTAGGATCTTCTAGAACATCTAAAACAGACACCTGTGCATGGACAGCTAAATACCACTATAGCTGTCTCCTGTTATTTTCAGTGGGGAACTAGTCAGAGTCTGAGTCTGGAGAGCTATTAGGCTGACCTGACATAGGTGTCTACAGTATAGGAGTCTACTTCAGGATGAGCTGAATGGCTCTCCAGACTCCATTGACAGCATTGAGTAGATCTCTATCAACTATGATGTAGGTTTAGACAGCTGGTTCAGGTAGATAGACTTACATGTAGAATCATGGAATAGTTTGGGTTGGAAGGGACCTTGTCCTATCTCAGCAGGCCCTGCTAAAAGGACTTGTAGACAGCTAAATGTAAACGTTAATCTGGATCTCAGTCCTGCCTTCAATAATTTATGTAAATTGTTTAAATTTGTGATGTTAATTTATTCTTTAGTGTCACAGCAAGAACAGAAAATGCTCTGATTATTCTCAGTAAAGTTAGGAAATTTTTTTTTTCTTCATATGGATACTATCTGAAATAGCATGTGGTATGAAGGAGATCACTAAATATAAAACTCAGGGGTGTTATGGAAAAAAAAAGCTGGTGACTAATCTCATTGTTTCAGTGTCAACTGCCACCCACTAGTATTTACGAAGGGAAAAGAATAAACATCAGCCTAAATGTCGGTCCAGAACTCAGTTACCCAAATCTTTCTTTAGCTCTTTAAACATTCAATTAACATTTAAGTCTTTTCCAAATTAAGATGTTTATAGAAATGGCGAGATTTGGAGATGGAAAGCACTCACTCCCATTGTGTTAAGGCTTTAAAGAGTTGTGTTCCTGTTCCATCCTCAGATAATAACAAACTGATGGCTTTTTCTCTCCTCAGTTCAGAACTCCTTCAACCCCAGCTGTAACCAGCTCAAACAGTGGCTAATGCTCAGATTCAGCTATGTGAAAACAGCATTGGTCCAAATGCCCACCTTCACCAGCCTCCCTCTGCCTAGCAGATTAAAAAAAGTGACACATAGTAGTAGCATTTCAGAGCTCTTGAACAACTAAAGCAATTGCCTGTAACAACTTATTGTGATTTTCCTGGAAGAAACGTACAAGCGTGAAAAAGCTCGACTCAGTTTTTCCTTGGTAAGATGATCAAAGGTATCAATGGTAGAATTGCCATTAGAGATGCATAATCTTTTTTCACTACCACAAGGAGCTCATCAGTCCTCAGTACAACGCAGCCTGTCAGTTATAACGATAAACTACACTTGTACCCAGGCAAAGATTAGAAATCACATGTTTTCTTGTTACAGTTTTCTCAGTCTTTTCAAAAACAGAAAACTGATATCTAGGTATCAAGTATCCTCTTCTGCTTGCATAGGAAATAAGCAAGATGTCCTACGCAATAGATCTACCCACGTCCTCCACCTTAAAACCACAATGGCAACACTGCTGAAGGGAACCTTGAAAGGTGCAAGTCATATAACTACAGAAGTCGGGGAGAAAGAAAAATCAGCTTGTGGAACAATGTTCAATCAATTAATGCTAATTTCAATAACTAGAAGAACTCAAGCAGAAAAGGAGGAAAGTGGTGCAGCACTAGGACAGGTTACTCCAAGATGTGGTAGAGCCTCCAGCCATAGAGGTTTCCAAAACTCAGCTAGACAAAACCAGGACTGGCTTCTGATCTAGTGCTAGCAATAGTCTCATTTGGAGCGGGCAGTTGGACTGGGGACCTCCAGAGATCTTGTCTAGCTAACAATTGTATGATTCTAAGAAGATGCTGTAGAGTGAGGCATGTACCAGAGAAATTCAAACAATCTGAAGCAGTTAACCCATGAAATACAAAACACATTCAGGTCAAACTAAAAGACTCCCCTGAGTCTAGAAAATTAGTCCCTCTACCATTGAACACAAATCCATGTAACATTTCAGAGGTGCAATTAGAGAAGCATTAAGGCATTTCCTTGCATCTTGTGTTGAGGAAAGTCTAAAACAAATTTTCAGTTATTGAAAACAATCATGCTGACACTTTCAGCTTTAGCTTGCATTTCCTTCTGCTGCTGCTCACCTCTAAAAAAAATAAGTTGCAGAGGAAGTAAAAAATTTGCAAGGCATTGCCTGGGCATCTGTATTGATGATAAAATGCCAAAAAGACATTTACAAAGTTTCATGCAATAACTCCATTGCAAGAGCAATGTTCTTCTTTTGGAATTCTTGAAGTCTTCCAGTGTCTTTATACACACTTGTAGATAGACTGTTAGCATCTGAAAATAAAAGGAGACTGATTCAAGCAACAAACAGTTGGTTTATTACATGTTGGCATAAAGTTGTCATTCTTTTTGCTTTCATATTACTCAGGTTCTCTTTCCTTTTTTTTGGTCCCGGTTGAAAATAATTTCATCAAAACAGGCAGTAGAATGATAGGATGGGACTCAAGTGACTTCATATACAGCAGAAATAATTTGTGCTGAAAGCAAGAAGCTTCAGGAAACAGCATAGACTGAAAATTGTTCCTCCAGTCTTCACAGCAAATACTTTTCAATCATCCCACCATTGAAGGTCAATTCATAAAATGACTTTGCAGACATATAGAGAGACTATATTTGCAATGTATTTTACTTGCAGCAGATAATGTGACTCATGCCACCTGTTAACACTGAGTCAGACATGACCCCTTTATCAGTGGACGTTTTAAAGAAGGTTCTTTTTGCGGATTTTAAGTCATGCATATACCCTGTGCCTAATGTATTGTTTGAACTCATATTCTTATGCTCACTGAAGACACATGGCTCTCTGGCTAATTAAGTGCTGCCAAATGATCTGCTATGTTGTAAATGGGGCATACAGAGGTGGACAAGATAATTACATTATTTATCAAGTGACTTTTCAATCAAAGTCAAGGAGTCTTATTAAACCATAGGCAAAGTGAAAAAAAAAATCTTGGTGTGCTTGTGAAAAACTCTTTCTAGATTAGCCTCCATTTCCTGCTAGAGAGAAAATAGGAGCACCCCATTGACATGAGCTGAATATTTTTCATGTTTGCATAATTATATATAAACATATAGATTTATTTTTAGATATCCTTTCTGTCTTTCCAGATACATTTTTACAGAGGTCTGAAGGTAAGAGAATACTCAGCATTGATAATATCAATGACAGTATGTTAAAAAAGTGTGGATCCTCCTTCATTGCGTTCAAACTGAGTTTTATATCACAAAGATTCTCTCAATTTCTTCTGACTCCTATCTGCACATGTGGGACCAAACTAGTGGACTCAGTTATACAGTCACAGATCTGGTGAAAGTTAGACTTGACTAAGCACTGCACATAACCAGCATACAGAGAAAAAAAGGAGACTACAGTAACATTTCCCTTAAGTCATAATATCATAGAAGCATAATTTCTGTTTCTAGAGTGAATAGTAATCTGTCACAGCTAGCAATCTCATAAATAAAAATCTGCTTTCAGGGATTTTACATTCTTTTTCAGCTTTTGAGTGAGCTACAAATATAATATATATATACATATAAAGAGTACAAATAGGAGAAGAAAGAAGACATTTTGATAAGTAAACCAGCAATCCAATCTTTTTGTATATATTATTCCTCTTCCCTTCTTTTTATTTTCTGTTATTCACTGGCATCACCAAGTCACCATAACTTCCTCAATGGACTGCCACTGACTTTGCTAACAAGCTACAATTGTTGATAACACCACCAAGAGTCAGGCAAGGCAGGTCCTGCTGGGCTGGTACCGGTATGCCCAGAGAAGGGCAGGTCACCTGCTCTAACCAAACAACAGCAATGGGCGACTGTTCTTGCATTAGACAAGGAACAATCGTAGACAGAAATGGGCAGGTAGGACCAGGTGTTGGGACACTCAAGTCTCTGCTGTTTCTGCCACGCAATACATAGTTTAGTTGCAAAATACCTGCTACTCATGGTGAGCTGTTTAGGGAACAACATTTTCTTGTTCTACTAGCATTGGCATGTGCATAGATTTAAAAGGCTGCTAAGACTGCAAGTATACTCGGTGCAGCAAAGTACAGTTTTCATATTCAAGCAAAGTGTCCTGGTGTATCCATGGCACTATATAAAATAAAAACAATGACACAGGACAAATATTATGGTCTTGTTAAAGACCTGAGCATCCCCTAAGTTTAGGAAACCTTAAGTAGAAACTGGTTAGAATGGGATGGTAAATTCTCTCCCAAAGAGCAGTAACAAAGCTGGTGAAGGGTCTAGAGCACAAGTCTTATGAGGAGCAGCGGAAGGAACTGGGTTGTTTAGTCTGAAGAAAAGGAGGCTGAGGGAAGACCTTATCGCTCTCTACAACTACCTGAAAGGAAGTTGTAGTGAGGTGGGGGTCAGTCTCTTTTCCCAAGTAACAAGTGACAGGACGAGAGGAGATAGCCTCAAGTTGCACCAGGGGAGGTTTAGATTGAGTGTTGGGAAAAATTCTTCACAGAAAGGTTTGACAAGCATTGGAATAGGCTGCCCAGGGAAGTGGTAGAGTCACCATCCCTGAAGGTATTTAAAAGACGTGTAGAGGTGGCACTTAGGGACATGGTTTAGTGGCAGACTTGGTAATGCTAGGTTAATGGTTCGACTCGGTGATCTTAAGGGTCTTTTCCAACCAAAATTATTCTATGATTCCATGTTTCTATACATAAAAGCAAATATCTGGGTCACTCTAATGAGACATGAGAAATGAATCAGTCTATCACTATTACAGAATGAAAAGCCCCTGGAATCTCACTTTGTTGCATATGCCTGAGAATAAGTAATTTACAGTGTGTTATATTTTGGAATTTTTATTGGATAACTGTTGCTATAGGATGACCATGAGTCACTCAACCAATGAAAAGACTTCATGGAGGCAAAACGCAGATTAGTAATGAAAGCAAATTTATCTTTAAAGTTGCATCTTGAATAAAGTGATTTGTGAGTCTTTAAGTATCATACAGTAAGTGGTTGGACTTTTCAAAAAATCTATTCACAATACAGCGAGTCATGACAGTCTGAAATTCTGTTGTGCTCTTACATGAATTTCTACATGGACAAATATTAGGGAGCTTGTGTCCAGTAACACAGATGCAATTGCAATACATATGTGTGTGGGTGGGCATTGCCTGTAAAATCAAAAAAACAGGACTGGAAAAATTCTTAAAAGTCATCTACTTGTTATTTACATCTTGAAAATCTATGTCTGACCCTTGATCCGAGGAAGAATCAAGAAGAACCAGGTCATTCCTGAAAGATGCTTTTTTAACTCCCAGTAACAGAGACACCACTTCTCCCCTCCCAACAGAATCTATTCCTCTACTGCACATGCATTATCATTAGAAATGTTTTCCTAATGCCTACTGTAAAAAAACCTAAGAAATTCCTAAGAAAAATTAAGCACTTCACTTTTTGTTCTGTCTGTTGTGCATAGAATCATAGAATCATTTATGTTGGATCCTAAGACCTTCAAGATCATTGAGTCCAACCATCATCCATGCCCACCTGACCATGTCTTGGAGAGCCTTGTCTACATGCTTTTTGAATACCTCCAGGGATGGTGACTCAACCACTTCCCTGGGCAGCCTGTTCCAATGTCTGGGCAATAGCTGTTCAACAGCTCAACAGTGTGTTTTCCTGAGACAACTCTTTGGATGATTTTTTTTTTTTATTTTAGCTATAATATTTGATTCAAACAATATCGCCTTATAGCTTATGCTCCTTTTCTGTGAAAGAATACTGAAACTGAGTCTTCAACAAATTCCTGCTAAAATTCAGCATAAAATCTTGATTTTTTAAAATGTTATCAAGAAAATGCAATGTTTGCCTAATATTATTTCAGAAGTTGACCTGCCCCATGACATATTTGCACTTGGCATGGGAAAATTCAAACATTTTACTATATCAAGCATTTTCAGTAAGCACACAATGTGATCTGGTAGTGTAGAACTAGAGCAGAGTGATGTTGGCACATGAAAATGAATGTTAGATAATGTGATGATATGGTTCTAAAATGAAGGCTAATATAGTAAAATGATTTACATGTGTGAAATAAACCATATCTTTAACTAAGAGTATGGTAGAATTCAGGGTGCCAGTGAAAAAGGCTGTGAGAAGGAGAGTGTTCAATGCATGGGGACAAAGAACAAGAGTAGAGAGACAATATCATGGATTATGGATGGATGACTTTTGGTAGGGTAGCCATGGCAGGAGGTCAGCAGTCTTTGACATAGGAATTGGCTTGGCCCCTTTGTTACCAGGAGGAAATTCTCTGTGTGGGAGCATATCATCAGACTGTCTAGTAAAAGGATTGAAATGGTTCCACATTTGTCGAGTCAGTGGCTGATGTGGGGTAAGCATCAGGAAAGCCAAAAATAAGAGGAGAGATGAGATCAGACTAAAACCCAATAAAAACAACTGTGGTCTCTGCCTCGAGAGTGAAGGTTGACTTTAAAAACATCTGCTGGAAGGAATATCAGTAGAAGATACACATACATTTTTTAAATGTTAGTTGGACTCTAGAAACCAATGTAAGACACCTGCAAGCTGGCTAGACCAGTATAATTAGCTACTCTATTTTTCGCATAATAGGAACTTCACCCTTATTGCAACAGAGAGCTGTATAAAAGTAACAGAGTAGGAAATTATCTCCACAGTCTGTTGTGACAACTGATGTACATTAGAAACTTTCCAAGAATATAGCCATGACGTCAGAGTAGAAAATATTATATTCTGTATTGCCCTTAAATTCACCATTACAGCTGTTGTAATAGCCTAGTCATATATTTTTGGAGATCACAGGCAAAACTGAACATTAACTCAGTTATTGCTACTTGCTAAATGCTGATTTCGTGATGTGGGTTGGCCACAGTAAAGACAAGGATGATCTTTGAGCAAAGATTATCCTTCATGCAAGGAGATTAAAAGCTGGACATATTTTCAGGCACTTAGTGAAATATCACCATTTGGAGAGCTAACATGAACACAGCATCTCCGCGTAACAAGAATAACTTCAGCTAGTGTTTGTGTTTCACTGCATACTAAAATAAGGCATTTCCCCTTTTTATTCTGAGATTAAAAGAAGAGACACTACAGAAGGCCTCAGTTCCTAAGAGAGGTTATTGCTGCTCTATTTTCCTTCATCATTGCCAGGGCTTTTGCCTAGCCAAATTATGTGTCCTGTGCTACCCATGTTCTTACCCTACTATTTCAACATCACTTCATACCTAAAAGAATCCTTTATAAATAGCATCAGGGAATAGAGAGAAATGTATAGAGTGGTACTAAAGCACAATGGGAAGTAAATGTTAATTACTGGCTCTGAACCATAGGGTTGAACGTACAGTCTCATTCATCACATTCAATACATCTCCTAGAGAAGATCTGCATTGGCCTGATGTTAAGTGAGGGCTCGCAGGGGAGCCATGCACCGGATTCTTTTTCTTCCTTCCTTTCTGTCCTGTAGATACCTATTCCAGATTTACACCCTTTGAAGAAGGACTATGGCAGGAACGAGCACTGTGAACCTTCATGTGCTGCTCCACAAAGCTTATGTCAGGCTTTTCTTTACCTTAGCCCACACCAATCCGTATTTTTGTTCTGGGAAGCCACAGCAGTAATAGAATCAGGGATGAGGCAGTATTATCACCAACGTGATCTAAGCTTTTCCCAGGCTGCCCTTTTCACCAATGCTATAGATGTCTGTATTGTAACTTGGAGAATTGCTTCCTATAGTTCTGGTTCATGGGTCTTTATTGTTCTTTACATAGGTGAGATCTGAGTGAAACAAGATTGATCACTGCATTGTTTGAATTGTTCTTTGACTGTCCTTCTGCTGGATGTTTCCTGATATTCAGTTTAAAAACTGAATAGTACTTTGGAGAACTACCTCCAGGATATTTATTCAACTATTAGAGCAGAAAATCTGATTCGTAAGGCAGCTCCCAACACATAGGTATCCTTTTACACAGCTAAGACCTTGATACAAGGAGCCAATATATGCATGAAAGTTATCACATTTTCCTTTTGCTTCAAAAGGGGTTTCAAAGGACCCATTTTTGCAACCCCCCTTTTTCTTCTCTGTCTGTTTAATCCAAAGAAATACAGTATATTAGAGTGAACTGAAATAAAAAAGAAAGATATGGCAAATACTCCTGAGCTCCTTCAGGGGTTTTTACCTTACTTTTTTATCCATCTTTACTTTATCAAGTGGAAGAAAACATTGTCATTACCTTTTCCCACAATGTAAATGAGGTAAGACATTTTCTTCTCAGTTCTGTTCTGCCTCTCTGCTTAAAGGATTGACCACTAATTGGACTTTTCCTTAAACAGTTTAGCAGACATTTTGAAAACTTTCCTGTATTTTGAGTCTGCATATATTATATGAAACCCTGTTTTGATAATCTTCTGGCTTCTGGTAGATCACCAGTTTACTATAGTTATGTCAAGCCACATCATACCAAGTGCATGGAGAGTTCACAGGCTCACTATGCATAAGAGTCAGCAACACCAGACATGGTAGTGAAATGTATAAACAGGACTGTAACTTTCATGGCAGAAGCAGTAATCCTTCCACGCTGCTCAGCCTGAAACAACTGCTGAGTAAGAACCCACTGGAGAGAGTCCAGGGGACAGTAATGGCAAAAAAAAATGTGGAAAAATTTTTCCCTTGGAAAACCTGTATAGCATTGGGGTGGTTTAGATGTGAGAAAACTGTGGAGGGGGCACTTCAGCAGTTTTTGCAGCACTGCTAGCAAAAATATTGTCTAATTCCCTTCTGGATAAGTTATGAAGAAAATTATATATTTAAATAACTTCCTGAAGGTAAAGATAGTCAGGCTCTGAATGCATTGCTTTGCAAGATTGTGAAACAGCCATCATCAGTCCCACCTTTCAACAGAAAAAGAATGGGATTATAAAAAGGAGTACTTCCCTGTCCTGGTTTCAGCTGGGAAGTTTTCAGTCTTCCTAGTAGCTGGTACAGTGCTGTGGTTTGAGTTCAGTATGAGAAGAATGTTGATAACACTCTGATGTTTTCA
>JANZLQ010000056.1:36736439-36773341 GCA_026212715.1 Elanus axillaris
GCTGGGGGGGGGGGGGCACAAGGAGTTGGGAGGGGACACAGCTGGGACAGCCGACCCCCACTGACCACAGGGATATGCCTGAACATATGACATCATGACCAGCAGGTAAATCTGGGGGGGGACGTTCAGAGTGATGGTGTTTGTCTTCCCAAGTCACTGTTGCATGTGATGGAGCCCTGCTTTCCTGGAGATGGCTGAACACCTTCCTGCCATGGGAAGTGGGGAATGAATTCCTTGGTTTGCTTTGCTTGCATGCATGGCTTTTGCTTTACCCATATAAACTGTCTTTATCTCAACCCATGAGTTTTCTCGCTTTTACTCTTCCGCTTCTCTCCCCCATCCCACTGGGCAGGAGTGAGTGAGCAGCTGCGTGGGGCTTAGTTGCCAGCTGGGGTTAAACCACAACACACACACACAGGCGGAGGTCGAGCCTCCTGCCCTATTACGCAGTAGATGGCTGTGTAAGACAGTATAATGGTTTGGCTTTTTTTTTAAAACATCACAGATTTTAGCTCCTTTCTTCATCTGCTAACAGGTATTCTTTTGCCTCTAAGGCTATCATTAATTTGTAATTTCAATATTATATTGTGTTCCTTGTTCATCTAATTGAGTTCGTCTTGTTTAGCTGTCTTCTCTCTGCTTCTAATAGTAACTTGCTATTTTAAACATTGGAGCAGCCTTTCATACAGCCAAATTGCCCACTTCACATAATCTCTAGGCTTCTTTTTCCACTGTTATCTGTTGCACCTTAATTATGATGGTTCAAGAGCACATATCATATAATTACTTCGAATATCAGTTGTCTCCACAATGCGTTGTTCTAACTGTGGTCTTTGAACTATGCAGAGTCTATCAGATATTGTACTGGGTATTTGCCTAAGCCTTTCTCTGTGTTGACAAAGTAGAATTACAACATCGCAATGCATAAAGCACTAGTCTATGCCTCTGCATCATACTATAAAGCACAGATACCAAATTGAAGAAAACTCTAAGGTGGCCATCACCATTCTCTCTTGCCATAGGACATGCTGATTTTTATTGACTTCTTAATTCTTTTGTTCAGCAAAACATCAGAGAATCCAAGCATGACACAGCATTTATGTGTTTTTCTTTCATTAGTTAGCTACAAAAAAAAAAAAAAAAAACCTTGCTTGGTTTACATAAAACTGTAGATATGAAACTTCAGACATCTAAAATTATCCCCACAGCTATTTTCAATTTCAGTTGAGGTAAACAACTGATAAACTGCAAAATCAAAAGAAGTCCTCCACATCCTGACCTTCCCTTTGAGAAAGTGGATGAATCTGCTCAGGATCCAGGGTTGGAGTACTCAGATTGGGAAAAGAAAGATTTAGATTTGAACCTTCACTCTTGCAGATATTCTTCTCAAGGCATTGAAGAACTTAGTGCCAAAGGATGGTTTCCTCTTTGTGTAAGAGGACTGTTAGTTTCTTTTTCAACCCATTTCTGCAGTCAACACTATTGACACTCCCTTAGGTGCCAAAGACCACAGTTTCTGCTCGTTTCATCTCTCCTGAAGGGTAACTCTTAAGAGGAAAGATTTCCTATGACCAGAAGATGACAAGGGAAGTGGCAGTGACAACGAATCCTTATCCAAATCTTGTATCTCCTCCCTCCCCTTGTAAGATTATAGCTGACTTTCATATGATCTGCATGAGCTTCCTGAAGCCCAGTGACTCAAATCACCACAAACACTGGACATCAGAGACACTCTGATCCTTTTGTTCAGCCATCACAAACTTGGTTAGGTGTGCTGTGCAGTTGTTGCTGTCAAACCTCAAAGCACCCCAAGTGCACAGCAGCAACTCTCTGGTTGACTGCTTGTGTAAAAGTATGCTGTGACTGCGCAGAGGTAAAGCCAGCAACACACTGACCAGACTGAAGAGTGCTTTAGGCTGGGTTGCTTAGGTTTATGGTACCTGCCAGGCAGCCACCTGCATGTTTAGTCACACCAGTACCATACAGGCAGGTTGGCATCATGCTACCTCCAGTAAAACAGTCCTAAATTTCCAATTCACTTGATAACTCTGGGACTGAGTAAAAGAAAGGCATTGCCCAGGGTTACAGTCACAAAGCACTCAAATTAAAAAAGGGGACTTAGCAGAATGACATGCTGTCCACCATCCTTATCCCTCAGTACAATTGCATTTTAACAGAAATCTACAGCAGAAGAAAATCTGGTTAGGATGGACACACCCCCAGTAAAATCCATGAGAGACAAGGCAGAAGCATGTCTATAGGTACTACAAAGGCAAGGCAGTCCCCTGCACGTGAAAGCCTGCAGTATATATATGTATATTTGAGATATGAACATGCAAGCTAACAGCAAAGCATCAAAGAACTTCGTTTGCTGATAACTGACCCTTTCTTCTGGGAAGTCATGTGTATGACTGTAGCTTTAGAACATAAGCCTAAAAGAAAAAATGCTTTGTATTTTATCTTTTCAAAATCACAGATTAAGCACGTAATATCTAACCATTAGAACTGATTTCACACTAGGGCTGTAACATATATAAACACTAACATTACAATCTCAGCCAACTCATTGTCCCCTGTTTTGTGCTCCAAAGAATAAAAGCCAGCTAATGGCTTCCCATATCTCTTTCTACAGCAAGAGACTCCCTCTGAATAAGCAGGCTGCTGGAAAATATAAAATCAAGCAGCTGCATACTAAATACCAACAGCTGCAGAAGTGCCTTTCTGAGCCATTGGTAGTACTTGCCACTCACTTTATGTAGAGTTGCTTGGGAAGGAGGTTTGTCAGACAGACAGGCTACAAACAGAAAGAGAAACATTTTCCTTCCTGGTGCTGTTTTTAAACCCCCTCTCCCCCACCCTTTCATGGCCCAATTTGCTTTTTCCTGTTAAGCAATGGCAGAAATTCATATGATAATATCACTGACATAAAATCTATGGAGACAGTTTCTCAAGTCCTCCCTTGTCTGGGAAATCCCTCCCTCTCCTCAAAAGCAGAAATATATAGGAGTTTCATCTTTTGAAACTCACAGTCTCTCTGTGATGGTGATGGCTATCCTGCATACACAGATTTGTCAGGGCCAGCAAACACAAGTCACCCATAGTTGGTGGGGAGGTCGTGCAGTGGCCCCCTGCAAAGGACAGGATCATCTGTGCAAACTCCAGTTGCAGCCCAGGGTTCCCAACAGCGGCATCTCAAGACTGCAATGAAGAGGATTTACCATTGCTGAAAGGGAACATGAGAAACAGCAGTTGTTTCAGGCCCCACTGCTTTATTGTGCATCAAAGAGCTCACTGACTAATAGCTACCACTGGAGGACCGTCAGATACCTGCTTCTTACACAGAATCACGTATTTCAGATATTTGCAATGATCCGGGGATCTGAGTCCTTGCTAATATTTCCCAGTCTCAGGATTTTAAGGAATGTCAAACTGTTGTAGGTGAGTTACCTTAATTCAAGGTAGGTTATGAAACAAGCAACTTCCCAAATTCAAAACAAGACAGTGCAAGACAAAAAGGATTATAAAGACACAGGCATACAGAATCAAAAGGAAATAAGTTTCTGAAGATTTATGTCTGGTTTAAGGGAGTCTTCCCTTGGGTGGCTCAGCTAAGAAGCTGACAGGCTCCTCACAATCTTCCCAGATGAGGATTTCTCACATGACTAGCATTGTCTTTACAGAAGGGATTCAGTGTCTGAGAAACATACTGGCTAAACTGGTGTTTAAACCTCTGAGAAGGTCTTCTCCGTAGATCAATCCTTACTTTTTATAAAAGCTTGTTAAGTAGCTACAAGGCTTCAGACACTGGCATTCTCTCCAGCACCGAAGGACACACTCCGCTACACAAATTTGATATGCTAGTATATTAATCAAAATCAGGAAGGTGGGAATGATGAACTCGCTGAATCCGCCAGGGCCTAAATAAAGACAATGCTAGATTTGCTCCCTTCATTCCTTAGGTTTTCAGCAACGGAAGCTCTTGCCAGGTCTATCAGAAGTCCATGTCCTCTCTGTGCCTTATAAGTGGTCCTTACTGGCTCATGGTGGGAAGACTGGGAAGCTGGTGTGATGTCTAGAGCACCACAGTGGAGAACAGCACTGCAACTTCGTGCAAGCCCGGGCTGAGCTGAGCACACCAGACTTTGATGAACTGTGTTGACCTCAGATCATTAACAGATGAAAAACTTTCTGATTCCCAGACCATCCAAATCAAATTCATATGATTGGAAAGCAGAACGTGAGTCCAAAGCATGTTACATATCTACTGATGAATACTGCTGAATGTTTTCCAGTGTCATATTCTTATCTCACCAAAGTGGAAGAGAGATGCCTAAGTAGGAGAGAGAGATACAATACCAATGAGGAAGTAACAGCAGAAATTTGCTATCCTGTTGAAGGTATCAGTTTGCCTCACCAGTTTACCAGTCATTATGCTTTGTCCTAGAACAAGAAGATGCAACCAAGTCAGCTTTGCCTAATATATTTGTCCAAGCATCTTCTGAAGTGATGATACTGAACTCATCTACCCAACTAGCCTTAACAATGGCCTTTAAAATGAGTGAACCATTTTACCCTTGACCTCCTGAGAGGGATTAAGCATGATAGTCATATTTAATAGGAAGAAGCCTAATAAGTTTATTCCTGTTAATACAGAAATCTCTGCTTATTTCTATGTAGTATCCCAAGGAGAGTACACAGAAACATATTGAACAACCCCAGTGATATAATCAGAGATACAGAAGTAGAGAATTCAGCTTAATATTTCCCACACAAAGACTCATGCTTGAGAACCTTTCACAGCCTCACTACTCCCACTTGATCTCTCAAGGTGGATTGTCCCTGGGCCCTTGATTCTGGCATACAGTGAAAGCCCAGTTAGGAGACTTTATTTAAGTGAGATGAGCACTAATTAATAAATGTAAAGAGGAAATTGAGATGTTATGAATGTTTTAAAAGACATCTGTAAAAGAACAAAAACTGGATGTGTTTTCCTTAAAACTTTCCCCCTCACAATGTTTATCAACAACTCTTATATACTGGTATATAAAAGGACTTGATTTTGGTAGCCCACAGCATAATGAAATCATGTTACAAGAATGTACATTCTAAGAACTCAAGGTTATTTAAGATTAACATTTTGAAAATAGGCGACTTTGTTGGAAAGGAAAAGCCTTTAAGGAAAAACCAGAATGCCATTTTTTTCTTCAGAAGTTTTCTGCCTGTCTTCAGTGGTATTGCTACTAGCAGGAAATATAGTCTTCTAACAATTTTTCCACTTCTTCCAAATACTTCTTGTCCATTAAGCTATCTTATATCATCTAAAAATGTCATACTCTTTAGGTGCATTGCCAGTGCTCATCTTTGTTAGTGGCTCTATTTGCAATATTCTTCATTTTGATAAATAGTTATATTCAGAAAAGTGTTTGAAAAATTCATCTCAGCATGCAAATATGAAGTCTGACCACTGTTTCTGTTAAGGAAGTCTCCGATTACCTGCTTGGTATACCAGATGAAAGAACATCATGCCAGACAGATTTTAGTCTTCTGCCAGCCAAAGGAGAGGAAATAGTCTGGATTTATAGAAGTACAGATCTGATCAAAACCAGGCCCACCTTCTATTCATACTCCATTTATTCTCCACAGTTGCACCACATCTGAGCCAAGCTCTATCTACCATCATTTCAAGACTGTAAAGTAGCAGGCAGTTTGTGCTGCTATGATTTTTCTGTATCCTAAAGCTAAGTTTCTGTGCAATGTTAGTTCCAGAGTTTTATTGCAACTTAAGAATCAAAAACTAGAGAGAACTAGAGCTAAGGAGAATGGCAGGGAAGAAACATTCATAGATAGAGATAGAGAGAATTTGAGCTTCAGAATCACATCAGGCTGAATTATAGCATTTACCTAACAGTGATGTCTGCTGAGTAGTAACAGACAACAGTGTAAGTCTGCCAAAAAGAAGACCATTAAAACGGACTTCTCCCCAAGTGCTGTTCTCCACAATCTCTATTTCTGCCTGTCGAGTCTTGTCATTGTCACATTTGTTAACTTAAGAAGACACAGAAATCATATACTCTTCAGCTATGAAAGCAATAATGAAAATAATGGCATTACTTGATAATGCCCAGATCATTCTGTAAAAGAAAAAGCTCAGGTAAAATGCAATGATTCAGGGAAGGGTTTGATCTGGAGTCAGATCTTCACTGTAATTCAAGGTTCAATGAATAAACAGAAGGTATTTCTACCACAGTCATCACCTGGGGTGTAGCAACATGGAGACTGTTCAAGAGACTTGCCTTGCCCAGATGTTGCCATCCACTTTTCAGGAGCTTTTGTCCTCCATCTATGAATAAAAAGAAGCATTTCATTGTGCTGCTGTAATCTTCTGGAAGTTTTCGTCACCAGGGGAACTGAATAAGTAAGTACGTGTAACCTAAGAGTGACTTTAAACCATCATACACATCAGATAATGTTTTGACAAGGCATCATCAAACTGATATCATGGAGTATCCTACCCCCAGGCCCAGCCCCTTACTCACCGGTCTGACAAAGAGTTTCTTCCTGAATCTGGAGACAAAGCACTAAATCTCTGCACCCAAGCTATAAAATTGAAAAGATAAAATATACCTGACAAAGGTACATTAGACTTGCCTGCTTCCAGAAAACACATTAACTATGCCTAGCCAATTCTTCATCCCCTGATCAGAGACACATGTGCACTTTCTGCTTCAGTCTGGCTCATTAAGGCCATGTCTATATTCAGTTTCTCCTCCTCCTTTTCCCAAATGCTGTGAAATTTAGTCTTTGTAAACTTCTGTCCAATTAAGTAAAAAATACAAAGAATGGCATATGAATTCTGCTCTTAAAGAAAGCAACACCTTGAAATGTCAGCCACTTTTCTCTGCACAGTTGCTATGAGACTATCAAAACATCTTCCTCAAGTCCATTCTCCTGGCCGAGGCATCACATTTAATGAAGTGCACTGCTTGTTTTTTAAAACTCAGCAGTGCTAAACACTTTTTTATTCATCTAATAAAGCCCTGAAAAGTGGTTGAATGATATAGTCAAAGGTGAGACAACCTGGACAGAAGAGAGGAGCAAATAAAGGCAGGCTGTCTTTTCTGCTATCACTTTGCCTCCTTAGTACAGAGCCCTACTCAAGAATATGATTCCCTCTAAATTCCAGCTGTCACAGAGCCATCAGTGTCTTCATGCTGAATATGAATTTCCTGCTAAACCACTCACTCATCTCCACTCCATGTACTGTTCATGTCACTAAATGGCTGCATAAAACAGCTTCTTTTATACTTGTGAATTAAGTGCTACATGTGGAGCAGTATTCCCACAGAAGAGGTCTGAAATTTGTTACCTTAGCAACAAAAGCATGTTAATTTAATATGTATGTGTGTTTACTTTCACTTATTTCTTCAGATGTTTTACAGGCATGAAAATATATTGAGAGATATTCCCAGTTTCTAAATCTGGGATTTTAGATTATGTGAGTAAGAGTCAGGGTAGTTAATAATATCATGAGCAGGTCACATTGCTATTCACCTCCAACCCACCTTAGCAGAATCCTCTCAAACTGGGATGACCAGAGGTTGCTATAATTCCCAGCTAGCACAAATGGGATTTGTCCTTCATTGTGATTTCTAGATAATCTCTGTTTCAGGTAAGGGTAGTTCTGTGCTGGACCAATTTGCCACAATCTGTACTGATTAGTTGTCCACAAAATGCACTGAAGTGCCATTTCCAACACCGCTTTATTCCAGAACTTATAAAATGAATTTAATTTAAAAGTATGTAAATTAAAACTTTTATTTTGGACTTAGATTAAGAATAAATTAAATATATTAAGGGCTTTATATCTTTCACAGCACCCATAGGGTGTCTGGGAGCTCATTCAGCCCAACAACATAACTCAGCTCAGCCTACAGATTTTCTAAGGATTCCTTCTAGAGGAGAAATCCTCTTATATATCAATAGTCTAAGCCATATCTTAAATCACAACTCACCCTGTATTTTAAGACATAGAATAATACAATATATTTTAGCAGAAATGTATGTTTCAAACAAGTCAACATGTTATAAAGGATGTTGATCTTCTGTTTGCAACCCTGGTCAAGCAGACTATTCCTTTTGTACTCTATATTTTTTATAAAGAATTTGGTATATCACTTTTTAATGTAAACATGTGCCAGGACAATCAGGCTGTTGCAGATATTTCAATAAGCATCTGTTATCACTCAGAAAGAAGAAGATGTGACACTGAAAGCAGAAGTGTGTTGTCACCCGCAGCCCAGACCAAGTCAAACACAGCTGAGCCCCAAGGCCCATTTCTGCAAAGCAGAACTGCGTGGCCTTTACTCAACTCTGTTGGAAAAATGTCACTGGGCTGTGGGAGAGTACATAAGCTAAGCCATGTAGGAAAATTTAAAAAATAAACTAAAACAAGAAAAAAAGGGAAAATGTTGAGATAATAATAGTAACTCTAGTGAAGAATAAATCATGAAATGGTATAAAACCCTGAGAAAACATTAACATTTCAGAAAATGATATTCACCAGGTGAACATGTTGAACAGGCAGTGGAGACTCACACCCCTCACCCCACTGCCCACTGCCCAGCCAACACAGCATTTTAATGCTCAGCTTAATAATATGCTGGTCCTCGCTCCTACTGCACCTATCACCCAATATGTAGTTGTTGGGCAGTTGAGGTGACCCCTGTTTGCAGGTCTCTACACGTGGTGAAGATGCCCAAAGAAAAGTGATCCAGCAGTGGGAAAGTCAGGCTGCAGGATCCTGTGATAAACAACTGTGACGAGAGTAGAAGTCCCCCGGCGTTACTGAACTCCTCCTGTCCTGCTTGTTGCACCTTCCATGTCTTCGTCCAAGAGTGTTTTATGCGAGTATATGGTATTATTACGAATTGTCCAGTGAACTTTCAGAGAAAAAAATATTCTCGGACTAGACACCACTCCACAAATTTTAGAAATGGGACAACTAGGATCATGATGGTTACAGCGCTGGCTTTGTTGCAACTGGCATTTGGAGCCTTGGCCTTATGTGAGCCCATGGTGCTATCGTCCCTGAGCGACCAGAGTGTGATTCTACCTAGCACACTTTCACATGGTGTAGCAGCAACTCCGCTGGGAACTAGCATCACACAAAATCAATATTGGATTAGATGTTGGGTGATTTCTTTTTTTTTTTAATTTCTCCCAAGGGATGCTTCATTATCTTCAGGGAAAAGATTGTTCTTTTATTGTTTTCAGGTAGCAATGAAAAGAAAATGCAGTACTTTGATGCGTGCACAGGAACAAAGGATGATAAAACCAGACAAACATAAAAACAGGCAAAAGGCAACAATGCTCCAGTGAGTGTCTCCAAGCCATTTAATTAAATTTTACACTGACTTGCAATCATGTAATCCTGGTGGTGACTTGAAGCATCTGAAACACAGGAGCAGAATTTGGTGGTCGGTTCATTTTTTTCCACTTTGAAGAGAGGACCAAAATGTTTTCGGCATGGGAAACCAAGAGGGATGTAGACTTTTGGCTTGAGCTAACTGGCAGAGAAAGTGGGCCTTAGGTGGGACACTCTTTCTATCAGTCTGTAAACCATCAGCTGAAAACAGCAAGGCTGCATCATGCTTCCTAACTCACTTAAATGGGGCAGACAGCAAAAAAGGAAGTATCACTGCTTAGCAGCAGCATTTCAGTCTGTGACTGATGGATTATGCCACTCAGCAGGACCATGAACCCCTCCACCCCACTGCAATCGAGGAGACAAACACACATAAAGAAAAACACATAAACTGTAGTCCAGCTTTCATAATGCTGAATGCTAAAGCAACTCCTCAAAAGACAGTCCTTGTCTCTTCTTTCCTCAAAACATTAGATGGTGATTAGATTTTTGTCTGTTGGTTTGTTGAGGCCTGTTGGGGGTTGGGGGAAGTTTGTTTGTCTTATTAAAGATTAGGGGATGTGCAGAAAGAAACTAAGAACAACCCTGCTCTATAGAGCAGTTGGATACACAGCATGTACGTACGTAGCTGGATTTTCTTGCTCCACCTTGCCAGAGGGAAGGCATTGGGATCAGAAGGACCAGACTTACAGCTATTGCTCAGTTCTTGAGCATGGGATCCTGCCTTTTTGTGGGTGAGCAGGCCAAACACACAGTTCCCCCCCCCGCCCCGTGCATCTACTGGCCTCATAAACTGTCCCAGAAAGCCATAATGTCACTTTGATTAAGGGTGACAAAGCCAGCAAAATGCAGAGCAAAATAACAGCTCTTTTTCAGCTCCAACCAGAAACAGTAGCATCAGCAAGTTCTTAGTGTCCCATTGACTTTGCTTCTGCATGATAACAATACAGATGGTACAGTGAAAAAAACTAGCAGCAAGAAGAGCTACATAAAATGTAGAATTTCAGGACAATTCTGCAGAGTGCCATCCTGTTGAAACACATCTGTTCAGCTACAGAGACAAGCTGTGCTAGTTGCAGACTAATCTAAAATAACAGTCTTAAGGAGGTACATTACAGTCTGCACTAGCACGAGTCAGGGGTTAAAACAAACAAAACAAACTAGCAGTAAGTTTTTGACTTTGGATTAACTTTGACTCACATTAGAAAGAGTAAAGCCAAACAAAGAGTAAAGCCAAAACTGCCCAGTGGAGTGCATCTGAAAACAAGTTCAGCCATAAAGCATTAGTCTAGTCAGGGATTATGTAGGGGTCTATTACGTTGATTTAATACCTCTTTGTATTCTGCAACACTTTCTTTATAACACTTAAGAGAGTTGCTTAGCCTCACAAACATCTACTAATGAGCCATATCCTGCCATTTACTTGTATGCTGAATTTCTTTAAAAGTTCACAAATTTTTACACCTGAAACTGTGGCATGTTTAAGGCTCTGAATGTTATATTAGGAAAGGAATATAATGGTGAATGTGTTTCCTTCCAGAAGAAGAATATAACGTGCTACGGATGGGTCTAGCAAAAAGCAGCACCTACATACTGCTGCTACTGATGACTGCAGACAAATACTGCAGTTCTCGGCCTTCTGCGTCTGAGGAGCAGCATGTTTGCCTCTCTGTTCAGTGGGGCACTTCGCCGTCCTGCTCTGTAACTCCTGTGCTGCCTGCAGAGCTGAGCACATCTCTGGGGAATTCATAGGAATATCCAGGTAATATGGCCAGTCACAGCTCAGAGTTCAAATGTTGTAAAAGACCAAAGGTGAGGGAAAGCTTAAGCTCTTTTGCTGGGGCAGGCCCCATTGCTGTGTTGGGTTTTGTCTTAATTTTTTGAAGCAAAGAAATGCTAGAGAAGAAAATGAAAGTTTTAGATACAACTCTACATTAAAAAAAAATTCTACTAGGAAATCAAAAAGTCAAATCTCTTATCTCCCACCATAGATTAAAAATCAGTTAGATGCTATAAAAAACAGCAAGAACAAGGCATTGCTTTCCATCACAGAAGGAAGGTTTTAGTGGTACACATTAATATAACACTTATGGTAATGACAATGATAGTGTAAGGGTGTTAATAGTAAATTAATGTCATTTAATGTGTTTATTAATGATCAAAAGAAAGGGAAAAATAATGAAATGTGAAATTTGTACTCAGCTGAAAAGCATTTAGCACAGCAGAGGCCAAAGAAGGGAACAGAAGGGCTTCTGCTTCAGCTCAGAACAATAAAATGAAATGCAGAGAAAATGTACAGTAATTTATATGGAGAGGAATGATAAAGTCCTAGGACAAGTTCAAACAGACTAAAATGATATCAAGAACACCAAAGCATCCTTGTGAAGAGCCAGGGAACCACATGTTCTCAGATGATAGTGGTAGTTAAAAAAGTTAACAGGGTATTAGGTGATGTAGGTAATATATACCTATATACACATACCTATGGATAACATATTCCTATATTATGCCATTATTTAAGCCCTTCATATAGCTCTATTCTAATTAATGTCTTCAATTCTAATATCTTATTACTTCAAAATGTTTCACTGGAAGTGGTGGAAAATATATAAAGAAGGCCTGGATAGAAAACGTTAAGAAGAAACATGTCTGAGAGGAGCAATGAATACTACAGAGAGTGAAGTGGTGTATCAGATACTTCCAATTTTGAAACCAGATACTCGTGTCTCATACTAACTTTCTGAAAAGTAACTGAAAATGTAGTTAATCTGGAAATTTGAAATAAAATGATTTTTAAATCAGACTAATCCTATGCAGTTCACTACTACAATTCATAAAAGGCAGTTGAATTTATAGAACAAAGGCAGCATTGGCCTACTTAAGATTAAAAACAACAAACAAACAAAACAAAGCTTCAGAGCTTCAGACATGGGTATTATTTAGGACTGGGAAAAACCTTTTAAAATATGCATTTAATTAAAAATTGTCCAGACAGGATTTCTCACGCTTTCCTCTGAAGAATCTGGCTGCTTACAGAGTACAAGAGCAGAGTGACAGGTTTCCCCTGGAGTGATGTCTGCTCTTTTTGCCTGTGCTCCTAAACTGGGTAATTGGGAATTGACATTATTATTATTGTTGAAATTCTCTGACATTAATGACGAAGAAAGATAGTATATATGTTACTGGTTTTTCTTAGAGATTAATATAATCAGTTAAGGTCATGGGTAAACTTTTTTGTATTTGACTTTTTATCCCCTGCTGTTTCCAGAACCAGAATAAATATACTGGTCCTGCACTGGATATACCCTGCTCCTAAAAAATGTTCCCCAAGACAGCACAATAGAAAGGAAGGATGGCTCGGCCAACCCACAGCCCCATATACTGCATAGGAAAAAGGCATGCTCACTAAGGAATTTTTAACAGTCATCAGTATCAAAGGTACCAGGAGAATACAGATGCTAATTTATAGACTGTAATAACTTTCATGGTATTTCTTAGCCTTCTAATTTAACAGCCAGCTGTCTTTTCTATTTTTTATAAAGTTTTTGAACACATTCTCATTTTCTCACAAAAAAATGCAAGTGAAAATTAAGGGGAAAAATCATCTAGGCAATTCCAGCAGAAAAAAACCAACATATATATAGAAAAAAATGCTATTAGTTGCTAGGTGACAACATTTTTACCTGTTCTGTCAGAGTATTTGCAAAATACTTACAGCCAAGAACATGAATGTTTCAGGATCTCATCAATTCTGCATCAGGTGAATATATGCAAAAAGAAGGAAAATCATGCTTGAGAAGCAAGCCAATGCCGCAAACACCAGCAAGAACAAGCTAAATAATTTAGGAGGACCTATTAAAGTTAAAAATGCAGATGGAAGATTATGAAATGAGATTAAATTGATTAACATGTCATGCATATTGTGGAAGGATAATCAAAAGAAAAGATAAAACTGCTAGATAGCCATCATGCCCACAGATAAAGTGCTCTGATTGAATTTGCAGTGTGAGATGAGAGCAAAAGAAGAATACAACTTCAGGTTTCACACACAAGTTAAATATCATGAAGTTGGATGCTAGCAGTTTTCCAGTCCAGCAGCAGGTAAAATACAGGGCAGACTTGTAGGAACTACATCACCTGGAAAAAAAAAAGCAGCTGGAGGAATTCTGGAAAAGAGCAGAGAAATGGTACCATGGATAACAAGACGGATTTATGCAAACAATTGAAATCATTATATATACCTCCATTAAGGGGTTACTGAAGTGAGGTGCAGTGAAATGTCAACATATTAAAGCACAGAGGTGTACAGAAAACAAAATTTCATGAAATTTTATTCCAGAGGTTTCTCTTAACTCTGAAATCAAAAGCAAATAGTTTTGACATGTAAAAATCAACTAAAATCTCACATTTTTTATTAATGTACATCAAAATTAAACATGAGATGAATATTAAAACAACTTTTGCTTTGATGAATTATGTACAAAGCCAATCACCTCGAAGTTATATTCAGTCTAGTCATACAGACCCAGAAAAGGGGAATTGAAAACCAAGAAGTGTAATTTTCATACGAAATATGAAACATGCTGCGAGAATTACTCTCCAGACCTTAACCTCACTTTCTGACGCTGTTACCACATTATTAAAAACTAATAGTACAGAAACCAAAGCCAGTGTAATCCTTCATCGTGGTAGGGACCCAATGACACAACTGCCCGGACCTGCAGGGAGGCTCCGAGCGAGCTGGAGCCTTGAACGTGCGCTGGCAGCTCGCCTGGCTGTTGTACCTGCTTGCAGAGGAGAAATCACCAGTGGGGCGGCACTTCCCCGTAGCTTTAAAAATATAGGTACTAGAAAGCATATATTGAATAATTACCCCTTTCAAATAATTTAGGACAATTATGGTAGTATACTTCACCTAACAGTGAGTTGTATACTTGGTGGCTACAGGAAAATAATTGGATTCTCTTGGCTCTCCAAAATGAGCACAAATCAGACAAACCATAAAACAGGTATTAAGTCTCATTTAAAAGAGTACAGTACATTAGTGCTTGATTGCTTTCTTAATCACCTTTGTTCTGTACAAAGCATCTTTCTTAGTCATTCTTTTCCTCTATACATAACAACCCCCATATAATTATGCTGCTTTAACGTTATACTATTTTGGATTAAGGAAGCCCCTCCTCTGCTCTTAGTGACAATTATTCTGCTCTGTACAAGAAATTGGTTACTTTTTACTTTTTTCCCAACAAAAGAGCCAACGTCCATTGTGATATCCAAAACGATGTTTGATTAGTTAAATGGTGATCATTTTCAGAAATCACTATGTGATGGTTATCTACCTTTTTTTGATAACATGCTTTTAATTAATTTGTCTCTATATATAGTGTCTGAGAATTCCTTGCTAGGCTTTAAGCCTAAATCTTGGTAAAATAATAGAAACTACGCCAAGTTTCTCTGCCTGACACAAAGCTCAGTTTTCTTTATAATCACTGTCGCTTGCCATCTATGAAAATGGCTCCCACTGAAATGTCTATCCTTTTCTTTCATCATATTTGAATGTAAATGGTTAACTCTGTAGCTCTCTTAATGCTCACAAAACCTTTTCTGTCTATGGCTACACAGTGGCAAAAACAAAATGGGTGTGATGGCCTTACCAAGGCTCCAAGTGGACATGCATGCATTCCGAAAATGATTTGCATAGTGCCAATAATAAGAAATCCCTCTGGCAGCATCAGCAATTAAATGAATTAATGAATAGGTGATGCCTATGCTTCTCCTGTCTTTGGAGGTTATCTATATTGAAAAACCGGGGATGCTGTAAAGTCCATGTGACGAGTATTAAGAACAGTGGAGGCTGCATTTCTACTGACTGCAGTACTCTGCAGTTGGAGATCCTACTCTCTCTGATGTGGTTTTATAGAAAAAAGATGGACATACAACTGCAAAAAATAAAAAAGAATGCATTTACCACTTACACAGGAAATTACCTGAATTGCAAGAAGTATAGAATGGCAGATCATGAGGCAAATTTTCCCATGGCTAATGAAAGACTGATCTCTATAAAATATACTTCCACCATGATTTCATTCAGAAGGGTGTCTTCACTCTTTCATTTAAATATCATTGACTGGTTTATGCTGGTTTCAGTCTTCAAATCATGACTCCCAAGGGTTTAAGACTACCAATAATTCATGGATGAATAGCATTGGCCCAGACCAAAACCAGCAGAGCACGTGCCACTTTTTCATGGGAACAAATCTGCAAGTCTTGCTTTATGGTTCCTCTAGATGGAAATATTTCTTCTTTAATGAGGAATATTAATATAACAGCAATAGGATATCGAATGCTGATCTCTGCAGATTATGAAATCTTAATATTTGCAGAACTGAGAGGTTATTTCAACAAACTTTAACTGCTGAGCTATTCAATGATGAGTTCAAACTCAATTTGAGAAGAGATGGAGCTGCAATAGGAACTATTTGTTCCAACATCTGTGTTGCTCTTCCAAGACTTCATAGTAAACAAATATACACAGTAAAATGTCTTCATGTCTAAGTAATTATTTCAGCTTTTTTGATGAATTGAGTACTTAGTGTATCTGACTGGGTCTGCCAAACTAATCTTCAATTATAAAAATTCACAAATGAAACAGAAAATATTTTCATTAATTGCAAAATAAATGAACTGAATATCAGCAAAGCTCAAATGTAACAGGAGTGCCTTCGGTTTTAAGTTCTTAAGAGATAAAATGGGTGAATTGTACTGTTCTTAGGTACTACTTATCTTTAAGTTTATCCTTAAATACCTCCTCAGTATTTTTCAATGTACAGAAATTGCGATGCCACCTATACCACCTTTTATTTAATTAACATGAGTAGGAGCTTCAGGTTTATTATTCCCCCATTTGGAACATCCCTGGCATTCTACTTCATCTCTCAGGAAATCCTTACACTTCCCTCATCTTTTCATGAGTTAATTTTTTTTCTTACCAGCCTTGAAGACAGCAATTTTGATACCCCTGGGCAGAGCAGCATTGCATACAATCCATCCTCATGTCTCATCTCACTCCATTAGCTTCTCTGTCCCACTCTCAACCGGAAAATGAAATTCCCAATTGCTGCAGCTGAAAACATTCCTAGCTAAAATCTCACCTTTTCCAAAGCAAAGTATGAAAAGTAACTGCAACAGTCACAGAGCAGTATTTATTCCTGTCCTGAAGATAATTTCTTCTCTCTGAGCCAACTAGCTCCTAGTCTATCACTGACCCCTCACCCTACTGCAGTTTTTAGGTTTCACTGTCATTGCCTCTGGTTATGCACCTCTGACCCATCCCCTGGTCTGGAGCTGCACAGCATGTCAAAGCTTTACTCTGAAGAAAGAGGCACCTGGACTCCAGTAACACACCACTTGTTGCTATTTTATGGGGGTACTAAGCTGCTTAGCCTTCACTCAGAAGCGAGGCAACTGAGCAGAAATCAAAGAGGGCAGCTGACCTCAACACCAATAATCTGAGTTGCCTAACCAAGGAAACTGGGGTAGGTGTCCAGCATGTCCCTGAGCAAGCAGGAACCAATGGCAAGGAGCTCCTGTAGGTTCCTAGGTGAGCAGGTAGACAAGGGCAAGGCTCTCTTCTAGGCTCCTGGGTGAGTAGGAAGCCAAATCACTCAAAAGTGTTCACTGAAATTGGCTTATAGTTTTCTTTCAGCTCTTTCAAAATCCCAAGATGGACAAAACAAATCTCTCGTTCAGTTACATGTTTCTGACAGGAACCCACAGGAGAGGCTTAGAGAAAACGAAGAAATAAACAGGGAATAGCACTGTGAAGTTTTCCCCACTGTATACTCCCACCTTCTGGCAAAATGCAATTCAGAGATGTCCTAAACCAGTGCTTGTATCTGTATCCTTATTTTTAATGATTAATTTTTTTCATTAATATATCTTTAAGCCTTCTTAAGCTTTCAAGGTCCACATCATACTGTAGCAATGCAAGAATGGCAATGCTCTTGCCTGGCAATAGTTTTCTTTCTTGTGTGTTCTATGAAACTGTATGTGATCATTTCAGTTGCTGCCCTACAGGTCCCATCCTGTGAGAAATAATAAACACTTGTTCTATACTCACTTCCTGTATGATATCTATGATTTTATATGTTTCTATCTGTTCACGATCCCTTTATCTATGCCCTGGTTTCAGCTGGGATAGAGTTAATTGTCTTCCTAGTAGCTGGAGGGGCACAAGAAGTTGGGAGGGGACACAGCCAGGACAGCTGACCCAACTGGCCAAAGGGGTATTCCATGCCATGGGACGTCATGCCCAGTATATAAACTGGGGGGAGTTGGGGTGGGGATCGCCGCTCGGGGACTAACTGGGTGTCGATCGGCGGGTGGTGAACAATTACTCTGTGCACCATTTGTATATTCCAACCTTTTTACTATTACTGTTGTCATTTTATTAGTGTTGTTATCATCATGATTACTTTCTTCTTTTCTGTTCTATTAAACTGTTCTTATCTCAACCCACAAGTTTGACTTCCTTTACCAATTTTCTCCCTCATCCCACTGAGGGGGGGGAGTGAGTGAGCGGCTGCGTGGTGCTTAGTTGCTGGCTGGTGTTAAACCATGACAATCTAGCAAATCTTCTGTGCTTTTTATCATCTTCAACAACCTTCTATACCTGAGTAAGACCAAAGGTACATGGTATTCAAAAAATGAATACACAGTAGATTTTAGAGTAACATAATGATATTTTCTGATTTGTTCACTGGAGCCTTCTTACTAATTGTTTAATACATGGCCTTTTTGACTGCTGCTGAACATTGAGTTGACTTTTCTTTAAACTGTCAACAAAAATGCCGAGGTATATTTCCTGAATGGTAATAGCTAATTTATAGCCCATTTTTCTGTAGTTTAGTTAAGGTTGTTTCCCTCCCTTCTCTCGCTTCCTCTTATCTGGCACAAATCGACATTGAATTTCCTCTGCAAGTGTCTTACAGATCTTCCAGCCTCATTAGATCCTCTTGCAACTCTTCATGGCCAGCTTTTGTGTTTACAAACCGATATAATTTCATACTGTCTGTAGATGCTTTCTTTTATTTCATCTTTGTTTTTCCAGATTCTTTGTGATCTTTTATACTAGCCTAAACGTTTTAGATAAGCTTCAGAATTATATTCCTGTAATTCTGAGCTTTCCTCCACCTATATCAAGATCTATAAGTAGCAGCATGGGAGACATCAGAAATATATTAAATAAAAAGGAAGATTTGGAAGGAAAAGGAGTGAACAGAACTGTTGTGTCTGAGACTGCTTATACTTGAGATTGTCCCTGAGACTATTTTCAAATCAGACCAATCTGATTTCTCTTCCCTCTTTGGCATTGGTGATCCCAGGTATACCTGCCAAAGTCAAAACTGCTGACAAATGTGGGAACCAAGAGCAAAAGTATCTATCTATTCATAGCAAATTCACTGCCACCACAGTGCCAGCTCCATCCCAACCAAAAGCTGAGATTAAAGAGAAGGGGAGAGAATCAATGCAAATTGCTGCAGACAGCAATAAGTTTAGTCATCTGAGGCATCGCTGGTCAGGAGCCCAATGACTCCATTTGTTATTTGGCAAAAATGTTGCCACATAAGTTTTTAATTAAGGTTAGAAAACTATTTTCCTCTTTTATTTATAGCTCTAGGTATATTGCCCAGCATGTGGCAACATTCCTCTGAAAGTAAAGAAGTATTGTTTAGTTTCTCTGGGCTTTTTCTCTTTAAGTGGCACATTGCTTATTCTGCTACCTGAACTCCATTCCCTCTGTGCATCCTTTTTATAAAGCACGCTTTATTTAAACGATAATATAGCATTCCCTTCCTCCTCTGTATACCTGCTTCATTTAACGCTTTAATGCTTCAGCAAAGAAACAATAGTCACAGGGAGGTGTCATATTTTTCTTATCCTTCCAAAGCAACACCTTGGGTTTTTTTGGTTTTCCCCTTATAGATACTCCTGTAGCATTGAGTACCAGAATCTGTGAGCACTTCATGAGCCATAATGAGTTACCCTAGTGTCATCCTGGGAGATCCTGTAGACTTCAGACTGCCTCACCAACCAATCCCTTTCACACTCCTAAAAAAGTGAACAAGACTGTGAAAAATAAGGTAATTAGATAGCAGCAGTTCAGTATTGTGTAGCATGTTGCAAAAAAGGAAAGAAAATCAATACTATTCAGCTTTTTGGTGATCTGCACTGAAGTGCATAATATTTGCAATGCATAAGACAGGTACTGTCTTGTTCTCAATACACACCTCTGGAAATTCTCCAGTCTTCACTAGTCAGAGCAGATATTCACAGTAAAATCCATTAATTTAATCCTTTAAAGGCCCTTAAAAACTCAGAGGATGCTGGACCATTCATAACCTAAGCACTTGGAGAAATCTTGTTATTGAGAAATCCTTACATTTCACTAAAAAGCTCAGTCATACCAGAGAAGCTTTCAACTGCTGCCATACCAGAGTTATTTATAAATATTCATTTTATGGTTCATTTTTATGCTTTTAAAAATGAACTTAGATCAAAAATGCTTGGCTCTAGAGTGAGTTTACAGGTGAACTATATAAACTTGAGGGCAAGTCACTACAAGTAACACCTTACTCACTTGGCTCAATTCTGACTTACTCCTTTCCTGACCTATTTTGATAGATTTATCAGAAAAGATATCAGCTACTACTGTCTCCATTTGTAAATTCAAGTCTGAGAGTATAGATCATACAGATTTTCCAGGGTTTCAGTGCCTATTTCCTGCTCAAAAATGAACAAACAAAACATCTGATTTCTTATTGTTCTCTACCTTTTAAATCATATTCTCTGCCTATTTCTTCTGGTGTTTCCCTACCTTGTAGCCTCATCTGTGAAAAAAAGGCCCAAATCATACAGTTACAGTCTCTAGGTACCATTCAAGACTGTCCTAGTTTCAGCTGGGATAGAGTTAATTTTCTTCCTAGGAGCTGGTATAGTGCTGTGTTTTGGATTTAGGATGAGAATAATATTGATAACACACTGATGTTTTTCTTGTTGCTGAACAGTGCTTACACTAAGTCAGGGACTTTTCAGCTTCTCACACTGCCCTGCCAGGGAGTCGGCTGGGGGGGCACAAGGACTTGGGAGGGGACACAGCCGGGACAGCCGACCCCCACTGACCACAGGGATATTCCAGACCATAGGACGTCATGCTGAACAATAAAACTGGGGGGAGTTGGCTGGGGGGGTGACAGGTTGCTGCTTGGGGACTGGCTGGGCATCGGTCAGTTGGCGGTGAGCAATTGCATTGCTCATCACTGGTTTTGTATATTCTTTTATAATTATTATTATTTTCCTGTCCTTTTCTGTCTTATTAAACTGTCTTTATCTCAACCCATGAATTTTACCTTTTTTTCGATTCTCCCCTCATCCCACATGGCTGTGTGGTGCTCAACTGCCTGCCGGCTTAAACCACAGCAAAGACTCAAACATATATTCATGTACATAAGACACATATGAATAGCTCATCCAAAACAAAGCTTCCACTTGTGTTACCTGTGAAAGCACTAGACTGTAGAGCAGTGCTGTTAAAGCAAATAACAGTGCAGTGTCAGTGCAGGTAACACAGCACAAATCAGAGTAATCAGTTTGTAAAAGATGTAGAAAAGGTCTGTTCCAAACCGTGAATCCATCTGAGCAGCAGTCTGGGTCAGATGCACTAATGTAATCAGATCTGTGCTTCTCGCTCTTCTCCTAGTCTCTGTTAGCTGTTTCTAATCATGTTAAAGCCTCTTAGCTCTCCCACTCATCGCTTCTTACAGGAGCATTTGCTGCTTCCCCAACAACTTTCCTACTAAGAGTATTTGTCAAGTAAGAGATTTCCTATGCTTCAGTCATGTACAAAACTTCTGGTTGAGTATGGGAAGTCAAAACTTTGCTGCTTACAGATGGCAGGAGAGAAAAGATACACATCCCCTCCTGCCCTACCTCTGCAGTGATTCAGAAAGTCCCAGGAACCCTCAGCTAGAGATTGTCTTAGCAACCACATGTTATTGGAGAGAAACTCAAAGTAATCTGTGTAGTCTTCCTACAAATATAACTGAGATGTTGTGAAGTCTATCAGTTGAAGCAAAATGGGAATTCTTTCCCCATACTTACTTTCTAAGAAATATTTCTGCTTTGCCTATCAGTAGAGGACTCCAAATAGAGTTTGGACACTCATTAGTTAGATATCAGCCCATGAGAGATAGGCTAGAAAGGTGTCACCTTGTAGGTGTCATCTCAAAAGAGACTCCTGCCAAAGCAGAGCAGGCTATTGCCCTGCTAAATAAATGAGAGGAAAGGAATATGACGTCTGACACAAGGAAGGGAAGAAATAGGTCAGCCCACCAGGTGCACGTCTGCGATTCCATACAACTTCGCAGCAAACACAAAAGGGTGTTTTCTGGCAACACCTGTGGAGGGGTCAATTCCTTTTCTCCAATTCCTTTCTTTGACCAAAGAAGGTCTGTCTGTCTTTGCTACGGACAACACTGAGGTAAGCTGTGAGTATGGTCCAGGATTTCTGGCAGTTTAAAAAGTATAATACTGCTTTTCTTGAATAGTCAGAAAAAACTGAAGAGATAAATATGAATTCAGAAAGGAAACAGCTAATGGCTTACTGGCTGCTCAGCATCGGCTGTCATCAACTCAAAAATATCCACATCTGGTATGTGTGCAGGGACATCCTACTAACATTGATTTGAATTCAGGACTCTTATCTCACTTTTCCTCTCCTTTCCCACCTCTACCTAGCTCTACACTAAAAGGTGTGAAGCACCTTTATCTAATTATTTGCCATGGGGAGCTCACAGAGTACCTTCCAGATTAGACCTTTAAGCATTTGAAAAGGATATCTCTAGGTTTAGTTTTTTGGATTGGTTTGGTTTTTTTTTTAATTGCCTAGATAACGACATAAAAATCTGAAGGATACTATTCATACATAGTAATGACTGCATTTTTCCCATCTCTGAGAAGCCAACATTGTAAAATCCCTGAAATTGCACTAAAGTTAAATTCAGAGAACAGAGGGATACTGATCCTTATGAACATTAGCATACAGAGTAATAACTCTCTTTAATACAGTATTATAATTTTTGTTTTAAAAATGGATCCCTGTCTAGACATGTACTGAAACTCTGAAACAGTAGTTTAGTAATGTGTGAAGAGTAAATTGTGTAGCTCAGCTTTGAGACTGGCCATTTTCCTGCTTTATTGAAATACTATGAAGTAGAGAGATACACAGAGTAAATGTGAAACACTGTAGTAGGAGGAAAGGACAGCCTTATTGATTCCCTGTTTTTTCTGATCCTTTTATTATCCACTGTTGAGCAGTCTAGTCAAAGGTGCTTAAAATTGCAGCAGGCTCCATAATACTATAGATTTCTAAAGTTTACATTGTAACTGCAAAACAATTTGCTTCTCCCTCCCTGTACCATCTGCTTTTTCTCCTCTTTCTTCCTTAGAGCACAATTGCTAGCATCGTATCTTCAATATTCTGCACTACAGAAATGAAGCTAATTCCAGCTGGGATATTTGGGGGCATTAATGAACAATACAGTAGTTCTCTCCTTTGGGTTGAGCTCAGGTCTACCAAGTCCAGCAAACAAACTCTAACGACTCTAATAAACACTGCATCCAGTTTGGGGTGTCTTGGGAAGGAGAAGAGGTGTGGAAAAAGTTAGTTGCAGCAGGAGGGATGATCAGGCTGTGCTGTTAGAGCAAGCCCAGTACTCCCAGGCAGTTCATCGTGTCAGCATCACAGGACTACCTTGGTAGGAGATAAAATGGATCAAAACTGGCTTCTCACAGATTTTCCTTCCTGAGGCTCAAATTAATCTACCTGCCCTTCAGCACAGTCCTTGCCCTCATAACCCGGTAATACACATACAAGAAAGTGTCACTTTTTCCATGATCTGGGAGCTAAGTAACGACTTAAGGGTCAACTCTATCTCTGCCAGATTTAATGTAATATTTAGAGGTCTCTCAAAGCCCTCCCACACCTGGGCACAGGCAATCTGTGAGGCTGAGTTTGCTTAGACCTGGGGTATGGAGTAAAAATGGTGATAAATCTTCCTACATCTTTTTGTTTCTCTGGAAACCTGAGAGAAAATAAAGATTACAAAGAGAAGCTGATTTTGTTTCTTCTTGTACCTCATCAACAGAATTGCCTTTTCAGTTCAACTCAGTTAAACCTGGATAAAACCACTGAAATAACAGAGATCATGCTGAGGGTCAAAACTGACAGGTGAAACCTTTGTTCATGCCACTGGTGCCTAAGCTGTAAATAATTGACCTTGTGGAAGGCAGTGTGATGGAAAGAAGGTGAATTTTGAGACAAAACACACTCAAACTATTTCTGTGAAAGCCAAGCACTTTTGATGAGGGAGCCACAAAGATTTTTTTTTTAGTTTAGGACTCATACATTTCTGTACAGTATATTTTTCAAACTAGAAGTCTCTTAGACCTTAGGTTGATTCAATGGAGGGATTTTTTACTTTCAAAAAACTTGCTTAATGCAATAGGTCTGTATCCTGATGGTGCTGTGGTTCTCTCACTATTTATGGATTTTCTGTGTACAATTCATTCTTGTTTGTACAAAAACTTGTTAGGTAAACTGCTTATCTTTGAATAGCCTGTGTGTATATAACCTCCAAATTAGAGATATTGGACAACAGACTCCCATCCAGCTGTCAAATTATCCCAGCTGCTTATGCCCTTATTAACCTGGAGGTTACTGCCACAAAAGGCAACTTCACCAGGAAAGCAGGGATCATCTTCAACCACTTTAGGAAAAATTTAAAAATTACAGAACAAGTCAAGGTAGTTTGAGCTAATGCTATTTGGAAAGCTTAGGAGGAGGTTAGAAAATTAAATATACTTGAGAAGAGGCGATGGGAGAGGATGTCAGTGTAAATTTACATCACCTTGACTATCACTTACATCAAGCTGATAGTCCAGAAGCTCATGCAGCCAGCTTTGCACTAACGCAGGTTTTGAGTAATCCACTGTCCTCTGCAGCTGAACTGCGGGGCAGTAACCAACTGCTCAGGGGCAGCAGGGAAGACAAGAGAACACTTTTATCTCAGGTCATTACAGCTATTTCTCTGCAGTGACTGTGCATTTTAATGACTGTTCTTTGACAAACAGCAATTAGTATGCTGAAGAACTTGACAGACACCTAAAGAACTAGTATTTTTCTCATCTGTCTGAAGGAAAGGATGGAGTGATGAGTGAGTTGAAATCTCCCAGACAAGATGGAGAGGCAAAGGTGAAAAAGAAGGAATTTAAAAAGGCACCAGGGAATTTAAAAAGGCACCACAGATATGAACCTCTGAAAGGAAGGAAAGAAATGTTGTACATGAAGAGAAAAGAAACTTCAGATGGGTTTTACTAAAGAAAGACAAACAGAGGTCAGGAAAGATGGCTGTGTATGTGATCCAGGACCTGCCTCCAAAAGGCTCATAATCCCCATCCACAGAATGCTCCTAATCAGCATGACAACAGTGAAAGGAAAATAAATCTGTACAGGCTTTTCCTTGTACAGACCTCTTTCTCAGACAAGGCAAGGGGCAGTGGTGTTTTCAAAACCCCACAAGAATGTGTCTATTCCTCCGTTTGCCTACATCTACAGGGAATTCTGTATCTGTTATGTTGGCTCCCCAGCCTGTCTGGAATTATGGGTGAAAGGAAGCCCAGATTAGAGAAATCCAGGAGCACTCTGTTAATGCCCAGGCAGGGTAGTCGTGCTGGGCTCTCCCCTCCAGGAGCTGGTGTCAGTGGTGTCACCGCACTGCTGGCCTCCTGCTCCCTTCTCATCCTTATTTTCTGTGTGATTTTTTAACTTTTGCAATAGTCTAATGTGCACATGCTTAGTGCTGGTTTAGTTTCCAAACACCAGGAAACCCAGAAGACACTGGATGGGAGCCTACATACGACGCTTTCTTGGCAATTCAGAGAACAATTTGGGCTTTAAAAGCCTTCCTGGAAAATTTATTTCCTTTGCCCCCTCCCCCCCCCCCTCGCCTTTCTCTTTAAAGATCTTTCTACAGTCCCTGGAGATTTGTTTTCTCCAGACTTTCCAGCATAATGAGAAAACCCATATTCTGCTACCTTCCTCACATTGAGGCACCTGGCACATGTGTTAGCAAGTTAAAGTGTTTCCATGAGTTATACAATTTAGAAATCCCACAGGCTGATATTTTGAAACTTTTTGATGCAGCCAAAACTGCATAATACCGTGTCCATAATAATTTGTAGTAAAAAGTTTTATTCTAAATGCTCCATCCTGCATTTGCAGCGTAGAAACTTACGTGAGTCCTGCAGGCACACAAGTATGTGCCCAGCTTTACCTGGGTGGATTGTCCTTTAGGGTGCACTTGCAGTAGTGTGTTACTTCAGACCAGGAGGATGAAGTACATCTCCCAGGTGTCCCCATTGCCCGTGCTTTAGTTCATGTGGTGGAGAGGTTTTCAAGAAGGTGGGCTTCACAGAGGTCCAGCCGCGGAGCTGGTCCCAGCCACTCCTCCGTCTCTGTGCATGGATACTTTGACATCCCTCACATCAGCAAAGCCTCCAGACTGTGACACAAGGATTTCATAATTCCAGGTGGAGTTTTGCTGGAATAAGGCTTGGATGGAGATGGACACGGGGAATGAGCTATGCTGTGTTTCCTGCCTGGTTTGTCATGGTAAAGAGCAGATTTAAAGTCCTGCCCTGGTTTCTCGGTTCTCAGGATATCAGTATTACTGTGCACAAATTCCCAGGTCAGGAAAGAGGAACCCAGCACTTAAGCACTTACGCTTTGTGCTCTGTTCCCTGTCACTTCCCATTCTGCATCCTATTTGTCAGACCTGCCCACAGCTCTGCATTTTTCTTTAGGGCTGATTTTATAGCAAGCCTTACAATACTGTAAAAATACTGTTACAGAAATATTACTAGGAGGAAAATAATTATGCAGCTAAAAAGCAGCACATATATGCAAGAGTATGGTAATGCTGTAACTGACAGCATTAATTATGCAGGATTTTTTATTTTTTAATTTTATTTTCTGGACTGATAGATTTTATTTTCATCCTTTACTGTTCAAGCAGTAACTGCTTCAATTCTGACTTCTAGTAAGCGAGACACCCTAATGTTCTTTTATGCAGCTTTTAATGCCATTAACAATACCATTAAACTTATTTGGGCTACTCATGGAATAAGATAAAACTAAGACTAATGTTATCAAGGTCTTTTCTTTACATATCCCTTTTTCAATTGGGCCAGGCCACAGTTGTTCTTTCTTTTAATGTCTGTCTGGGTCATACAGGCTAAGATATGTAGGTAAAATGAAAGTGGCAGCCTATATCATCTTCTACATAGTCTGTCACAGGAAGAGAATTTGGGTTTCCTGCTGTTTTCTCAAGGGCCATAACAAATTTCCACAACAGGAACAGCTTCCCAGTCTTTGCAACTTGATGGGCCTGCAATATGTGGCATTTAGGTGTAAAACTCACATTTGCCTTATGGAATTGCACTTAAGTCAGTCTCTTCAAGATCCAACTCCTATTAAATGCTAAAGTGACAATCACAATGCAGGACTTGACAAAGAGCTAATTAACAGTAAAGAAAAAAAAAATCCAGCCTTAGATACTACCTTTTATTTTAGAAAAAAATAGCTAGGATGAACAAACCGATACAAAATTATTACTGATTTAGTTTCCCCCAAACAGTGGCAGCCTTAAACGACCCATCTATAAGGTGCTTTAAGGTCTGCAGCATTTCAACTCCCTTTCCTCCTAGCTTAGAGACAGGATATCAAATTCAACTCTCTACACTGCTTAAATCCCAAGAAATTCTTTGGATTTATGCAGGTTTCACACCAGTATTGCACAGCTGAAATGCCCTTAATAACCCAAGGGACCTCCAGTCTTCCTCTTTTTCTCTCTCCAGTTTAACTGCACTGAGTAACTCTGGACATTATAATCAAAATCCTGTATCACAGTTTGCCTTTGAGCTATTTGAAATCGTGAATGACTGAAAAGTACCAGGGCATGCAGTGCCACCATAGAAGAACTAACCCATGAGCAATTCAAGCATAATTTCTTTACAAGAAGGGCATTATGGAATAAATTGCTTGGGGCACTCAGGCAGTGAGGCAGGCAAGTATCATAAATCAGCTCTGAAATATAAACTGGGCAACTGAAAGTGGGAGTAATGAAGGGGTTTAATCTTGCTGGTTAGGTATGTCATTTAAGTTTGTGATAAATAAATGTGCTGATCCGAAAGTGCACAATGGCAAATGGGCTAGCAGAGGGAAAACCTGGGGTTGGTGAGAGGAGGAGGAAATAATCCTAACAGTCCTCCTCTTGGTGTGCTGCACCCAGCTGTGAAACAATCCAGTTTAAATCCCACCAGCAGCCAGCACTGCAGCGCCTACACAAAGATAACCTGATTTTACATGTTTCTTGGGGGGGGGGGGCGGATATCAAAGGTAAAACTGATTTCACTGGAGAAGGGATTCATTTTGTAAAAAAACCAGAGGCTAAAACTTGACCTTGTTGAAATGATCAACTGCTTGAAAATAACTTATAACTGAAATGTTGATGCAAACTGAGCTGTGTCACTTAGAAATGGGTGTGGCATTTTATGGCTGATTTGCAGTAGATCCAGTTTACCTTGGAACACTTACTGGCGGTTAATTTAATTATGAAGGAAAGAATATCCCATGTTTGCCAAAAAAACCCCACTCTTCTGCCTTGGGGAAGGCAGAAAAATTTGATAATCCTCACTCCTGTGGATGCTATGTTACGCATTTTCCCAGAAATGAACAATTACAGTTGTGTCAGTTGCAAGGAAAGCAGATGCGACTCCTCCCTTTTGTGGATTGGAAGGTGGATTAAAGATAAATTTTATTCCTCAAGCAGTTTCCAGAGCAAGTATTGCAATTTTTGTTTGGAATATGTCTTTTTAAAAAAAGATAAGAATCCTTCTTCAAATGATCTGTTTTCTACAGTTTCTGTTTTCCTTCATAGCTGTAGTTCAGATGAGGACAACAGTTCCTAGGAAAGCTCTTTGGAGAGTTAAGAGTGAAAACCCTTTCATACCAGCTGACTCCACGTTTCATCCTGAAGTTGCTTTTACTTGCACTTCTACATCTAAAAATAAAATCTAGTGGACAAAAATATGTGCCAGAAGCCACATTCTTCTCATTCCCTGATTCTTAAGCTCTGGGAGTATTGCTCAGAGGCATAACTGCAGCTACCACATTAACAAACTGCCCTGCAAAGAAAAAAGGAGTTACGTGACCTTTGTTAGACTCCTCATGGAAGCAGCCTTCTGTGGAGTGAGAAATGGAACATAAGATGTTGGGAATTGAGACATTTGTGGAAGAAAATGGTGTTAGTTTATTGTGCCTTGGAGTTCCTTTAAAGGAAGTAGAGCAATGGAAACAGCTAAAAATTTAAGGATCTTGATTGTTAATGTATAGGTTCATATTCCCATTAATGTTGAAAGATTGTCTTTGTTAAAAGAAGGATTTATGTGTCAGACTGTTATAAAATATCAAGCTTGTTTGTGATGAGGCTCAGTAAACTCAAAAGCAACAGCAGTTTTTAGCATAATAATATTCAACCTTGATTAAAACCTGTTGTTTTCTGTTGAAAATCCACAGCTCTATGATGTATGCTGGTGATTAATTAGTCACAGTGTTAAATAAAAATTTTATTTGCAGCCTGAATTTGTTTAGCTTCAGTTATGTTTGCTGGACTCCATTGTCTTCTCCTCTCTCGTCAATAGTCATTTATGGCCTCAAATCCATGGAATACAGTGGAGTTTACTGATTAATTTTCTCTTGAATAAACTGTAGGATGTATTCAAATCTTGCTAAGAGGTACATTTTCCAGCCCTTGGTTAACTTGTTCAGCTTTCTGCAGAACCCTCTTAAGTTCTTCAGAATCCTTTTCTCTTGTGTGGACTTTGGACAGAATGGCAAGACTATTTGCAGACTGGTGGATTTCTCTCTTGCCTTATTCTCTATGATCTTCTGCTGCTTTAATAACAGGGTTTTTCATTATTCTCAGACTTGCATTGTACTGTGAGTTTTTATTTGGCTGATTCAATGGTAATTATTGCCAAATGTTTAGAATGTAACTATTTTGGATTTTTTAAGCATAGTATATTCAGGAACACAGAGAAGTTGTGGTTAGTTAGATATTCTGAAAATGGTTAGGAAAGACCAAATAAACACATCTATAATAAATTTGTTCATATTCCTGTTACAACACTATAATTTCTGCTTATGATATGCAAACAAGGCTAATTTTGATTTCAGCAGTAATTTGAGGTGTTATCAGTTAAAACTAAACCATCTTGCTTCTGTGCTGACTCTGGAAATGGATTAGTGAGGAGAAATGGATCTGTGAACCCCTTTACGTTTCACTGTCTTCCCCCATATTCAGGCATGCTGTTGCACCTTCTCAGTTGAGTGTTTTTGTTAAAAAGTTGCCTCCCCACTCATTTTTATTCTGTATCCTGGATAATCATTAGTCCTTACTTCTGCATTACATTCTGAATATTTTTTCCTTTCCCTGTGGCATGTGTCGGTTATCTGTCATGCAGCTTTATAGTAGGAGAGCTAGTGGATTCTGGTAAATGTAGCAGAGGAGTCGGTGGACAGGGTCTCATATAGTCTGCTCTGCTGCAGTGGCTGGGAAGAGGAGGATGGTGACAGGCTACTGGAACGTTTTCAGTTCTTATTTATCAAAGGTAAATGGTTGGCTGGTTTGGCAGGGTCGTGTTAGTTTGGGGTTTTTTTCCCCCATTTTGAACTGTGGTGTTGTAGCTATGCAAATGCTACTTATTTTTCCTGTTCCTACTGGATAGTGAATTCCTCTTATTACATCTAAACCTTCAAATAGAAAAGCATAGCGAAGAGCATAGTGGTTTTGCATGGGCATGTCTGAAGAGCACTTCCATGGAAGCACTGGTCTGTGTAGTCAGTCCATCTGAAGGAGGATTCCTGGTTGAAGCCTGCAGCTGTATTAGCACACTACTTGCATTCCTTAATGATGAGGTGTGGGAATGACTGGCACAGCCTTTTCCTGTAAGGTCTGTAATAACACCAACCCTGCTGTGGTGGGTGGAAAAAAGTTTGAAGTGTGTGTATGTGTGGGGAGCTCTCTTGTCTGGTTATTCTTACACTTTCATGATTACCAAGTGCTGGGAGGAAGGTTGCAGGCGGAGTAAATAAAAATAGTGTAAATTTTTTCTCTTAGTGCTCTTTACAGTGCCACAGTGCTCATGGCTTTAACTGTTTCTTCTTATTTTGCTCCTTGTGTGGTTATTCTTGCACTTTATAATGAGAAGGATTGATGGCTCCTTTCATGTTGTGGCCTGCTACTAGGTGATTTTGGTCTGTGTTTAGTAGTCAACTGTAAAAGAGAACACTCTTGTTATCTTTTTGCTTTATCAAACTCTGTGATCTCTTAGAGTCTTTATGTATTTCAACCATGTTTGAGTCTCAGTTAAGCGGTTGGACGTGAGGCATTGTGTAGTCTGTGTTAGGGTCCTGTTCCAATAGTCTTCAGACCCGTCTTTTGACATTACATAACTTTATTCCAGTGTGGGTAGGCGATAATTTAAAAACACGAAGTAAATAACTTTTATTGAGGATTTCTGCAAGTTGTGTATGCAAGTCCTAATATTTCAGCATTTTTCTATCTTCCAGGTAAAAAGGAAAACCTGGAAACTTATTTCCAAATGCAGTAGTGTTTTTATTTCTTTTTATTCTCTGAAGAAGAGATTAAAATTGTTATGGATGCATTTTCTATTAGGAAAAGCAACGAAACCACAGACAGTAGCTTGTATCTACACAGGACACCTTTGTAGTTCTTTTTAATGATATAAGAATGTGTCCATATAATATTGACCAGAGCTACATATATTGCTTTAGAACAAACACTTGACTGCAGTTAACAAATGTCATCTATTTAAGTCAGTAGGCATATGAAAAGGAATGTTCCCCCCCTCCCTTTTTTGGGCGGGCATGAATGTTTTAACTGGAGCTTTCAAGCATTTTTCAGACTTTGCCAAAGATGGCTTTTTCTATCACCTATGCTTTAAATAAAAAACATGTCACATTTTAACATTATGTTGAAGTTTCATGTGGCAGCTAATGTATACCTTGCTGCAATCAGTAGATATGTCTCTGCATGTTTCTTAAGTTGTGGATGTTTTCAGGTGGAGACAACTGTATTACTGTAACTGTTGCTGTGGGGACATGCAATAGCTCTCCATTCCTCTTCAAGAAAGACATTAATTTTTCCAGGCCCTCCATTGCCTTTGAATCCAAGGTGCTATGTATTTCTGGTCTACGTGAGGAGTAACATCAGTTTTTAGAAGCAAGGTGTTTTCAAGGTCCTCTACCTGTTATGTGGTGATATTTGAAATACATTAGAAAGAAGTTATAGAAATAAGAAAACTTCAAAGTAAAAAAACCCGGGGCAGTAGTAACTTGTTTTAAAGTACTATTAGTTGGGCAGTAAGCATCAATTTTAGAGTATATAAACTGTTATATATGATATGTGTATACAGAACTTTTCATGCACATTTCAGCCTTCCAGAACAGGGCCTGTGTTGGCTAGGGTGGTCTGTAAGGACCTCTGATCTGTTGTCTGCTTGCCTGGAAGTTGAGTGAAATGTTGATTTACTAGGGGTTAAGGGGACTCTGAGCCCTTTCTCCCCTTGTCAGCTCCGTGTGCTGTGATCCAATTTCCACAGCATGTGTTTTGCAGAACCCCCACCCCCACCTCTCTCCATCTCTCCAGTTTTTCTTGTTAGGGTTATATTCAGCACTGTCTGCCAGCTTGTGACTTCAGATGATTGGACCTTTCTGCATACCTAGACCAGGCAGAGAATTTCCTGTTTAAATGGAAATTTCAGCTAGCCCCGCTTTTCTGCCTGCCATCAATAAAATATATAATATTTGTCTGTTTCTTGTATTAAGTGTCTTCTTCCTGATACTTTCTCACTTCCAGAGAGGTCTTTGTCAAAGCTGTGTATAACTGCTCTAAATTGCACTTTATGTAATAATTCATTATCATGCAAAATGAAATGGGCTGTCCATATGGATCACAACTTTGAATGAAAAACTAAAGTTCTTATGAAAGTTATCTATAAAACACTTAAATAGTGAAATAATTATTTTTTCTTCTAGGAATTAATATCAGCTGTTGTCAATACAGATTCTCTCAGGTATTAACAGTAGTTCTGGGAAGTCTGGCAGGAGGAAAAAATGTGTAGGTTTGACTCCATGATAAAACCTAAAATTCTGAGTTAATTTGGAATTGGGTATTTTATGAAGGAGCAGGGACTTTACTGAATTGGTTTGAACTGTGCTAAGCCTTTGGATATAAATTGTCTCATAGCCTACCTCAGTAGTGGCTCATAATCCATCCATTGGTAACAAAGCCTTTTTTGCTTACAAAATGTTTTCAGAACAGTTTACTAAGGTGATTAAATTACCATTTGGTCCTATTTATGGCAGAATATTAAGTATGTTTTGGTTTTTAATGCCTTGTAACTTGGTCTTCTCACGGGATATATGTTATATCTTACAGTTTTAAAGCCTTGACAGTGAAGTTGTAGTCTGTGAATATCCTGTGCTCTTATAATGCAAATTATTTGCTAGCAATAATTAATTTGTTTCTTTCACTTTTCCAGCATCTTTGAGGATGAAAGCATGAAGCTACGACAGCTGAAACTGGAGAATCAGGTAAATGATAGTGCTGAAGCTGGTAAAAATTAGGATAGGAACAAAAACATTAGCCAGTTAGAGACTTGAGAAATGGGGGTGAAGTGCTAAAGATGCTTGGTGTAAAGAATACAAACAAGAACTCATTGCTAACATTTTTCTTTAAAGATTTTCGTAGCTTTCATTAGTTTAAGTCAACCTTGTTATGGCTTGTAGGCTTAATTGCTTTGATACATTTATTTTTCAAATATCCTCTCATTTCATTGGGATTGAGTCACCACAATGCAGGAATGAATCAAAAGAGAGGAAGACTGCAGGGAATTATCCATTTTAAGCATGAAAGGAAAAGAAAAAGTTTCCCTGAGCTATTGAAAAAATCTCCTAAACGGCACTGTTGAGAAATATTTCCAGCATCTTTTGACTTTTTTGTTTCCTACACAGAAAATATACAGCCAAGCATTTGTCAAATACTAGGTTATAGGTCTCAGTATTTAAAATGCTGTTTGCTGGATGCTTACGTCACCATATTCTTCAAAGCAATAAAGTATCCATCCTTAATATTCTTCCTCTGTGAAATTTTAAATGCTTATAAAAAGATGTGAGATTATTATGATTCTCTAGCTGGCCATTTCACAGGGACCACAAATCACTGTCTTACTTGAATTTGAACACAGATGAATTTAATGCATGTTTTTTAGAAAAGTGCTCTATTAGCAGAGGATCTTTAAATCCAGACATAACAGTCTTAAAGGAACTGTTGCAGCAGATAATAACCCTCTTCAACAGAACTTGTTCATTATTTCGAGTCTGAGTTTGCTTAGCTTTGACTTCAGACAGTGGATTTATTACCAGCTTTATCTGTGTGTATATAGGTGCTTATCTAAAACACTTCAGAGTCAAAGAGTAAAATTTAGCTTTGGTCATATTTGTGGAAGTTGGGATAATCCTTTTACCTGTAGGCTATCCAGTAACACTTGGTTTTGGAAAAAAAACAAACCCAAACAAAACAAAACAAAAAACCTACCACCACCAAAGAACATTAGTTCAAGTAATAGGTAAAAGAGCATTTAGTGCCAAATGCCACTCAGTAAGAAGTTCCAGAACTACGGATATTCTGACTGGCGATGAACCTCAGTGTCTGTTTTAGGACTGTTGTCTTGGGTCATAAGCTGGTAGTAATCACTGGCTCCTAGCACTAGGCACTGTGGTCACTAGTTTCAGACCTCACCATGGGGATGCATTGCTGTTCCACCAAAGCAAAGCTGCTGGGCTGGGTGAAATTCCCTCAGAGCAGGTGTCAGCTGAATCGTGAAGAGGTGAGTTTAAAGAACTTGTACGCTTCTGCAATTTTGTTTCAGGTTTTCTTGGATTTGGTTGAGATTGCAATCATCTGCAAAACCAACAGCTAGAAAATGTCACTAAAATACATTTTAACACAACCCCACCTCCTTGCAAATGAGATTTGTTGAGGAATGCTAACAGTCTCTAATTTAGGATTGTATGTTTAGGTTTGAATATTAACTTTTAAAGTCTACTTTTAACTTTTACATCAATAGTACCATGCCTTCTGAAGAAATAGAGGTCAATAGGAGATTACTGTTGGACATGATGGACTCATTGCTGGTTGTAGCTGATGCCCCACTTGACTAATTTGTCCCAAACATTTATAGGAACTGGGATAAAAAATGTAAAATGTTTTAATCCAGCAGGATTGTGTTTAGAACTTTTGGCCATACAATGAAGCTGGAATAAGCATTTGCCACAGCAAAGACATATGCCTGTCATCCATCTTTATGATGGATTTGGAAACACTGTAATTGCAGTAAAATATTACTTATAATAATGCATGACATAAAGTTCCATCTGTGGGCCAGCTCTGCCTGCCAGGATGCTTTTATCTAGACTACTGCCTTTTCCTTGGAGAGAGAGTGTGTGGCTGCTCAGGCAGTGCTTACTTCCGAAGCAGTAGAAGGTGCTCCTGTGTCTTTTGAGACACCTGCAGCTCTAAGGGCAATATTGCCATCTCCCTGTGGGTGGAGAGCGTGAAGCTGAAGGCATATTTCTGAATGCACCCGAGATGGTATTTACTCTTGACATGAAGTTTCATTAATGCCATCATCACTAGCACTGTCGCTGCTGCCTCAGCATGACCTGAGGAGGAGCTGGAAGAGTAGAGAGGATGTTTCGGAGCTAGGGTCCATCCTGCATGGCCTACTACGGTAGGGCCGTGCCAAATAATAAGTAGTATGGTATTGCACCTTCGAAGGTGGAGTGCTTGGAACCTTCCTGTATACCATCTTCCTGTTTGTTACAGTTGTAGAAAGAATACTAAACTAGTTTTCTTATTAGTCTGCTATGATAATATTCATTTGACACATCTGACTTCTTAGCTTGTTGGAAACTCATGAGAACCAGAGTTGGTGGTTTGTGATCCTTTAATCATCCTGTATTCTGTAGTGCAACAAAAATGTTTCTGAAAGTATTTAACTCACGGAGTTCACAAAATCCTGAACAAATCATGATAATCTGTATCTGTTATTTATCTAATGTGTTATGTGTTCTGGTGAACTATCTAGATTTTTCATTGCAATGTTATATCAATTTTTACTATAACACAGAGCTGGAGGAAAAGTCTAGTTAGTAGACAATGAAACAAAATACAGTCTCCTTTCTTCTTCATCTTAGTGGAGTGAGGATACATAGTACTGAAAGTAAGGCTGCTCTGCCACCTTATGTAGAGAAAATGAACTGCTACTATCTGTCCTCTCAGTGGGCTTGTAGATTTTTTCCATCTCAGTAAGCAAAGTAGTAGAGAGAAGTCTTTTTTAAAACAAATTAAATTACTATCAAGTTTTGTCACCTTGATTATCCTGGAGTTCTTGCAAGAAGGTCACTCACATCTATCAGCAGTAAAGTAGGTTTCAACATAAACCAATGTGATCCCAGTGGATTGGTGAGTCCTAAGAACTCTTTGATGAAACAGAATTTGCTATAATAAGAAAAAATAAATTTTTAGACTGGCAAGCAGTGACATGTTTAAAAAAAAAGCTCATCTAATAGAATAATCAGGTAAGTAGCTCTTAAAGTTGTTATATCCTATAGTGATCCCAAATTAAATTTCCAATTCTAGCAGTAGCTGTGTACTTTCTTACTGCCTTTAGGATGCATCTGTTTTTGGTTTTTTTTTTTGTCAGTCTATTTGTCAGGTAGAGAAACCTTGGTAACAATTCTTCTCAAATCCTTATTCTGAGTATAATGTTTTGATTCTTGTTTTCTGTCTCTCCGTTTATTTAAAGTACTAGAGATTTATAAACTATTGTGATTTTTTTTTTACTTCAGCATTAATTTAAAAACCAAACAAACAAGCAGCACAAACCAGTGCAATTTCTTCTGGAGGGTCTGACTACCTCTCTAGAATACAGATTTTATCTGTAATTAGCATTTTCTAAGAATTTTACTTCTGCTCTTTTTTCTTTTCTTCTTCTAGACCAATGTGATAATCTCTGTAGAATTATATGTAATTTTTGTCCTGCAGGACAATCCTTGCAAATAATTCTTTAGTAACAAACACTACCTGTATTGCAGTCCAGACTTCAAAGTGTAATTATGAGTTTAAATAAAAAAGGTTGTTTTGGTTTGGGTTTTTTTTGTTGGGTTTGGGTTTGGGGGTGCGTTTGGTTTTGGTGTTCTGGGTTTTTTTGTTGG
>JANZLQ010000056.1:36781309-36832643 GCA_026212715.1 Elanus axillaris
AACTTGCAAAAAAAGAAATGGACTTAGAAAAGATAGATTCGGGGTGGGGGTCGGGGGGGGGGAAAAGAGGTTTTAGAGTATGTTTATTAGGATTAGGCAGGGATACGGCTGTTACCAGTGTCAGAACAAAGACAGGCCTCTATTATCAGATGTATCACACCCTGTTCCAGCTGGACCATGAGGCAAGGCTAATCCCCTCTGATGTGTGGATGAAGCACTGTTGTCTGAGGATGCCAGGCTCAGCCATGTGCTGTGAGCAGCAAAGCATCACCTAAATTCTGAGCTGCACCAGAGGTTAGACAGTGTCCTGACTTCAGGCTGAATCAGATTTGTATCCTCATGACCCACAGTTACTAATAAAAAATAAAAAATAAAAAAATCCAGGATTGATAATCTGACAGTCTATGGCAATTATTTACTTTTGTTTTTTAGTCTACCTTCTGCTAAAAACCCTCTTGTTAAACAGCCATCACTTGTTCACATTTGGGGAAGGAGCAGCATCTTTTTTCCCACAGAAAGAGATTCTGCAGGAAAAATGAAGGCAACTTTGGAGTGAAAAGCAGTTATTTGCTGCCAAATAAACAGAACAAAGAGCTAGCAGTAAGGTGTTATGAGGCCAAGCATTACTAGACTTCCCGCCCCGATGAAGCCCCGATGAATTGCTGCTGACCAGACAGCCAGGCAGGGAGGAAGGTCACCCCTGGTGCACCTTGTATCACTGATTCCACTGAATTTGCATCTTCTGAGTCTCTGCATCTCCCTTAGGGTTTTATATCTTCTCATGTGGTAGTTTTCCTTTTGGATCCTTAAGCTGCTAATTTTTATTGTCTCAGCACTTCGACTTCAGTCTCCATTTTTCATGTTTATTAGCATGTGCATCTGCAGCTCACAGACTTCATCACACCTTGACAATTTTCTCAGTACAAGTGAGCCAAAAGTCAAATTGCTCAGCTGCACTGAATCGGGTCTTGGACCACAGACAGCTGAACTGGCCGAACCTTGGGCCAGGGTACACGCTGGCCATTTCAGTTGAAAAGCTGTATGGCCTTAGAGCAGTCCCGATATTTATTAGTCTGTTTTCCAAAATGATTTCTGTTAGTTCATCTCCTCTAATACTTCAGTTAAGTCAGTGGCTGGCCAGGGCACAAGACATTAGCTGAGCCTCAGCTATTTTTGAAAGCCTCTTCCACTGCCTGTCAAGTCTGTCTGTCCCACTGTCACAACAGACATCATCTTTGATGTAAACACAGCAAAGTCCCCACTGTCTCACCGGCAGGTGCCAGAAATTAAGGAAATGCAAAATCAGGGAAATTCAGGTCAGAAAATGATTGGGTGTGAGACTAGATAATATGTAAATCCTGCAGGAAGTTTTCAACAAATATAGAATGACCAACCTGCGCCTCACCTGCAATGGGTTGAGCCCTGTTCCTCAAGGACCTATCGCTACCTTCTCGCAGCACCAGCAGGGAAATGTCTGCCTTTATTTCCATAATCGCTGCCTTGGTGCTGCTTAGCAATGCTTCTACTTAGTAGGAGAGCAATCATTCTCATTAGATGTCAGAGCGAGACAGCAGAGTGCTTTTGTTTGGAGTACAGCATGCAGAATGATGATTATGAGTCTGAGAGCTGGGGAGAGCGCTCCTGAAGCTAAGTGGTGCCCCCTTTGGATATCAAGCAACTGACAGATGGTAGAACATCATTAAACATATACAAGAGCTCAGGCCCTTCTTGCAAAGTTCATTGCTCTATGCAAAATTGGCTAATTCAAGGAGGGATTGAAAGGAGTGTTTGCATGCTGCATTGTGGGTTACAAACTTATCTCATATGAGAAGGCTGGACTGAAAAAGAAGGTGCCAACAATGATCTTCCAGGAACATCAGCCAATTAATCTCAGCAGCAGAGACTTTTAAATGTCATCCAAATCTCATCCACAGGGGCATGCCAAAAATGTTTTGTTCTTCTTCACAAGCTAACTCTGCTATATAGGCAGTGCCTTCTTATGAGAGCAAAGGAGGAGTTCTATCTTTATGCCTTGTGAAACAAGCAATTATTAATAAAGTGTGAAATTTTATTGACAAGTCAGCGATGAGAATGAGGCTCATGCACAGAGTTCCAGCCATAAGAGATGATTAAATTGTCTAGTTTGGTCTTCTGTACATCAAGTGAGCCTAGCAAAAGATGAACTGTGAGTCTAGAAAGAGGAACACAAGAAATTCATATAGCTGCAATAGTGACTGGCTCTTTTGATATGAAGTAAGAGTAGGAAAGTACAGTATTTAGAAAGACTTCCCATGTGGGGGAACTAAGACTGACTGAGAAAAAAGATTGGGGGGAAAAAAAACCTAAGGAGAAAAGACTAAGACAAGATATGTAAGGAAAACAGGACCTAGTCTTAGCAGAGGCTAAGAGGCAGGAAAAGACAGAAGAGGCTGCAATGATCAGAGAACACATCCTGTGATGACAGACCTCATGTACTTTTTTCCTACTGGTAAATCTTTCTGTAGCCCTTGACAAAGTGTGTTATCTTATACCTTATTCTGCCATCTTTGACAAGGAAGCTGCAGTGGCCACAAGACTGCCATAGACTGCCAGTTTTGTTATTACACTGCTGCACACTCACCAAAAGTGCTGCCCCAGGAATCTGCCACTTTTGCACATGCAGTTACAACATGAACTTGTTTTAGAAGCACCGTCTCTTTGGCCACAAAGTAGAAAACAAGTGTGTTATTGTGTTCACTTACTTTATTGTGTATGATTACCTCCAAGAAAGCAGAGGTTACTATTAAAGACACAACAACAACAAGTCAAACAGAATAATTGTAACTATGAAAAAAGGCCTAGAGCAGAAAGTGCTGTCCCCAGATTAAGAAAGTTTTTTGACACATTTGTCACATTTATTGTTTGGGTGGTTTTTTTGGTATCTACTTGCATTGCAAGTATTGCGGTACCTTCTTCCTACGTGTAATTTTTATTGTTGTATTTTGTCATGATCTTACTTTCTCACTTAGATTAAAAAAAAATAAAAGTGTTAGTCTAGTAGTTAAGCAAACTCTTTGCATCTAGGAAAACAGCATAAGAAATATGAAAGTTTATCTCGCCCTCTTGCAATGGCAATTGTTGAGAATACAGAACTGCCCATGTAAAAGGAGTAATGACCTTGCTTTAAAGAGTTCAGTAACAGTTACTGGGGCACAAAGCAAAATGATTTGTGCTTGAATTGGCCCTTACATAGAGCATTTTTATTCTGTAAGAGACAGGAGAAGGAAGACTTGATTCTGTGTACTCCTCTTCAAGGCAGACTGCTGCCAGCCTGAACAGCCCATTCTGCCTTCCTCTAAGGGTGATGACAGGTTCATTTTTAATCCCAATGACTTTTCCCCTCTCACTACCATGTAGTAAAAAGGTTTTTCCTTCCTCAAATAAATTGACCCTCATCCTATCTCTATCAAACATCTCCTCACCAGCTCATGTATTATTAACAAGCCTCTCACCACAAGAAAAAAAGCTTCTACCAACAACCCACAAAACATCTTCCTCTACAGAAAGGAGCAAACCCCATCGATATGTATACCTACTGGAGACAAACGAGCAAGTCCAGGCCTAGAAGCAAGCAATCAGGGTGAGGACTAGATGGCAAATGGTGAAGGATTTGGCGTAGCTGACTCCAATCCGATTTCCTGAAGGGTCTGCAGGAGCCCCGCAGTCTGACAGTGCAGTGATGAGCAAGCTCCAGATGCAGAAAGCTGGGGCAGTGTCATCACCTCTTGCAATACTCTTACCCCAGCTGAAACACATCTGCTCAGCATCCAGCCCTTGCTCAGTTCTAGGGCTGGGTTGAAACAGGACATTTGGTAAAGCCTCTTTTTCCACTCGAGGAAAATAACCATGAGTTAAGTAACCCTAGGAAGGAGAAACAGAGCAAATAAAACCTGATCTTTCTACAAGCTAGAGTGCTTTCTGCAGATAGTCAGGAACCCCCCACTGAAGGCTTTGTCTTCAGCATAAGTGTTCTAAAATCACTTCTACCTCTTAGAAATGAGGTATGCTCATAAACTCAGTATGGATGCAGCACAAGAAGTCTTTTTTCCACTACATATTTAAATGTAAATTGTAGAAAATATTTTATCACAGAGCTAAAAATGGTATGTTATTATCAAAAAGTACCAAAGAGATAAAACACAGTACTGAGATACATGAAATATAAACATTAGCATTACAGGGTTACCTCACTACAAGCTCAATCTAGTCAAACAACTAAAACACTCAATTATCTAGCATGGAATTATCTGTTCCCTAATTCTCATTAGAAATAATTAGGTATGTTAACTTGATTTTAAGGGGGGGTGTCCATCAGAGAGAATAGTAATAGTTCAGGTTGATGTCTTCAATAATCTGATGCTGTCATTCACAATGAGATTTAAGTAATCTTAAAAGAGATAAGGTTCTTTATTATAAGTGTGAAGCTGTAATTAACAGTAAGCTTCTGTTAAAGTCATCCTTCCCATAGCTTTTCATGTCACTCTTTTTGATGAATTACAAACAGTTGAAAAATTAAATTTTAAAGATTTAGATAGCAGAACTGCAAAACTGTCTTTATAAGTAAATATGGCACATAAAAATACATGCCAAATTTTATATTTCAGGTTAGTTCAGCTTTCAAGTTATTTCTTCACTAAGAGGCATGAAACTTCCTTGCTTAAAATTGATTATTTTTTTTTAAAATAGGAATTTCTTCACCTGAAGAAATAAGAAGATAATACAAGTGTCTTTTGCGAAGGACACAAGATGGGAAGTATAGTCAGCATGGTAAAGGAATGGAGTAATGTATAGAAGAACTATATGACCTTGAATATGACAGTAATCTTAAAAATGTCATGGTCATGTCCATAGGGAACAGAAACAATGACTTTTTGCCACAGACCATGGGTTTCCTGTCTCTAAGTGACAATGAATGAGAAAGAGGTAGGTGTATCAGTCAATCATGAGATGACTATGAGCTATCAATGTGATGCAGACATGAAAAAGACAATTGTAATTCTAAAATATATCAGGCAAAGTATTTTCCATAGAGATAGGGAGTTATTAATGCCATTTTGCAAGGCACTGGTAAAACTTCATTTGTTACACTATATGTATTGCTGGCCACTGATGTTGAAGGTGAACTGAAATAAGTATAAGGCAGAAAAAAACATCAGAGTAACCAGCAGCTAATTTCTGAAAGAAATCAGCAGAGTTTGCTTGATCTTGTAAAACCATAGCTGCAAGAGGTAAAATGTTATCTCTCTATAAATACATCAATGAATTAAAGACCAGGCAAAAACGTAAGTTATTTAAGCTTAAGGATAATGATGGAAGAAAAAGATGAGCCTAAACTGGTCTTGAGTAAGTGTAAACTTGAAATGAAAACAAACTTTCTAAACTATAAAAAAAAAATCAAAATTGGCTTCAGTTGAATTTTTCACTAATGGGAGATTAGAGCTCATGGTATGTCAGTGTGGAAATGCCAGTCATAGTTCTGTTGCTAATTTATTTCTTTGAAACTCTCTATTAAAATACTGCCATACCTTTCCTGCAGGCTACAGGGAGCTCTGTAACAGTATGAGGAATGAGCAAGTTACTAGGAAATTCTGCACCTAGATCTTGCCACGACACCTGTAAATGTTTGTTTTCCTCTGACAGTCGCTATCTCTTTGTCTGCCCAGGCAGCTGCCTCCAAGCAAGTCAGCTCAATCTCCCTCTTGCTAGAAGTCTCACACAAAGTCATGCACACTGGTCTAGTTTTCCAGCCTTAAGACAGCAACAGCATGCCAGCACGAGCCAGTCTGAATCAGTAATGCTGCTCCCTTCGAGCAGTCGATCTCCTCCCTTGTGCTGGCACTGACAGTTACCTGCTCCTGAGGTTGCTCTGCACAACTAGCAGAAAGCTATCCTTGGTTGCTTGCTTGCTTGCTTGGTTTTTCTGGGTTAATTTTTCAGCTCCTACATCTCCTCGGTCTAGCTCATGATCCCATCAGCTGAAACCCAGTGCTAGATGGGGGAAATCATATCTAGGCTACAGTAGGAAGAAGGGCAAAACAAAACCAGCACCTTCTTAGGTCAACTTGAACTGTGTGTTGCTACACCCAACTGATGCTGCAGTGCTAACTTGCTTTCTCTCACACTTCTACCTCCATAATAAATTGCTGAAAATCCTTTCTGATGGTCCTTTAAAAGTAAAAGAGATCAAATATCTTGAAAATAAAAAGTACAACCAACAACCTTACTACTGCAGACCATGGATTCACATTGTACGAAGTATTTGCAGCCTTTGCCTGGCTTTAGGCTCCAGAAAAGCAAGAAGGGACGTGGATGATATTGGGAGCAATTTCTGTGGCTTGCTCCCTGTCATCAGCTGATAAACAGCCATATCTCTTTCCTGCCTTTCCTAGGAACAGAGTGAGCACTCCTTCTCAGGACTGACATTGTAGATGGTTTGGAGTTTTTTTACATCTGCACAGGGTGCTGCAAGGACCCTTAGTTTTGATTATTGCGGCTTCATTCCCAGAGGGCCAGAGCTCAAATTCTAGATCCAAAATTTGACAGTGAAGCCATTTCAGGGCATTATGTGGATATCAAGAGCAGTTTAAACTGCCTTCATACACAAAACCAAACAGGTGTCCTTGATGTTACTCACTCGTGGGTCATAGGCCCCTTTTTTCCAACCATTAACCCATTTGAGGACTTCCTAACGATGTCCTCACTGACTTTCTTGGGAGCTGAGGTTCCCCAACCATCTTAGCAGGCATTAAAAACTGGACCCCAGGGTGTCGGATGTCTGTCTGTTGGAAGCTGGCAATGCTCATGTGTTGATTTAGGAAGTCTAAAGCTCAGACTTTGGTTTACAGGTCTGGGCTAAAGGGCCAAATTAAAAAAGTGATGAGGGAGTAGTTGTACTCTGGCAACATTCCTTCTTCACAGGGAGAGAGCACAGCAGGGCCCCTCCAGGCACAGGCAGCAGAAAGCAGTCACTTCTCAGAAACCCTGAGCCAACACTGCAAAGCTTAATTTCAGGATATAACTTTAACTCTTTAGGCTACACATACCCCTCAGCAAATAGCCATCATGGTCCCGAAATTATTCTCTTTCCTGTCTAGAAATCATATTGGAATGAATTGGTTATTTGGTTATTTCACTAAATTCCTGAGATCCCTTGGTAAAGGACTATGCATATCCTGCTTAGTTGAAGCAATCTGTACAGAGATACAGTGGCTACCTTAGAGACTACACTGTGATTGTAAGGCTGTTTAGTGGACTAGTTTTAATCTTACAAGCAGATTTATATCCCTATTCTGTTTATTTCCAAAGGAAAACTGGGAAAGCCTTTTCTCCACAAGAAATAAATACAGTCTTGGGAGGAAAAAAGGTTATTCATAAATTAGGTTGAAGATTTAACAAGTTGAAAAAAAGGAAAACAAATAGAAGAAATTCACAAATTCTATTTTAAAATTGCCAGAAATAGTTTGGCTACCTTCAAAATATTTTCTTTCTTAATTATCTTGTTTTTATGAAATATAGAAGTCACTATGTGATGTTGCTTTTCAGGTTAGACAAGACATATCAGGCCAACCCAATTTATGGGGGTTTTGTCCCTTTATTTTTTGTTTCAAGTACCAGCCACTGGAAGGTCATTATCCACCCAGCCTACACTCTGGAAGATAAACCTTGCTCAGTCCAGGATTAATCTACCACTCCTTAAAGAGTAGATAGGTGACTGGGCCGTTGCTTTGTCTGCTTTGACAAGAGACAACCTAGAGGAACTATTGTTGCATTTGAGAAAACTGTATCACATTTATGTGAAGAAAGAACAACCACAAGGGCAAAGCTTGATCAAGTGGTAGGAACCAGAGCTGCTATGAACTGTACTGGAAGAAAAAAATAATAATATCATAAATTGATTAGATTTTACCTGTGGGGTTTTTCTTCTGTTTTCTTTATAGCTGTAGACCTCAGATAAGTCCCCTAGTTAGATAATTACCATCATCTGATGGATAGATCCAGTTCAAATAAATTCAGTGTTGGCTGCCCACCAAGCAACTGCAAACCTTGCAACTGATCTTTCATCCACTATGGTCAGGCAGTCTCTAGGGCTCAGCACTGCATACTGTTAATTCCTCCAGAGTAAATAAGCAGAACTACTTAATAACAACAGTTTCCTCACATCTATTCCATTTGGAATTCCATTTATCAGAAAACCTTATCCTAGAATTAACTAATGTCATATTTTCTTCTCCTCACTCCTGGGCTATGCTGCCTTGGCTTCTTAGTGTCAACAGATGTTGTGGAGGTACAAGAAGGAATGAGAGGCTACTTACTCCAATCCTGCAGTCTAAACAGATGGACATGAGGCAAGGCAGCTGAGAGAGCAAGCCATGAGAATCGAGAAGAAAGCCCAGTTGTGGGTGCAAAAACATTCAGTCCTCGATTTATTGTGCATCATGATCAATATCACCATTAGACTTAGAAAGCAAACCACTGAATGGCACTGGTGGGTTTACAAATTAATTTTTGGTCTAGTTGCACTACCTGCAATGCAGTATTTTAATGATATGTTCCTTTAGCCAGACAGCCTACTAAAGGTCTCTGTGAAACAACTCAGCAGCTTTCTGCAGGCTGGCTGAAATTCAAGTGTGTAAGTGACCTAGTTGCATAAACCTAGTCTACAGCTTGAAAAGCGCACAGAAGTGATACTTAATGATATGACTGCCACATAACCTGTCCAAGAAAAGAAGCAGCAAGGGGCAGATAGCTTTCAAATCAGTTTTAATGGCACTCAAAAAAAAAAAAAAAGTTTTGATACATTATATAACATTAGGGCAAAATTTCTGACTACCTTATCTCCTCCAAGGGCTTGAAGAGGACAGCTAGCAGATATATTTGCAATCCTTTAAATTAATGATACCCTTCTCTGAGTTATTTTCTTGGCCAAACATTAGTCAAGTTCAGAAAAGCCCAGACTGTGACTTGGCCTTTGTATTGTATGAACTCTCTAGTCTTCTATCAAACCAGCTCATCTTGGATTTCATATTTTCTTTTCGCAGCTCTCATAATTTCTTTTGCCTGCTTCAGCATTCTCTATTATTTTCTTGCTGTGAATAAACTATGAAAAAAAAGCAAGATTCAGACTTTGCAACACATGAGAAATTCATTTCTGCACATGCATGTATTTCAGGAAATATTTAATTTATGAGTTAGATCTGAAACCATTAATTTTTGCTATTTGTACCTACTCTAATACTCATTAGGCAGCATCAGCTGGCAAGTTGTCAAAAGTCAACGGTCAGCTAATTTTTCCGTTTGTATATTATAATTAATTTCTTACATAAATTAAAAAGACTGTCTACCAAAAATACTACAACCAAGTGTAGCAGCTCTAAGAATGAAGAGAAGTACCTGAAAGAAATAGATAGTCTGTATATTGAAATTATTTTCTAAGAGAATGGTTGCAAACAGTGAAACAGTTAAATGGTTTAAAAACCTAAACTGATGGTTACACATCAAAGACAAAAATTCCAGCATTATGGTGGTAAATCTATCAAAAAAAAAAATCTACCTCTAATGAGGAAGTCTCCACTCATCTATTTTTGTTCATAACATTACATTTTCTGCTACTAACAGAACTGAGGTTACCTGTATGTTACCGGTTAGGACAGGGCTGTTTCTTTCTCCATGACAAGTTAGATATGCATTTGATCTATTTTTTCTAAGTTGCTTAGACAGCACAATTGTTTCTATGCACTACTATCAGCAAAACTTCCACTATTTACAGTGGCTGATCAATCATACCACTTACAAACATATGATTTTATTTACTTATTTCGTTGCGGTTTTTTCCAATAGATTTGTTCTGAGTAATTTTTATTCTCTTCCTGCTCTGAAAATAAAAATATGGTCCATAATGTTCACACCAAACTGCTTTTAACATAAATGCATGTTCTAAAGGATGAAGATGATGACTATGAGCTCCCTTTGCCCCCCAAGGGTTTCAGAAGTAGATTCACAGCAGCATTTGTGGGATGTTGCTTGAGGTGGGTACTGTAGAGAGACCTCTGGAAACCACATGAGCAACCAGGTGTAGCAGTCCTCTGTACGCAGGCAAACTTGTCAGTTACTTATTTTTAAATCTCACCATCATTCATAATGGTAAGCTCTATCTTTGAGTTTCCAGGTCAAACTGCAAAGTCAAATGTCATAAAGAATCTGTTACACCTCATTGCAGTTATCAGTCCTGTTTCCCAGAGACCAATATTGATTGCTGTTACTTATATTTCTTACCTTATAATTCTTTATTAATTGAGTCATGCAACAGCCACTTTATTATTTAACTTATATAGGCTATTAAGCTATTAGTTAGGCCTGAAATTACCCAAGCCTCCTCTATATCTTTTTTCAGTATTGATCTAACATTAGTATTCTGCCTAGCTTCTGAAACTTCCTTACAGACCAAAGCTTATTAAAGATCATTCCTTGGCTGACTGTTTAAAAACTCTTGCATTCAAGTTATTTCAAAATGCTTTTAAAATAATTGGGTTTAATAGTAGCTGGTTTCCATTTCAGCAGTAACTGAGAAGAAGAATAAATACCTTCAAATATACTCTCTAATACATCAGAGACAAGAAATATTTATCAAATACATCTTTGTGGTCCATATTGTTACTAGCCTGACTACTTTTTCCATTTTTGCCCAGCCAATGTCAGAGCTAGGTCTTATTCTTATTAACATGTGGGTTTCTAACAGTATTCTTATTTCCTTCCCTTACTAATTTTCTTTGGTCTCCAGTGCCCCTTAGCGTCCCCAACTTTGAGTTCCAAGATCAGCTGCACCTCATCCCTATAACTGGCATAGGATGACAATACACCTGATTTCCCAGAACTATCTGGCCTGAGAATTACAGAGCAACTCTGTAACACATCTCTGGAAGACAGAGCCTGCAGCTGTACTGTGAGGATCAAAAGTACTTGCGAAGCCCTGGTATAATGGTGACTAAAATTCTTAAATATCAGAGCTGGGTATAGTCTTGAAAGAAGGTGGTCCTAAAAACAACCTTTATGCATTTCAATTTAAGAAAGTCAGAATAAGAGGCACCAGAGGTTGGGGTCCCACAGCAGAGAAACACTGATATGCAGTATTTTCCTTCATATCCTCTGTGTCCCAACAGAAGCACAGAGAGAATATTGAATCAATATTAGGATGAAGATTCGACCTGAAGTTAATGAGTGGCTCTATTTTGTCTACTTTTTCTTTATACACTTGCAGCCAGACTACATGGGTCAGCTGGAGGATGCAAATGTTTTAAAATTAATTTTTCCAGCACGGGAGCTGATTTCAGAGGAAACAGGACAGGCTGGACTGGGAAGCACAGCGAACAAGGTACCAGGTCCATAGTCATGTCACTGTCTCATGAAGGAAGTTCTGTAAAAAACACTTCCTCTAGATATCCAGTGAATAGCATTGTTACTGTTTGCTCTATGCAGTTTAACAGCTGCTACTACTAAATAAAATTATTTGATCTCCAGCATCTGCACTGGTAGTGAAATGATTCTAAGTGGATACCTTTCTGGACTTACATCTTGGAAACCAGAGGTTTTCTTTCTCTGCCATTTATTTTTGCTTTGAAGTGATACAAACCCAGCAACAATAAGGGGAGAGTTCAGGGCAGAATCTACAATAATGGCCTTATTTGAAACATCATACAGTTTAAAGCCTTATTGGGGGAAAAAAGTGACCATAAATTTAAGAAAAACTAGTGCATATCTTGTATTAGTAGACTGCACCCTAATGTCCTTTGTCTTCAGTCTAGACATCCTTGCATTCCAAAAGCTCCTTAACTGATAGGAAGGACTCAAATTTTTTGTCATATAAGCAAGCTGAAGAAGCCACAAAGTTTTCAAATTCCTTTACAGTAAGAGTCTGTTTCAGTTACAAAAGAAATTTGAGCTGTGTGGTAAGGTCATCATGCACACACATCCCAGCAATGCTGTTAGAGATGGGAAAATAACTACTGACACTGAAAATCATGAAAAACACTATGAGGTGGAATCCTCTGAAGATCAGTTCAGTAGCACCAAGAAAACATGAGAGAGTTCTGCTTTTTCTTGCCCGGCAGGTATTTAACTAACTTTGGAGAAGAAAAGCAAAGGCAAAAAGAGATGTCTAAAGAGAAACATTTCAGGCAGGGATGACTCATAAATATGTGTTCATGGTGTCCAAAGAAATTCCTGTATTTTGTAGCCCTATAAATTTGAGCTGTTCATGTCTGTACATTTACGTTTTTTAACTTAATGACTAGCCTTACAATACTTTAATGACTTTTACAGACATCTTGATTTTTGTTTTGGGCAAGGACAGATGAAGGGATGTGAGGCAATGAGCATCAGAGCAGCAAAACGTGTACCAAACCCCAGTAGTGACTACATTTCCTACACTCATGTTTTGAACTCCAGTAACCATCTGCAAGGTTTCCCTGATGCAGCAGAACTAAAGGAGAGTTTGATTTGGGCCAAATACAGCTTTTGAGCTACTTCTAAAATTCTGAATCTCTACCACTGTTTGTTTGCTTGGTTTTTTTTCCACAAATAAATTGTTCTTTATAAGCTATGCTTTGTCAAACTTGCACAGCCACAGCTTCAGGGGTGAAACATCTTTACTGACTACCAAAGGCTCATGATGTTTCCAGACAGAGGACATGCCACAGCTTATTTAAATTTCTTTCTAGCTCAGGAAATGAGGATATGGATGTAAAAGAACATTCATATAGACTGGGGCTGTGAGGTAGCCAGAGGGGAACGAGAAGCTTCAGGCCAAGAACAGAGGTGAAGTAGAAAGTGCTGCACTAGAAAGTTCTTGGCCTCAGCTTGTGAAAGGGACTCAAGTTTGGCTGAATCAGCTGAACTACAAAGGAAATTATTCATTTAAATAATATGATCATCATCCCTTCTTCGGTTTGGAGAAGCTGATAGAAAATATAAAGTTCACAATAAAAATAAATGTGAAAACCCAATCAGATATATACATATAGACACAATAAATACTGGTTTGAGGTTACTGCTACAGTTTGGAGATCTGGGGAGTCCAAATACTACACCACAAAATCATTGTTTTCTGTAGCATCTGCTAAATACAAGACAAAACAGCTTCAAGATGTCCACCTTCCATGGGAATAAAATATAGGAGTCACCCTTGATCTTGTTTTGAGTAAATGTGTTTGGGCTACAGGCAAATGACAACTTCACTGGCAAACACTGGCCTGAGGTCTGCTAAGTGAGCAGGGCACAGAAAACTGTCCCACCCTCATTTCAAAAACAGAATGTACTAATAAAGTTTGATCCATGCACCAAAAAATGAAATAAATATTCAAGTCATAAATATAATTTAAAAAAAAAATCTATTCTAATTTATTTCAATGGGAAGAGGACGATGGTGGCACTGGTTCATTTTTTTTACTAACCACCCCATTCCACATGCCTTTTAATTCCTTATCATTGAGCTCGTACTACCTTGCACTGATGAAGTAATGTATGACACACACTTCCCGAATATTTTTTGAAAAATTGGTATGAGTTCAAATTATTTCTCTGGAATAATTTTTCAGATGCTATTGTAATTCTTAAATATTCAGAAGGCATTTTTCTTAAATAATCCCTTTAAATATAACTTGGTATTAGGTACTGAGTATTGAGAGGACAGAATATATAAAACTAAACAGACTAAATAGTCAGTAGATTAAATAGTATTGTTATTACTGATATTTGAATCACTAATAAACACTTGAGTTCCTAGTTTGATGTATAATCTAACATTTAAGTCACCGGAAATAGCTCTGCCTAAGCACCACTTAAATACACTTTTCTGCAAAGATCTTAGTGGAAATTTTTTCTTCCCACCTTGCATTGATGGAAAGTTATCTCTATCAAATGAAATGGTGGTTCCCCTTGAAAATTTCTGTTTCCTTTCTCTCATGCAGATGGCTTTTCTACAACTTGTATAACTCAAAGACTCCTTTTAAAAATAATCTTTTAAAAGTGAATCTCCTTTTTCAATCTTACATTTGGCTTGTCAGAACAAAATTTGACAAGCCTGTAGATTTCATGTGTGTTACTGAAAAGTTTAACGTATTTTTGAAAGTGAGCTACATGACTCCCTAAGCCTCTTTATTGTTAATTTTATTTGAAAGTTTGTACATCATTAAGGTTCCTTCATCTTCATCACTGCAAACAGCATCAGTGAAGAGAGTCAAACGAGGAAATCTCCTTGAGTTCAGAATAACTGTCAGCTTAGTCACAAATGTTCCCTTAAAATTAAATCTTAAAGTGCTTTCTTTGTAGTACGCAAGTAGTTGATGTGCATGTTCATACAGAAATGTACATTTAACAGGCAAGTGAATGTGAATCAATCCTGCATTTACTGAATTTCATTTTCATTTGTCAGCTGGGCAGGCCAGAGGGGTTATGACAGATCACAACAGATGATAACTTAGATTAAAAATAGATCATCTACTTAATGATCTATTATGTAAATCTGTAAGTACTCCACCTTTCCCAGCTTTGAAAGGGGAATAAAACTTCCCAAAATTATTTTCTGCAATTACCTGTACCCTCTAGTGTGTGTGAAGCTATATTAATCTTTCTTGTAATGAGGACTGGATACTCTACCATGTCATTAGTCCTGATAACTCACATCACTAAGATGAGCCGGTATTGAGTGCCTCTGCCGCCAGCAACCATGGCATGTCTTAGAAATAGCATATCTGCTTTTCCCTGTCAGAAGGTCTATAAGAATAAGGAGCTGCAGAGAAACTGTCTGTGTAGGCTACAGCTTAGCTTTCTTACTGGTGGAAGAAACAATATTGAACAATGAGTGTTAAAGAGGTGTTGGGGGGTTTTTTGTTGCAACAGTTGGAAAAATAAAATGCTTTAAAAGCCATTTTTGTTCACTGCTGAGCTACAAGCCAGCCCTGCTCCCTGAAGATATTTGTTCATTCCCCTGCTTCCCCACTGCAGGAGGATTAAACTATTTCTCAGTGCAGTGAGCCGATTCATTTTGTTCAGCCAGCGCAGCTCCTTTCTGGACAGAGGACTATTACAGATTTACAGTTTTCATTACCTAAGGGTGAAACTGTTAATGAGGTTTATGTTGGCTGCAGGGGGTTGAGGGAAGGCACCGCTCCGCTTGCATAGCTAGGCTGCAAGGACCTTTTGGAGAAGACGCTGGATGTGACTCCAGACCCACGCACACCCTATAAATGGTTATTTCATTTGCTCAGTGTGAGTACTTCTCTCCTGATTCACAGACCATGGTGAAACCTTGGGGCTTTCTCTTACAGCTGCACAACCTGACCCAGGTTAGATTGGTTGTTTTCCCTAGCAGCCAGTTCTAAATCGTGACTTTAAGATATGGCCATAAACTGTGGACTAACTAGATTAGTGTCCCTTTAAACTGTACTGATGAGTACTGCTTTTTCTTTTTTTTTTTTTTTTTTAATTACCTGAGGAGAAGGAAGGGATCCTTTTTATATAGCAATAAAACACTGCCCTGAGAAGTGAAACATGCCTTCCCAGCCTGGCTCCCATCTTCACTCCCATCTTCATCCCAGGAGATATCTCTAGCCAAAAGGTTCTCGGTTGAACTGGGCGAGAAACATTCAGTATTTTTCCTGCTGAAGTTGTTTCACCGTGGGAAAATAACTCACAGGGCTGGACCGGGAACTGCAAGAGGAGCCAGCATACATGCTAAGCCTGTCCCTCTGGACCTGCAGGGAGCTCTGCGAGTCCCAGCTGCAGCTCCCCATGGATCAGCTGCTGCAGAAATGGAGATCCTCAGGGCTTCAGATGTCTTGGGGTTGCAGAGAAACTCCAACAGCTTCTTTTGAGCAGAAGACAAATGTGTCCCACTGAGAGTGAGCGGGGTGTGCTCCTTTGCACGCAGGGACAGACATTCTTTCCACCTCATCCTTTTACAGCTGGAGACGAAGGTCCTAAGTGGCTTTGGGGTTACGGGCTTCCCCCCCCCCCGTGTTGATGGGTATATGTGCCACCATCAGTGACCCACACACACCAGTGGGTTACGGATGCTTAGGAATTTATGGCAAAAAGGAGCCTGAAAACATTTACTTTAAGTGCTTCCTCCTAGGTAGGAAAGAGTTACTTCTTTCGATGCACAGGAGCAGAACAGCTCTATTCAAAGGCCACATTACTCAGTTGAACGCAACCTCTGGGCTGTTGATGTAACCACTAAGAAAAGATTAACTGCTTCATGAAATAAGGGTGTTGGACAGTTTTTTGCCAAACCCATCCAACAATACATCATATTTAATATGCTTAATTAAAACCTAAATGGAATAACAGTGCTGCCCTCTTTTCAGCTTTCTAGCATACGACAGGACTAAAGATATGAAAATATTTCAGTGTTAGTTCCTGTGCCTGCCTGAATAGAACAAGAATGACAATAATTCTTCATTTTATAAGACACAGGAAAGAGCCATTTTCACGAGACATGATATTCCTGAGTGCCAGGGAAGGAACCAGCTTCTCCCACCTTGTAGCCTAATATACATCACAAACTTTGTATTCTCGGCTCACTAGAGACAAGGGTCTTTTGGAGCCAAAGATCGGCACACTCAGAATTTGCGCAGAAGGTAACCTAAAAGCATTCAGTAAGTTGATTAAAAGAGCCCAAAGAAACAGCAAGCTACAGGCATGGGAGCACCACTAGGAACAGCAGAGGGGACAAGGAGCACTTGGGAATCCAGGTTTTATTTATTTATTTATCCATCTCCAGCCTTAAACTCGTGTATGTCTGGAAAGTCTGTCCTTCACTGACTTCAAGCTGTGAAGGGGTTTGCAAGCTGTTATTATTTTAATCTGACAAGTCACCTACTCACAGAATTCAGAGCACAAAATGTTGAAAATCTCAATCAACTGGGTTTGGGTTGTTCTTTTTTTCATACACAACTGAGCCTAAAAAATATCCAATTTGTGTAAGTTAGCTGTGCAGCAAATGTGCTCTTGGGCAAGGCACTGAGCTGAAATGCTGTGAAGTGAATTTTGCTTCAAAGGATGTAATAGCCCAGCTGTGATCAAGAGGAAAACATGGTTAGATGTGAAAGCATTATAGATATGGTATCGAAGTTCCTTGAATACAGCTCTTTAGAAAATACATTTTAACAACACTGAAAAAAACCCCAACAAAACACCAAGCTACTCTGGGGCATTTTGATATAATACAGAAACAGATGTTTTACAGTGAGTAGAGCATTCAAAAACTCCTTCAAGGTAAATTTTCCATAGCCAAAGCATCACACTGTGCATAGTTCTGTTCACTTTCACACAGAAAAAAATTACGCAGATTTCTTAAACTAAAATCAAGTAGGATGTCACTAGAGTTACACAGCATGGGAGAGTAAGGCTGAGTATTGTTTGATATTACCAAAGCAAACTACCCTGGTGTGACTAGCACTTCATTTGGCCTTTCAATAATGTGTTTTCTCTCCCTGAGAAGGAAAATAAATTCAGTGAAATGTAATCTTTATTCAAAGAATGGGCTTGTGTTTGCTTTATAAAAGCTCATATCTGGGTTAATTTACAAACTCCCTCTGGGTTACACTTTGAAATGAACATTTAATGAAGACAAATATATTCACCCACCCAGAAAAAATATTTTAATTGCTGCATCTCTGATATTACCATTTTCCAGAAGAATTTTGAGTATATCAAGAATGCTAGCAATGTAGCAGACACTTGTATTTTGTGCAAAGGTAGAAGATTAAAAATGGCAGGGACTGATGGAAAAAATTTCAGTGCCTAATTAATCAGTCCCATTTGAAGTCAGTGCAAACATGCCTCTTGGCTACAATAGATTTTGTCTGAGGCCTTAAATGGGAATGTAGTACCATACACTTGCTCCCATAACCATATGTAACCAGCTGCCAACAGGGTTACACACCTGAGCTGTGAAACAATCAAAAGTGTGTCACAATCCATTCAGAGTGTGTGTGTGTGTGTGTATTGGCATTCTGTGTGGGTTTATGTGTGTACCTAAGGAGCATAGGAAACAAGTAGAACTGGCATATAGTATAAGCTCCTATTTTGTCTCAATGAGTTGCATTATGGAGGTAATTTAGATACTGTGTTATGTGTCATTATTATCATAATGAATAGATTCACTCCTGGGTAAAGAGTGAAATGATAAAAGGGTCCATATGTGCTGGACCAAGAAAGTAAGAACCCTCAAAATTGTGATTTGATTTTCAAAGTCTCTGCATTTTCATGATGCGGAGATCTTACCAAAATTTTAAAAAACCAGAAGGTAAGTCATTTAAAGTTCCTCAGTTTTACAGAAGAAAAATAAAGAATATAGGTCTCATTAGTATAGAAACTGACTTAAGTACAGTTCTGCAGTATGAAAATAAAGCAGTTCTGAGTACTTAATTAAGATTTGGAGGTACAGGAGAGATTGAAAGTATTAAAAAGGTTCAGACTGAAAATACACACCTATAATTGGGTAAAGGATAACAAAACAGATACTTATATCAGAGTCAAATTGAAAATGGTAATCCTGAAAGAGCTGATCATGGTACAGAAAGAAACAAACAAGAGAGTGGTAGTCATCCCTGAACACTTGGCAACCAAATATCTCCTGGAAAATTACATCCTGGAGAAATTATGGCAGAAGAGCAGATGAAAAGTGTTGGGGGTCTGCTAAATTGTTTTGTTTCAGAAAAGCATAAAAAGATCAGTGAAAGAAACTGAAAAGTGGGAAATAAGGACAGGTACTACTGGCAGAGAGTGAAGACGGTGTAAAGGCCAGGCAGGTTAGGAGAGAAACTTTACTTTGATCTAATGCAGGGGAAGGACTACTAACAGACTCAGCCAAAGGTATATATTTTTATCCCTAACTTTGATCCAAGTGATGTTAGGCATCACTTAACGTGAAGCTTAACCCTATAGCATTTCTGGTGCCCTCTTGGTCTTTTTTTTTTTTCACAAATACATTTGCCTTTGTAATCCAGTGCTCTTTGCTCATTTAGTGTTTGAAGAGGGTTTCAAGTCATTGCTAAGGTAGATGTCAGGAAGTAATCCACCTTGCTAGTTTAAGCCTGAGTCTGAATCAATCAGCATTTCATGCAGTCTTGATTTCTGTCTTCCATCTCCACTTTATTATAAAAATATCACCAAGGAGGGACTTCTTCTACCTCTTGGTGATCAGAGGAAGAGTCTGTACTAAGCAGACCGTACTACAATGATGCTGAGAAGAGACATCCTCTGACATCCTCCCATGTAAAATGTTTCAGGCAGTTAATTCTTGCTGCTTAATTCCTGTCAATTTGTATCAAACACACGGGAAGAACAGTAACAAGAGCAATAAGCCTTGTATCAAGACAGATGTCTTACCTCTATGCTCTGCTTGAGACATTCCTCCTAAACTATGTATAATTGCAGGTAAGTTTGGAGGACGCAGTCAAAGAAGTAAAACCACAAGATGCCAAGGCTGCAGTTTTCAGACTCACCGCAACTGCAACAACCAGTATCTTCCTAATTTCATCATCTTCAAATTCATGGAGGGAGAATAACGCTATAGTGGTTTGGCTAGCTCGCTTCCCTGGGAACAGCAGGATCCTGCCCCTCTGCTAATGACCATTCACATCATTTATAGTGAGATTTCTTCAGACCGTACTGGGAAAGTCCCACCAAAGCACACTTCTGATTTGCTCAGTCTCTGCAAAGGTTGTTTCAAATCCCTGTCCAAATCAGGGATAGTGCTAACTGGAAATCCAGTTTCTCTCCTCTCGTGGGATTACATTACCTCCTGTTGTATGTGGTGCAAATGAATCCACATCCCACCTCACTGCATTTGGGCAGAGAGAGATGCTCTCTTTACCTTTTCTAGCATCCAAGTCCTTTGTCAAGTTAGCCCTCAATCCCTGAAAAAGTAGATGGTTGAAGAGCAAGAGAAGGGGTGGAGGGGGTGTTTAATAAAATGCAAGATGTTGACAGAGAGTAAAAAGGACCACAGGAAGCTGTGGAGATCAAGGCAATACCGGTTCCCGAGGTGAAAATTCACCTTTCACTGGCAGAATCTGTTACCCAGAACCTGCACTGCTGTGGAGGGCAGGGTTTTCTTGGAGCTGTGGCATCAAAGTGTGACAGCAAGAAAACAACACATTTGGAATAGCTCTAACTGCAGTCTGGGAACAGTTCTTGTTCCTGTCTAGAGTGTGGAAACCACAGGTCTTGCATCCTCCTGGCATGGGAAAACTCTACATCCCAGTAGAAAAGAGAGGGCAACACCTCCCTAAGAAAATTCTAAAATACTTTCAGCTTATTTCTCTACTTGATGGTTTTAAATTTATTTTTACTTCACATCTTAACTTCACTGCTCAACGACAAGCTAGAGGTCTAAATGACAGGCAACAAGCCTAAAATCCCATATGGCTTTTCTAATTTCCGCCAATTACTGTGCAAATCAGGGCTATTTGTTCCAGCATCACTAGGAAAAAGAAACATAGTTTCTCTGCATGCTAACTGCACCTCTGCTAAAGCTCTTAAATCCAGTTCTCTGATGGAAAGGGTTTCATTAATTACAACACACGGTTTTGACACCATCACTGGTTTCTGAGCTACCAACAAGTCATCAATCTGCTTGTGAACCATTGCCCTGTCCACATCTGCTCCTTTAATAGTCTATGCCTTTGTGATCTTACTGAAATTTCTTACTACCGTACATGCACTGAGTCATAATGATTATTTCCTCGCTTGTTTCTTCTGTCTCTATCTGTCCCTGTTAAATGAAGGGAATACAAATGGCAAAACATATTCATTCACTGGAATGATGGAAAACCAGCAATATAGCAGCATCTCATTGTCTTTTTCATGCAAGACATCTGTATAACCCCAAACAAACATGACTTCGACAAGTCCACAACTACCATAAACTGGCCTGCTTTTGCTGAAGTAGAACAGAGTCTTATACTGGACCAGACCCTGAATGACTATAATTTAGTCCAAAACATCTCTCTCTGCAGCCCAATCCCTCATACTTCCTTATCCTCTCTTCCTCCCATCATATTAACCATGTTACTGGAAAGATCACTAAGTCATTCAGCTAGGTAATACAACACTTTGAAGTATGAACAAAGAAACAGGTAACATATAATAAATATATCTTTGCCTTTTGGGGAGCAGAGCAGTCATATCAAATGACATCATAGAATAGTTTCTTGAAACCAATAGAAAGAACAACGTTATCCCAACATTGATGGAAAAGTAAAAATTTTAATTGGAATATTTTAGTAGACATGAGAGGCAGATTTCCACTAACACAACTCTAAATTCATGGAGTAAAATTCTTTTTCATCATTCCAAGTGCAATAAAGTCATAAAATATCTTTTTCTTGGGGTTTGGCTCTTTGGATTTTTTTGTCATTTGGGTTTTTTTCAAAAAAAAAGATTTTAATGCCATGTCTATTATTACAAAGAATTGTTTAGTGTAGAAAATATCAAAATTTCTGGGGACATCATGTCTGGAAAACAAGAATTTCCCCTTGTAAATCCCCATATGTGAAAAAATTAGACTTCTTGACACCTCAAATCCTGCTTTTCACCTTCAGAGCATTCTGTACCATGTCATATGATATTCTCTGGGGTTCCACTTTAAAACTTCACAGCAACTGTGTGTCTTTCACTTCCAGAAGTCTAATAAGGATTTGGAGAACAGCAAAAGACTGGAGAGAGCATTCCCTCCCAGGATTCACATTCAAGCTCTGATGTCTCTTTTCCCTGTGTCAGTACATTAAGGTGTTTTTCAATCAGCGAATGATATAGGAAACCTAAATATACCACAATAATGCATTTTGTGTATGTAGAGCCAATTCAGCTTAGAAGAGAGGTCATGTACTGCATTTTCTCTCCATACAAAGAAATGTAAATTTAATCATACCCTTGATTATTGTGGATCGGACACCACAAGAAGTATATATATGAGTTGATGAGAAGCAAATGTAAGAGTGCTATTGTGACTAACAAAGACAGTATATCACAGATACCAAATTTCTCAAGAAAGAAGTTAAAAAATAATCAGAAAACAGTTTCACTTGGATTCTTCAGGAACAAGAACACATAAATTTAGTCAACTGGGTGTTCAAAACACTGAATTTTGGGAAAAAAAAATAATAAAAAAGGTGCTTTGCCCAACCAAGGTGTGAAATGTAATCTGAAAAACTATCCAGCAAGCTACTATGGGAGCCCCTTTTGACTTGTGAGCGTGAGCCTGGCTAGCAAACTCAGGGACAAGGAGGTATTTATCCCTATGCAATATATATTGTTTTGTTACGCTTTCATAGTTAATCTGTCAAAAAAATGCAATGCATCCCATATGGCTGGCACAACCTGGGGTCTTACTTAATATTACTGCCTGAAATTGCCTGTGGGACAAACTGTTCCAGACCCACCTTCACTCCTCCCTGAGCCAACCTGCCCTTACACTTCTCATTTGCCTTTCATAACTCAGAAACACAAATCAGGACTCACTTGAAAGTCTCACCTACTGCACAGCAGGGAACGTTAAGGCCCTCCTCAGAAGATCCAGGCCACTGTGTTTGCTGAGGCCAGCCACCCTGACAGTGGGTTGTGGGTAGGCAGGACCTGCAGCTTCATCACACACTGCCCAAGAGGAGTGGCCAGCACAGGTTACCTAAACGGAAGGTAAGGTTGTCCCTGGTTCCCCACCAGCATTTCCAGGCTGCCCAGGAGACACATATAGTGAATGTGATTTTAAACCCAGCAGCAAAGCTGCTCCTGCACAGCAACTACTCATCTAAGTAGAATAAAATCAAAATAGCACACAGAGTGAGCAATTTGGCCACCTGCATTGGAGAGACTGATTCAGATATGTATGTACTCTGACTATAGAAGTCTTTGTACTGAGGTGTTAAGACCTCAGGACTAAGGCTTTTCAAGTTTGCTTTATCTGAATGCTTTTTGACCTATCTAGAGCTTTGTTTTTACTTGCTTTAGCAGTTTTTCTTCCAACCAGGTGGCTATGCATAATTTGTTCTCATTTTGTTTATCTTTTTATAGTAAGACCATAGGTTTTATATAGACAGTAGTAACAAGTAGTTGTTCTGTGTAGGATGAGCTATTTATGACTCTAACATAATGTTATAGTATAGAGAAGTACAGGTCTGGTTTGATAGCAGAGGCTATCTGTCTCCTGCGTAGGGACTACAGGATGACTTGTAGAGGAGTTGGCGTGTGGGATGATAAAAGATGGGATGCAGGCTGGCCCCAAGGCTATAAATGACTCACCAATGGTCAGTTAGAGAAGTGCAGACCTAGAGCTGGACAAAACCCCAGCTAACATAGAAAACAAAGAAATAGTATACATAAAAGGTCAGATGTAACATGGACCTGCAGACAAATGAAGATGAAGGTGTAAAAGCATGTTAGTAGACATAAAAATTACCCCAAGTGCATCTTAGAACAAGGAAAAATAAATCATTAACATGACATCACTGCTCTCTTGGCAGCAGTCTCATGACGCTGATACCTCACCTTTCCCCACACGTGCACCAGACTGAAGCCATTGACCTTGGGACCCAGCGGGGTTGTGGAAGGGTAACCATAACACCAGAGAAAGGGGTAGTTGCTAGAAAGTCTGTGTATCATAATTTTAACTGTATTATTATTACTTAGGCTTTTTTTGTATGGCAGTATTCATTTCCTTTTTCTTTCCTTTTTCTTTTTTTCTGTGGTAATTCAATTTGGATTGTAAGCATTCCTGGGTGACACTGTTAAAACTTGAATTATACTAACAGTAAAACATTGGCTTTACATGTAGGATGTGTTTCCTTTTTGCCCATAACATTATTATGACTGTAGAGATGCACCTATAGTCCTTCTCTAAATTAGCATGCTGGCTGATGGGAATTTCACATCTGTTTCATACATTCCAACAAGTGCTTCCCTTTTCAATATGGTTTTAATACTGATATCCTCATCCATCCCATTGCTAAGATACATTCTATCTATAATTTATGGAGATAATTTTTCTTTTCCCTTTCCTGTTGGCCCCCTGCAGTGATACCGCCTGACAATAACTACCACACCACATTTCTACCAGCTCCTTTGCAGCTTGTCCCCCCACTGCATCTTAAGGTAAGAAGAAAAGTAGTCAAGATACAGAACTGTTATTCTGCCTTCCCAAAGGTCTACATGTCTAACACACTAGTCCTCATAAACCTGAAAAAGGCAAAAGCAAGCCTACTATTGCTAATTTGGTGTGCCAGTAATCGTTTTTCAACCAATAACTCAGAAACTACAACTTACTTGAGAACAAAAAAAGGCAACTCAGCAAAAGGACTTAGTGGATTTTAAAATTAACTTAACCATTAAACTTAAAATTTCTGAATTTGCACTTTATTAAAGCTACCCAGGGCACAAGTATCCATAAATATTTAAAAAGAAAAAAAAAGTAAAATAAAATCATTTTAAGTATTTTGACTAAAATACCTCTGTGACTGCACACACATGTAGACACTGAAGAACTTGTTCTTCCAGATAATTTGGTAGTTTTAAAGTGGTTGTCAGACTGGATGCCATCTGTAAGGACTCTTACTTGACAGAAATATGAATTGGAGAAGGAAACAACAGTACCACCCCTGAGAAAACAGGGAAACCTTTCTATACCATTGTAAAGCAGAACCAGCAAACAAACCTCCTGCTGGGAACAAACCTGTCTACTTACTAATATGCTTTATTCTTGCCAAGTTTATGCAGAGAGGTTCTGTGTCATTAGCTAACACAAATCCAGGTTCAAAGAGATCTTTGAAGTGACAAACCTAAAATGACAGGAGATGGAAAAATAAACCATGTACCCAGCAAGGCAGAGCTCTCTTTAATGATGACAGTAACTGGAATACACAATAGAGCAGAAATATTAGCTTTAAGGCCCATTGTACAAACAATGCACAGTGAGTAGTTATGAGTTAATGAATGATATGCGCAGGGATAACTCAAAGGGTGCTAAATTCTCATGACAGGTCTCCTGATGCAGAGAACCTAAAGCTCAGGACTTCTACAGTTAAAGCCCTCAGATCATAAAGACTGTCATAGCTCTTTTGCAGAATATGGTGCTGTGATGATTTGCATCATTAGAGGGTTTGGCTCATTGACTTCATTGGGGCATCTCACGTATACATGCAACACTGGGGCCTGAATTAGAAAATGCAGGTCCACAGCAGGCAGAGTATGGCAGCGATAGGGAATGACAGGAATAAAGGCTGAGGGGGTAGGAGTAACCAATGGGATTAGACTGGACAAGGTCAGGAAGAAGGAAAAATTATATATGTATGCAGAGGAGTTTAAACCTGATATGATATTGATTGGGAGCCCTTTGTACTCTGAGCTTGTGCAGTTGTTCAGGCAGTGACTGCTGGATTCTCACACTAGGGTGTTTTGGCAAGAGCTGGTCTGTCTGAGTCTCTTAAACCAAATCTGACCTTACATAAGACCTTCCTAAAACCTATGATAAACAGCTGGAATGTGCTAGGGACAGAACCCAGTGCAGAGGTAAAAAAAAAATCTCATGGCTTCAAGGAAAGCATCCAAGCCCTGAGGCTGTGGGCACTGGGGTAAGTGCGTCCTGTCCCCAGCTGTAATTTGTGTGAGGTACAACACTCGAGAATGTCTGTGAGTCTGTGTTGAAAACCTCCTGTTACAAGTCAGGCTCCCAGACACTCAGTGGCATCTGAATTCAGGGGTAATGTGAGTGATGGCTGGCAGAAATGTTAGCATCTCTTGGGCCAGGCAGCAAGATCTGAGCAAGTGCTTTGAGGATTTCCGTGGCATGTGACCTGTGGCTCTAGTGGCTAGCATGGAAATGATTTACCCTGGTCCCTCTGTGGATTTAGTCCTACATACCCAAATACTTCTGTGAATCTGAGCACTGAGCTTTGATCTGCATGCTCTTTTCCTGCAGTTGTGAGTGCTTTGTGACTACTCTTTCTTGTCGCCTACAAGGAATAATGTCAGTTATTGTTCTATCTTCTCTGCTTTGGGAACTTTAAATTCAGAAATTAAAGAACAAGAAGTTACCAAGGGCACGTAGCATAAGGGCACATAGTATACACCTGAGACTGGGGAGCCAACATCAGAATCAAGTGGCTTAACAGCTAGCAAATGCATTCAATCTCCCCTTGAAATCTCCTACTGAAGCAACTAAGAGGCAAATTCTGTGCCTACTTTAAAAGAAGTTTCAGGGCAACTGAGATTTAAAGATGACCTAGTCTGACTTCAGATAACAACTGAAGGCAGAACAATAAAACATAATGATTAACATTACACAAATTTATGAAAACTATTTGTTCTGTTTCAGTAAGGGAGAATGTAAATAACAGCAAACAGTGAATAACAGCAGGAGTTCCCATTTATGTTTTCTGACAATACAGGAGCTAGAGTGTATTCGATTATAACACGCAGCAATGCATTTACTCAGATCCAAAGAACCCATTGCCCAAGGACTCACCAAGATCAAAAGTAGAAGCTGGTTTGGCATTTTCTAAAGGAACAGTTTTTTTATTAGGGAATGGCTGCTGGTTGAAAACTAAAACAGAAATTCAGAAACCTGTTTTGATGGAACTGGTTTCTCAAGTCTAGGATGGAAATACTTGTGAATAATAAAGAAGGAAACATCACTTTTTACCTGCTATCTCACCAAACCAGCATGCTGGGCAATGCACTTTGTTGGCATGTAGAGCATGTTCAAAACCCTGCTGCCATTTAGAATTTGAATTTCTTTCCTCCCCTTCTTAAGCGAGTAGCGTACAGAATGAGCTGTGAGCTCATTCTGTCTGACCCAGCAGGAAGCCTACAGTTACAGAAAATTGCTACTAAAGGAGAGATCAACACAGGTTTGGGAGGAGAAAGGATTCAAGTCACAACTTTGCATTCAAGTGTATACTTCAGCTACAAAGCAGAGGGAACTTTTCTCTTCACAAAATGCTCAGAAAGTTTTTGAGCATAAATTTATTTTTAAATTGCCATTTTTTTCTTTCTCAGCCATCCACTTAACGCTCAACAATGCTGAGAAAGAATTAGCCATCAAAACAGATACTGGAACTGTTAGCAAACATGTTGCATATGTTTATACTCTGCTTTAAAAAAATACTGAGTGTACTCCAAACACAAGGGCCAAAGAAAACAGCCTTTTGTAGCTTTTGTAATATATCTTCCTCCATGCTGATTCCCATTTACCTGCTGTTGTCTTCTGTCAAAAACAGAACCAGACATCATTTACAGGTCTACTCCAGCATGACCATCTGTATACTTAGAAAAAAGATGCACAAGGAGTAGTATAAACTGTCATCATGTACCCACGGTTGCAAAATATTTGTAGTACAATCCAAAAAAACCAGTATAATTTTAATTCACACATTTCATAGTGATCCTATATGAAGTGTGATATATTAGGCCCTTCACTTCCTTGTCAGACATAAATCATAATCAGAAGCATCCACCTTATAAGTACTGATGATGCCAGACAGAATACAGCATTGTGTGCATATTGGGAAATATTTACAGATTTATGACCTCTGAAATTGTATTTCCTTCATGTAGTTCATATAAATTATAAACAAACTGAACTAAGACTACTTTAATGGAGCATTTTGATAGCACTGAAAAGATTTTTGTGCAGAAGGGGACCAATGATTTAATTGCCCTCCATTTAAAAGAATGATCACACAGCAAACCTTCAAATAAATTTGTGTAATTTCCACTAACCCTGTTTGAACAGAGGTTTGGACAGTTGCTCTGCTCTTTACATGCGGTCACAAGAATATAAAATTTTCAAAACCTGCCCTCCTGTGTACTTTAAACCATAGGAAATCTGCATAGCAAGAATGGTGAGTCTCACCTCTTTCTAATTGGACTGTGAAACCTTGTGCGTCCAGTCACTCAACTAAATAAACCTTTGTGCCCTCAAACAGGAAAAAAACTGTACATGAACAGACACAAATTCTGCAAGCAATGCTGCTTGTCATTTATAATGGGGCTTCTGGATTCCCTATGCTTTCCCACTGGGCATAGAAATAGTGTTAAATACCGTAGGAACACCAGGTGGGTTTCATTTTAGAAACAGGCAAATTGGGTATGCAAAATAGAAAGGTAAATGCCTTCTTTGAAATATCTTTAGTATTGTGGCATTCTATGACTATAATTACCAACCTTTTTTTTAAATGCTTGCTAGCCATGACCAGGCTCTGCCACACTGACATAAAATTAGTTATATTTCATTTCAATATTGAGTGGTTCACAAGACTTCCAGGGCAATCTTTCTTTTCAAGAAATATATTGACTTCCTGAAGAATGATGAAAAGATCTGAATGTACAGTAGTATAACTGCACTTTTCTTTGATGTACTTAGAAGTGTCATGTGTTAAAAGAATAAACAACCCAATAATTGCTAGAAAGAACTAAAGTAGGTCTAGAAGTTGCATTATGTCATGAAAATTGTGGCAAGAGATATAAAAAACTCACTTTAGATTGATCATCTTCACAGTCTGGCTCAGAAAAATGAAAACCTGAAATCACTGCTCTAGGTCTTGGGGACTGAATGTCTCTAATGCTTTGGGCTAAATGGACAAATGTGGGTGTGAAAATAATGTTTCAAACACTGTTTTTTCCAGGTGAGCAGCTCAATGCTTCTCCAGGTAATCACTCAAATGCTTTTACCCAAGGCAGTTGCTACTAGTGCTCTCAAACCATATCTTCATTGCCTAAAACAAATGCACACACAAAACCATGTGTGCTTAATAACCCAGGGTCAGTTCCTGCCACTCCACTTAAATTGATGGGATTCTCTCCAGAATATGAAGTTCAGCAGTTGGTCTTTATGTTCAGCATCAAATTGGCTTTCATAGTGGAATTAACGATGGGAAGTCAAACAGGAAACTCAGAAGTACATGGAGAACTGATTTAAACTACAAAATACTCTACTAGAAGCACTGCTGTAAGCACGTCCTGCAAGGTTTTCCTATCAAATGTATATCAATAATCTCTGCCATGCTGCACTTTCCAGACATAAAGGAGAAGGTTATTTTCTTATAATTATCAGAAGGAAACTATGTATTTCTTTGACACAGGATCAATTTCTACTCCTGAAGCAGAATGAAGGTGTAGGCCAAGTACTCAGCTGGTATCTAAAAAGTGACAGTGCTTCCCTTGTTCCCCCAGCAATTCTCCTCAAAGCCTTTTCAAGGAAGTAGGTTGGCACTGAGCTGAAGGTATCTTTCTCTCTTCCAGAAGGGTTGTAAGCAGCTGAGGGAGAAGGCAGAAGCAAAGAAACATGAGGATTACTTCAGTCCAAACTGAAGTATATCAGGTGGGAAAGCTGAAAAATATTTGAAAATATAATAAACAGTGGAGTCTGGTAAGTGACGGTATTTTCATAAATAAAATAATAAAAGCATGAAACAGGATTGGAAGATGCTGTGGAGGACCTGAAAACATCTGAATTGTGTTTGGTCCTATGAGAAATAGAGACCCAGTGAAGAAATGTCCCATCTCAAATGGTGACAGGGTCAATGACAAGCTCTGAATTCCAGGTCTAAGTCTGAATTTAATATTGATGTCATGGTGATGCAGTCTGTGCTGCAGGGAGAGCTGGAAACATAATGAATGATTGTGGATACACAGGCAAAGCTGCATTAATGGTATATACTGGCATTTAATGACTGGTTTCACAGCGGGGAAAATTAAGGGCAATACTTTGCCTTGTCATGCTTTTAACTGCTGAGAGTTTGGGAAAAAACCAAGTACAGCCCTAGTAGGAATGGGTATGACCAATACTGATGTCACTAGGATAGTACTTGATAAAGACCTATGGAAAAGGCATGTAACCACCACAATTTATGAAGCACCACAGCTGGCTCACTGAATTTCAGTAGCAGTGGAGTGTCTGATTCCTTTAAATTCTCTTGAAATCCCCCATTCACAGTCTAACAAAGTGTTACAATACAATGTCAAGTGTTACAAATTATGTCAAATTGAAATTCAAACATGGCTGGCTGCACCAATACATACTAATAGAGCAAAACACTCATACTCCTAATCCTCACTGACACTTCTGGTTTACATTCTTCTCTCCAGTGTCTCATTATGCATGTTCTCACTACTCATAAATTTTCATTGATGTCTCTTCTTCCTTACTTAAAACGCAAACATCTGGACTAAATCAACTAAATTCACCCTGTCAGTTTTGCATATACTCAATAGTTTTTAAAACAGGGCTCCCAGCTTCTCTGTATTGTCAAATCTCCATCATTAAGAAAACACAAGCTCCCAGTTGGTAGTTTCACTATCTGGTCATGTTTCTTTGAATGATTTCTGTGGGAACATAAATATAATCACTCTGATTTGGTTTTTTAACAAGCTGCAGATTCACAAATACAGATATGTGGCTACATACCTTACATCTTTTATTAACAACAAATTGAACTGAACTGAGCCTCAACCTGAGCAAGCATTTCTTGCCAGGTCTGAGGCAGGCGCTGTGACTTGTGCTCCTGTGCTGAGCCTCTGGCACTAGAAATGTTGGTGGGTCTTAGCCCAGCTTAGCATGGAAAACTTTGTCTAATTGCAAGACCAGCTCCACCACAAGTTTTATTTTTTTCTACACCAATGGATTATCCTTCCTTTATCAATCGTTGGTGTGTTCACTAATAAACCACCTTTCTAACTCGCTTTCTGAATCATGCTTTGCTGACATCTCCTCAGGAGGGCACCTACAAGGCATTACCAGAGGAAATAAGCTGTGTCACAAACAGTTAGGTGGCAAGTATCTCAGGAGCACTAAGAAATGTGGAAACTACATGTGGAATAAAACCTTAAGAGAAACAAAACACAGGAAAATTATTTTCTAACCAGAGAGAAGACTGGGGTCATCCTTCAAATCAGCAAGGAAAAATATGCCTGCCAAGCATCTTCATCAGAAGAGGTGTTACCCCTCTCCAACATCACCCTACAAAAGGTAGGCTGTGTGCCAAAAGGGGCATGTAAGCCAAAAGCTGATTGACAACAGCTGCTGCCCAGAGGTTTTTGATGGAAATATTTTGGTATAGCCTCACAAAAACCAAACGTATCCTGGCTGTTACATCCTTTCTCCACCACACTTCCTCAACAGCTTTCCACAACAGCTCAATATCTCTATATGTCTCAAAGCAACAACTCTTATTTAGGGCCCCTCTACAGCCCAAGGGTGTACAATGTAGCAGAGTGCATCAGAGTGGAGCTACTGCAAATCTGGCCAGGTTGTAGGAGGACAACCTGCAAGGGATGCAGAAAAAAAAATGCTTCTTGTTCCAGAGTGGCCCTGTTTTATGCTACCCTTCCATGTTGTTGGGACACGTGGCTGTGAGATGGCCTTTCCTAGCTGCAGCAGGCCTTGAAATAGTATCCACTAAAATTATAATTCAAGTAGAGAAGAGAAGCAGGACTGTGATCAAAATGGCATTGTTTCCAAGTCTAGTATATCACTATCCCTCTTGTCTAGAAACAAGTGCTATCCATCACTGGTGGCTGGAAGCTTTCTCCTAGTATACAGCAGTATTTATAGCCCCTACAAGTATGGAAAGCATTTTTCCACATAATTTCTTTTTTGTCTTTGGACTAAGAAGGATTTGGGGGGCTCTTTTTTTTTTATCCATCCAAAATGGAAGTTGATAGTCACCAAATGATTAAAAGCTTATTAACTAGCCATTTTCAATGCCTAAAAATGTCTTTACCATGTTCTTCACTTGCCACAATGAATTTCAAGGACCTCTAAGATGACTTTGTGAAATTTGTGACTGCACATGCCATCTGTACATAATCTACATAGTTTGTAGATGAAATAGACATTCACATAATCCCAAAGAAGTACCCACCTGACAGGAGGATTTCTGTTGAGACCACATTTGTAAGGAGAGGTGCAAGAACAGCATTAAGGTGGCCATAGTGCCTCTTCTGCCTCTCTGTTCTGTTGACATTTAATGTGATAGCATCATGCAAAGCCTTCCTTCCCTCCCCATCTCAGACCAGAGCTGTGGCAACCTTTGACTTTAAGAGTTAGAAACATCAGAAATACAAGCAAAATTGAATATTGGAAAGCAGGACCAGAACCACTACTTGGTTCATACCCCAGGAGAGGTCTACAGATGCCTTGTTTAGACCTCTCTTAGGCTCGAGCACTGATGTTGGAATAAGCACAGGGAACAAAGACCCCATTGCCTCCCACTGCATTTCTCCTGGCACCAGTAAAGAAACAGGACACCACCAAAGGCACTGGTTTTTATCAAATATTTCTCATCCTAAAGAAAAATAAGCAAATCTGCAAGATCCAAAGTTCAGCAATCTGCTTGGCTAAGGCAGGGGAAAGGAAAAAGTAAGCACAATACCAGAGTAACAATCTGTATTTGAGGTTATGTTCGACAAAAGTTTAGGGAAGCTTTTGAGAACAACCATTGAGAAGAGGACAGGAGGTCCTGTCCCTTCTCCAGCTCCTCTCTCCGACTGTGTAAGAGCAGACACTGGATAACGCTGCAGGGCCTTTTTGCACACAATTGTTTTACTGGTGACTTTTAGGAATCCCTGTGTTTCATGCCTCTAACAATTTTTTTCTAACATTATTTCTCGTCAGTCCCTGTCTTATTTAATCTGTTGGAGAGCCCGCTTCCAGGGCTTATTCACCAGTAGCCACCTAAAGCCGGTGGAACCTGCCCAAGCACCAGAGGAGCAAAATCCTTTCACTAGCATGAGAAGAAAAGCCAATACCTTGTCCAAGAAGCTACTCAGACTGTATCAGCCAGGCTGGGATACTGGAGCTCTCAGATAAAGTTTCTTAATTGACTGATTTATTCCAGATGCTGAGTTACCCACTACAGCGGAATAAAGCCACTGAGAAAGGAGGGGTCAGTCTGATGTGAGTTGGAGACACATGGTACCACAGGCAAGTGGCAGTCACAAAAGGAAAGTATCTTTCTCTAAGCTTGTTTCATTGGATTAATGAAAATAAAGAGTTTGGCTCACATTAAGAAAATTGACATACAGAGCTGCCGTGCTGCACGCTTCGGTACCTCGTGCCTCAGTGTGATGGGCCCAGCAAGGTCTTCCCAAGGTACCTGATCCATGTTACTGCCCAGGGGGAATAAGGCCTGGATTCAACCCCAACATTTTTTATTTTCACTGTTGTGATAGAGCAGGTGGTAGTTGGAGAAACGTGGCCACCTCCCAAGTGTCAGTAACCCTCTCTGTGCTAGCGCCAGTGTGTTCGTCCCTCAAAGATTTCCTCACACTGAAAAAGCCCCTTTTCATGTTCACCATAAGTTGTAAATTCAGTTCCATGTTAGAATAATTTTTTAAATGTCTAAAAATATGTTTTAAGCTGGACCTAGAAATTAGTCTCCCCTCCTGTGAGAAGATAAGCAGTTTTGAAAAAAAACAGTTATTTTAACGAGCTAGCGAATATTTTGATAACTTTAAGTATTTAATTTTATCCCACCTTAAAATTACCATAAATTAATAACTTAATTTTCAAGTAGTTTTCAGCTGCCAAATAGAAATATTTTCAAAATTAAAAGGTGCTTCTAATACCTTCAAAACTTTATAGAAGATTGTCTATAAAAATTCACAAAATGGGTATCCTTCTACAGCCACTCTTGGTTTCAGCTGATTATTGCCAGAAAAATAAGGGGAAATGTCCTGATTAAGTCTTGTTATAAAATGTCAGGGAAGTAGCATCTGCAGGGATGAGAAGCAATTAAATGTTCAAGTAAAACAATCAAATGGAGGAAACTGTGCTCTGAAAGTCAAAAGTCATAGGGTGATCAGAGAATATTTGGAAAAAGAACAAAGGTGACTAGCGGTTAGTAAAAAATGGAGACTTTGGGGGACTCATCAGTGTAAAGAAGTGATTATACTCCTTCATGAAAAGAGTAAATGGAGGAGGAAATAGAATATAAATACAATTGCCAGAATGAAGATCCGAGAGATGTGAAGCTGACAAGATGTGGAAAAGAGCTGTAGAGACTGGAAAGGAAAAATCTGAAGTACCAGAGTAAGGTGTCTTGGTCTTATTTCTCTGTAAGAACAATAAAGTTAGCTGCTGTTACTGGCTTTAAGACAGAAGACAACTGCAGTCCACATGTCTCCATAACACTTTTAAGGTTGTCGCCATCAAATTGCCAAATCTTGATATATTTAGCAAATTAATAATTTCATGTATTAAGGCATTTGAAGGCACTTTGCAATTTTTAGTGCATGCTGGAAGAAGCGGATAATTTATTTATTGATAAATTCACACAGATGGGATTCCTTTGTGAACAAAGAGGTTCACTTTCATTCAGATCTCAAAATGTGGAGAGTTATAGCAATAGCTACCACTTCACAGCCAGAAGAAAACAAAATGTATGGATTTTAAAGCAGGCATATTTCTCTAATAAAAGAGGGATAACAATCATTCACTTTCAGGTAACATTTTGCTCTTCAGGACAGTAAAGCTGCATATGTAGGTGAATTGCATGCTTCCAAGATGAGTTGAACCAAATTCAGTCTTCAAAAATCTTTGCCATCAGATATTAAGCAGGTGAAGGAAGTAAGAAATTAAAATAAGCTCTTAAAATATTGTTAAGCCTAGAGTTGCTGCGATGAAGATTCTTTGCTTTTTCTTTAATTTTTTGTGATAGTTTCTCACATACCACTGGTTCTGTTCATTTGAAAATATATTCAAGTCTTACAAACACTTTTGAAAATGTATAATGAGTTCTTCAATTTGCATAAAGAAAATTGTGTATGGAAATGTCTCTTCCACTCTTTTTAATGTAACAGAAAGAGGTTTCTCCTCAGCTGCATTTCTTGTTTCCATTCTCTGTGAAGGATGAAGGATCCCCTTTGATCACTCTACATCAACCTTTTTCAACTCTGTTCTCCCTTTACATTCAAATACTTCAGTTATATCTGTCCTCTCCCATAGCAACGTTAGATTTCAGTTCCTTAACGCTGACATCAGTTAAAAAACTTTGGAGATCTGTAACTGCTCTAGTTAATAGGGTGTGCATGTCTCATCCTTTCCCTCCAGTCTGTGTCATGCTAGATAGAGAGCAAGAACTCCTTCAGTATTAAGTCTTCCTTAGTAACAAATACCTCTGTGATTTATACCATTATACCTTCTAGCAAGACAGCTGCCTTTAATCTCTTTGCACAGTATGTAGGGCAGGAAAGTAAGTTATTTTTCTTTTCTACTTGAATGTCATACTAGTGAAATGTGTGGAAATGTTCTTCCTTTAATGAGTATTCTACAAATAACATGCTGCCTACCCTCAGCTGAGGCCACAAAACAGAAAGATGTGAACATGGGAGGTGACCTGGGCTGGGGAGTGACATTCACACCAAGAACCTCGTTAAGTTTCCTCCTCAGCTAATTTGCTGCAAATTGACTGGTTCCTCTTGTGAGCAGTGAGGGTGCTTTCCAGTGCAGAGGGGGAACAAGCCAGATAACATGGAGGGCAATGGGGTTCAATTGACTAACCATTTTGTGCGTGCCTGAGTCAAGGACTCCAGCTTTTGAGTAGCAACTCTGGCACTCATCCTCCCTAAGGAGAAAGTCCAGCACTGCCAGAACACTGAAGCCATGCTCCTACACAGCTCTGGTGTGCTCCATGCAACAGGAGAGGGAAATGGGCTGTCCAGCCCTCCCTGGACAAGACGTAACAGAAATCACATGTGCGGAAGGAAGAAGGACAGGCACCTACTCCTCCACCTCCCTGGGAAGCAGCCTGTGTTCATGGTGTTAGAGGAGTTGATCACTAGAAGCAAAAAGCTTTCTCTTCCCACTTTCATTAGTGACTCTGACGCCCTGAGCTACCTGGTCCATGGTAGGGTTTCCTGGCAAGAGAGGTGTAATCAGCAAAAGTTGGAAAAGACTTCAAAAGCCTTGGTCTTTTCTTTCCTTCACAGTGAGTTTTCAAAGCAGAATTATGGTCTTTGGAGACAAGAATCCTAAAGATACCTGGAACAGTGTCTGTAGAATAATAAACATATAATCTATGTGATTAAAGGTGCTTCATTGTTCTTTAGCCCACTTAGAAAGTCCAGGTATTTTCTATGACACTGCCCAGGAGATCACACTTACCTTGGCACATATAATTTTGATTTATTATGAGCCAATGCAGTTTGTCAGGATTTATTATTGTCAATAAAGGGCAAGCAGATTTTTTTAAAGCCTTTTTTTTTTAACTTTATGAAATGTTCTGTATGCCAATACAAAAGATACCTTGAGCAAAACAGAAAACATGGTTCTGTTGGACTAAAGATGCTCTGAGAGGAGAAGCTTTTTTAATCCTTTCACTAAAGTGTGCTCCTGCCTTAGTGCTATTATGTGTCCATGCTTCCCTCTAAGTTGCTTTTTATTTTACAGGTAGACAGAAGTGAGCTGTAAATTTCTAAAATCTCAGGCAAGATCTTGCTCACAAGGATGGCAGTAAATTCCCACTTCAATTTCTGCACCAAACATAAGTGAACAACCAACCATCATAACAATCTGCACAGTCTTTTTGAGGTATTGCTATTATCACTGGTCTTGCAGCAAGCATGGCAGGTGCTAACTCCTCTGTGTGACTGTCAGGGCTTCACAACATGACATTTTCCAATTCTGAACAGAAATATGGAAAAAAAATGGTCTTGGTGTTAGGAGCCCTCTTGAAAAGTACTCACTTTTCTAAACTGCAGTGGGCTCAATGTGAAGACAATACAAATGTGAAGACAAGAATAATTTTGTGCACAGAAATGATGAAATGAAAGCAACACATTGCAGTAGTCCTAAAGTCATAAAGAGCATTATCTGCATTTGGTATGGTGCACATTCTCATCTATTGCTCTGGCCTACCAAATACATCTATCACCCCAGGGCTACTGGTTGACCAGGAGCTCTAAGGACTCTGTCCACAACTGGCTCTCTCAATGCAGCTGCTCACCCACTGACTACAGCTGCCCTTTCAAGAGTTTGTTTTCCAATGTTACCCAAAGATGGGACTGACTTAGGCTTTCCCAGCCACACGGCCCAACTGAACTGTCGAAATTTCTTGTGGTTCAGTTGCTCAGGACTTCAAAGGATGCCTACCTTTGTGCACTGGCAGTCAGACAGCACTTGGCACTGTTTAATTGTTAAGCAGCTCCAGTTCAACAAATAAAAGCTATAACTTCTTATAACTTAATCAGCTTCTTATGTACCGTAACATGTATTCATCAGTTAGGTATTGTCATATTGCATATGCCACCATTTATTCACCGCAGTAATGAATACTTTAAGGGTGAAGAGTAAGTACTTTAGAGGTGCAATTTTTCTCATCCTAAAGAAGTCTTAAGTCAGGTGAATTGAACTGTGAAAATTCAAAAGCTTCTCATAAAGGCATACTGGACTCACCAGTTCAGCTGTTAAAATACTGATACTGTAAACTTAGGGGATGAATCAGCCCAGGTCAAAAAGCTGTAAAGCTGGACATTACCCAAGCTGCACATCCTCCTCTATGAAACACCACAGGTGCCTTGTGTACGCCTTATTAGCCCTTTGATGGACTTCTGTCATCTTCCTCATTAATGCAGTGTCTGAGCACTTATGAGCACACACATGTCTGAGCACACACTCTCAAGCTCTCCATTACTGCAATCGCATTATTAAAATAATTAAATTTCTTAATTTTTAGGCTTTCATACTATTACTTTACCTTAAGATGAGATTCCTAGGTCAGTGGAATCTTAGGAGCTCGTTAATATCATTACAGCACAGCCCTGAATAGGCAAAGACAGAAAATACGTTATTTAATTTATTTTTTTTTTAAAAGAGGTACTATTTCAAGAGCCCTTTCCCTACAATTACTTTACTTTCTGATTTTTCTGGCTCTCACCTCATGTGATCTTGGACTGTCAATCTTCACAAGATGTTGTACAGGGGAGTCGCTCTTAATGTGCAACAAAGCTCAAAAAAGAGTTGTCTTGTCACAAGCAACTGCTGGGTCCATCTTAGTATGTCATGGCTTCCTTCTCTCTCTGCTGAGGAGATGACAAGGTCTAATGCTATTAAAATGCAGAAAGGATTCCTCCACCATGGTATGCCCAAATAATGGAAGTTTGTGCCTGAGGGGATGTCTAATGTTGCTCCAATGCTGGGCAGCAGTTTACAGCAGTTCAGTGTATTTAATGAAATGAAAGTTGAATTTAATTTTTTTGTTTCATCCCAGGGGTGGAGAACCTTGCAAGCCATGGGGACCAAGATTTGTTTTTTCAGAATGAGGAATAGACCATGGTTTACACTTTGGGATTATGTTACAGTATTATGGTTTATATTATGATATTATGTTTTCTCACCTGTGTTTGACAGCTGGAGTCCTGAACATTGGACTTGCAAAGTGCTTGAAAACCTATTTCCCCTCCAAAATAAAAAGAAATTGCTGTTGCAGTCCCTTATCCCCATGCAGTATTTGTAATGAGAAGTATTTCTTCAGAAACTGCTGTGCGTGTTTGGCAGTTTTATATGCATTTACATTAACAGCTTCCTTGAAATCACATAGAAGGTAAACACTGTTTAAAACCACAGTTTACAGTTATGCATTTCTCAAAGGTTGTCTGGCATTAAGAAGCTAATATGTGTCATTAACATAAAATTTCAAAGGATGAAAGCAATGGCTGTAACCAAACCAAACAACATACTTAAAACAATCAATTCATCCACCTCTCACCTGCATTTTGTTTTCTAGGGTGTTAAACTGCAACTACAGTGACATAAAGAAATAACTTGCTAGAAGTCAAGGTTTATTTTGTAGTATATTTTCAAGTAAACAACCTGCTGCTTAGAAAGTACGGCTCCAGCATCGTAGCGCAGTAGATGGTGATCACTTCAGATCTTTGCAGATATTAGTGTCTGTAGCCCCAGCCCTGCAAATCCTTCCTGACATGTTTAACTTCAGTTGTTTGGGGGGTGGGTTTGTGAAAGCAGTGCAAGTGTCATTCCGGCAGGTTCTCAGGTGAGCAGCTGGGTATAGGACTGGGACTTTACTGGAGCCTCGGAGGCTTCTACTTCCATCATACTGCTGAAGAACACTTTAGTTTACGCCCTTATCAAGTGTGGGTTTTGGTTTGACAGCTGCCTCAAGGTAGCTTGACTGGCTCATAGTCACCCATTAGAAAACCACCGACCAGACTTTGTGTTTGCACCTCACAATGCACACTGCCTTCCTTTGGCTAATGGGAATAATCTTGCATATGAAAAACATCTTTTGATAAGCAAAAGTTTCTCCTGCATCTCAGGGCTGAGTAGGCTGGTATTCCAGCTAAAAGTGGTATTTTATTTACATGTAGAATAAAGACATTTCATTATAACAAACATTGCTCACCTGCCTTTTCTCTGTCCACAACTAAATATATACAGCTGCTAGTTGTCTGAGAAAGGAGAATGGTAGGGCTAAGTTCTTGAGATAACCTATTTATTCAGATCCTTAAATACAGACTTAGGTGCCTTAAAAGATCCTTCTAGATTTGGAAGCAATGTCCTAGATGTCTGGGTGGTACTGCACTTGAAGTAATTAAATTCACCCTCAGCCCACTACCAAAAAGGAGCAGTATCAGTCCCACTTTACACTTCCACTTCTGACTTTCCCTCAGGGGTGATGTACTTGAAGAAACCAATGGCTTTATTTACAGCTGGGATACTGTCTCCATCCTCCCTCCTTCCCTGCTCAGAAATCTTCCCAATATCTGAAGCTAGCATACTACATGCAGAAAGCACTTTGATTTTTTTTTCCTTATCTCAATTAGCATTTTGCATCTTTTAAAGGTTTGATCCAGGTGTAATTGTCATTTTGCCCTTTGCTCTCTTCAAGGGACTGTGCTTATCCCTCTTTTTTTCATCCACATAATGCTCCAGGTAGTTTTCCCCTTTCTGTTTCACTTCATGCTCTTCCCCATTTTAATTATTCTTTTATTTCAGCTCACCATTCTCTCCTTGTCAGCAAGGATTCTATTTTTTTTTTTTATGCATGCAGCCACACTAAAGGCAGTCTGATTTGAAATGTCACCTATAATCTTATTTTTCATTTCAAGCATTTTATGAATTGTCCCAAAATTTGGAGGGCCACATTCTGCTCTTAGTTTGCTGACATAAGTCTTATTTTCCTCAGAGCAGTAATTCCAGATTTACAATGGTATAAAACCCCAGAATTTTGCATTAAAACTTTATTTGCTAGGGATTACAGTAAAAAATTCTTGTCGCTCCCCCCCCCAAAAAAAAAAAACCCAAACAACCCCAAAAGCTTAGATTAAGGCTTTTCCTTGTTTATTTTAGTGATATGGAAGAACAGAAGTTCTTATTCTGAAAGATAATGCAGGAATTTATGTATCTATGTATTTATGATAATGCCTAAGAAGCCTAGCAAAGATCACGGATCTTTTTTTGCTAACACTAACAGCTACAGATACAAAAGAAGAGCCAGTTTCACAACAGCATAAGCAAAAGAAGGAAAGTTAAAAAAAAAATAAAAAAAGTAAAATGAGCTGCTCAAGAAGCCATAAGGATCAGTGCTTGAGTGGAATGTGGTCTCCCAAAAGCCCATTCCCCATCTCTGCCAACCCAGCTCTCCCTCACAGGGAGTCTGATTTAAGCTTCAGCCCATATACACCAGAGGGAGTTTCTCCTCCTGCCATGATTCAGTCACTATTTTCCTTTGAGGCTGAAACTCTTGCTGAGTTGTCGTGGCGGCCATCAGGCCACATTGCAACATTTTAGTATCTGGAGGAGTAAGTTAGGCAGAAAAATTTCAAAACAGCCTTTAAAATATGTACTGTGTTACATACTGATAATCAGAGAAAAAAAAAAAAAGACCAAAAAAAAGGCTGTGGTGTGGGAAAATATTCCAAATCCTTCTATGCCTTGGGTTTCCATAGTAGGAATAATCTGAAAGAGTGCTCTAACTCAGTCTCACCCAATTAAGGAAGATGGGAGTAGATGCATTTTCAGAGGAGGGCTCTGGACAACCCAAAGTGGGAGGACAATATTCCTGCTCTGCTGGGACAGGCCCTGTTTTCACAAGTCCTGCTCAGTCAGTGTGTGCAGACTGGGGATGCCCTGAGAAGCTAAAATTTTATTCTCGGTCCATGTGAATTCTATTCATTTGGATCAGAAAAGGTCTTCTTGCAGCTGCTTGTCCAAGATGATGTTCCTCTCTTTCCTACAGCATTGCAATATGTATCTCCACACATACGGAGGCTCAGGGAAGAAATCAGTACAACAGCCTCTCAAAGTAAATGTGATCCCACACAAAACTCGCTTAAACAGTTCCCTACACAGCTGTAAATCAAACAAAGGGGAAAAGAGGTGCAATTCTGCTTAGAACCAGGACAGATGCTTTCAAACTTGAAGCAAAATTGCCTGGGATTTTAACTGTCTGAGAGACAGTGGAGTCCTTAGCGGCAGTTCTTAGTATTGGCTTCATTCTATCAACAATATGTGCTCAGCCAAACGTTCATATATTTAGATTTATCTAATCCACGTCACTTAAGCCTGCACTTTGGTTATGTGAAAGTTTAAGGAAAAACACTACAAGAAAGCAAGCTGGTTTTTAAACTCTTAATAGATGCTTTGCAATGCATTTGGTGTTCTTTCTGGAATCTAAGCTCCTAACTCATGTCTGTACATAATAATCACAGCTTTTCTTTGGGGAACAAAACATAGGTTTCCAAGTTCCTGTGGCTTAGAAAGGTAAGTGGAAAATGTACACCCTAAAGGCTTCCACACCAGGAAAAAAAAAAATATCGCAGAGGTGATCTGCTTTAAAATGGCATGATTTATAACCTGTTATGGTACCGTCTTTGGGCTCTGACTTAATTACTTCTGTAAGCATGGGGCTGTAAATACTTCTCTTTCAACACTGACTTTTAGCAGGGGTTCTCCTCACCCTAAGGTTTTTCTAGTCATACAACTTTTGGCTAATTCCACTGTAAAACCAGCCTGTACAATATTTTTATGAGTGTTTCTTTAACATCTGCTTATTACAAAGCATTTTAATATACTGTTGATGGAATGTGATCTAGCTGGCATTTATCACTGATGCAAAACAACACTACAAATAAAACACCTAAATGGGATGTTTTACTCTTATTCCTGATCTCAGTGAATATTTGTGATTTGAAAAACAGAAATCATAATTTTAATGCAAATGAAGTTACCTCATTCCCACCCCATCGCTGCACAATCAAATAAAGTGGCAAAGGAAATTACTGCAATTCCCTGAACCTGTTTTGCTATGCACAGAAACTTCTGAATACATATCGTGTGAGGCAGTAATTAAGTTCCTAACTTATTTACTTCTTCTATTGGGGCTGCATCATCTGAGCCAGTCTTTTGGCAGGAAACCCATATATTCATCTAATAGGAGATGCATAATGTCCTAAGCTATTCTAGCTGCTCATAGTTTAATTTGGAGATTAACCATAAACACACCTGGGATTAGACAATGGCTTTATGCTGCCTAGAAATAGAGGCCATAGAAACCCCTGTGAAAAATCTCTCATGAAAATGTAAGTGTTGCTCATGAGAAACTTAAAACAGAGCTTTCTTCAAGAGGGGTTTGAAAGGAAAGCAATGTGAAAGCAGCAAAGGCTGGAGAACTGTCTTTGCCTCATACAGGTCCCAAACAGGGATTCAGGAGAGTGAGACAATTTTGCAATTCTGCAGGCTCTCAGGGTTTCCTGAAAGGCCTTAAGGTAGATATTTCCAAGCGAGAGAGAGAATGAGACATCTGGCTGAGAGTGATTATCATGACCAGCCATGTAGTCCAAGGAGGAATACCAGCAAAGGATAAGAAGCAAAAGTCGTGGGTCACAATCACCCACCTGTGTACTGAGCCCAGGTTCTCCCAAAGGCCACACAATACTAAAAGTTATACAACAATAAGGCCAGAAATGTGAGGTCATCAAGTTTCACTGCATGAGTGATACTTTGATAGCAAGGGCTTAAAATTTTTCTCAATTGTCTAGCTGTTCTGCCAGGGGTTTTTGCATACATGGGCTGTTTTTAAGCAGAGATCATGCACGGACACTCAGTACCTGTCCCGAATAAAAAAGCTTGCAACAGTGATTCCAGATGTAGAAACATTTACTTGTGTTTTCCATAACTACCTACACTTCCTTTCTACTGCAAGTGCCAAATTCTTTGTCGATTCAAAATTCGGACTCAAGAAGAAAGTAGTATTTATCTTTAAATAACAGCAGCTATAACAACCCTGTCCTGATTTTACAGACTTGTCCAGCCATATCTCCTTTATTAGTTTTAATTCAAAAGGCTATAGGTGAATTTTAGTTTATTAGTGTCATATTCATTGTTTTCTTTTGTGCTTGGGTTTTATTGAGGTATCTAGAAAAGAGAGGCTAAGAAAATCAGACTTAAAGATTCACCGATGCATAAAATGTTACTAAGGAAAAACTATGACGTGATGAAATGCTATATAATCACAGGAATATTTAAAATGCAACTTATTACTTGTAGTTTACTTAGTTACTTTGCTCCCATTACAGATGTTCTGGACAATTTCATTAAGAAACTGCCCTGTTCTTTCATTGTTCAGCACCAATTGCCACATGCGTGTTAGCTGCTAATTGTTAGACTGCTATGAATGAAAATGGTATGATAATAAAGCATCTTCAGGCTGTGGATGGTGTCAGTGGCATCTAGCAGTAAAAATACCATCTGGGAATGGAAGTAAGGAACCTGAAACAGGTTTTCAGAACTCAGTCAAAAGAAGAGCTATGGTCTTTGGTCCATTACAGATGTCCTCTTAGATGAGTATTTTCAAAAAAAACATCAAACTGCAGGGAGTTCAGCAGAGGATCGCCAAGATGGAAATGGAGCTGAAGCATCAGCCCCAGGAGAAGAGGCTGGGGGACCTGGGCTTGTCCAGCCCCCGAAAAGAGAGAGCCTCTGGGACGGAGCAGCAGCCTGCCTGGAGGCTCTTCACAGCGGTGCCTGGCGCGGTGGTGAGACACAGCAGATTGCCAGAGCAGCAAGGGCTGCCTCCTCCCACAGGGAAGGCGAGCGGGGACCCCAGGGTGGCCCCAGTGCAGGCAATGCCCTCCCCGGTGGGGCACAGCCCCGCGGGCTCTGGACACGGCAGCAGAGTCAGGTTCTTCCAAGAGGGTCCGCTGACAGCCACAGCGAGTGATGAACCAGATCCCTCCTTGGAGTCCAGCCAGGCGCAAAAGATGATGGAGCCAGGGACGGGGCTTGAGACAAGGCTACACACACGTTCAAAGTGGCAAGGACCGGGTGCCAAGGTCTGAGCTTAAATGGGGCTCTCAGACCCAGGGACAGGAGTGTGGCTGGGGGTCCCAGGCGAAACCAATTGTGGGCATAGGGCCTGACACAGGTATATGTTGAAACCAGAGAGGTTCAGACTAGGGACAAGGAGAAACTTTTTCACTGGGAGGACAGGTTGCCCAGTGGGGCAGTCCCTGTCCTGTGGAGGTTTTCCAAACCCGACCAGAGAAATTCCTGAGCATCCTGGTCTAACCTCCAAGCTGACCCCATTTTGAAATGGAGGTCCCTTCCAGTGTGACTTCTTATGACATCCTGTACTTTTGAAAAATTTAAGTGACACCATTTAACTTTATCCTAGTTGTCATATTTCATACATGGGTGCATAAATGTATATCAGTGGCCTTTTACTTATGCTACTAAAGACACTGAGAGTTAGACACTGATTTGCTTGCTTCAAGAGGGATCTACTATGCATAATTTCTGCAGTCAAGAGATGGAGCAAAAAGGAGTACAGACCACACTTGTATCTTAATATTCATTTGTCTTGCCTTGTGTAACTTGTACATGATACAAAGTGCTTTTATCTGTCTGTCTTTATGTTTGGAATGGATTTATCCTGTTACACTTAAACATCTTTTGTATGCCTTTTGTACCCTCCATAGAATATTGCTGTTTCTTTAACAATTTAGTATACTCTGAGATGCTTCAAAATAACATGTATTTCCCTATCAAGTCTGTGATTTTTCACTTAGTGAGACAAGTGTTACAATGGCTATTTAATTATAATGGAAGGTAACTGATCGCCTTCTTTGCATTTACCAGCAGTGAATGAAAACGTTTCTACTAATTTGCTGCTGTGTGCTCTGCCATAGCCACTGATACATGCAAATAGCTCTGATAAGAATACAGAGAAACATACTGCTTCAGTGGGTGGGGGGAATGTCATCAGGGCAAGAGAAATGCGCTGCATGCCCATAATTTTTGTTTTAACAAAAAAGCATAGCAGATGAGTATGTGGTTCCCACCTAGCCATATTTTACAGTTAAAGTTGCTGTTTAATTCCAGGTGTGTTCAAATAGATCACAACACCAGGGAGGTTTCCTCCCCGCCATGCCCACCCCACATAAATAGGCATTGGTTCACCTTTGGTTATTCTTTGCTGGTGATCTGGATTGCCCCAAAAGCAAAACGTCTCTGGAGACCCAGTCCGCTGTTGCCTGCCTCAGTTTGCCAGAGCTTGGCTCCTCTTGTGGCCTTTCAGGCAGGTACAGCTGCCTACAGCTCAGAACGGCAGCTTTTTCCACCACCCTGTGGAAGTGCAAATGGTACATGAGGAGCAGCACGGCAGTGAGTCAGGTCTTCAGACAAACGCTGAAGGGCTTCCAGATCACCACTGGTCTAATGGGAGCTGAGGAAACTTCAACTGGCAAACACTATGTGTGCTGCTACAGCTAATGCAAGCAATTTCTTTCACTATATCTCAGGTACAGGAAGCCTAAACAGAAGGCAAACAACAGCTGTTTAACAGAGTCACAAAGGGTTAGATTTTTTCTTGTATTTATACATGTGAGATAGGGTGAACTTGCATAGAAAGGATTACCTCTATCTAGAACTACATTTATTCAAAAGGATTCTTGTGATACCCTCCAACAGATTGAACTCAACTGCTTTAAATACTTTGACAACAACTGGTTAGAAAATGTATATAATTTAGGCCCTTTTCTAGTCAATCACTTTCCTTTCCTAGGTGACAACATTGTATTCTTGTACTTGTAACCATAAAACTATATTACATGAATACAACCTTCCCCCCATCCTTTCTCTGCTTCATCATCATCCCTTAACATCATACCTGATATCAATTCACAAATTTCTTTAAGACTTGTCCAGCATACTGCTAAATGCTGAGGGAAATAATGTGAATTTATTGACATGGCAGGTGGAAGAGGATTCCTGTATGTATTTTCTGGCAATGGGTGTAGCCAATACAGTACAGCCAATAACTGCAGTGCAGACTGCATATACAATAAAGCACACTAGATTCATTATCCAGGTCATCAGCCACTGGACCCAGCTGCATCTCTGATTTTATATATGGGGAAATAAAGCTATATATTGTTAAATGCTAAATATATGCTTATATCTCTCAATCTAGGTATCTGACACCCAAATGACAGAACTGTGACCAGTTGTGTTGTTTTCTAGAATAGCATCTTATTGCTTAATGCATTAAGAAAACAGCACTCTATATCTGTGCCTTGCATGTAAGATTCAAAACAGACCCTCACCCTCTCCTCCTTTACTGACTTCTTTTGTTCTTAGCTTCATATATGAGAGAGAGGCTCTCTGGAGGGGAACAGCAACTTATAACTGCCACTTGCAATTGCATTCCAGTTACATATTAAAACATTTTTGTTATGTTGCTTCTCTGGTTTTCTGAAGGTAAACAAATCCTATTTTTTTCCAGCTTTTTTCAGACACCATGTTTTCTAGCTTCACAGTCTTTGTCACTGCTCTTAATATCCTTCCTGAGCCATGCCACCCCAAACTGAATACTGCATTCTCACTAGAGCCCAATAAAGCAGAAGGACTTACTTGTTTCACATGACATTTTATCAGGAAAAATGTCTGGTTTTTTCCACAACATGCTTGCATTATTGATTCATGCCTGATGTGTGGGCCATTCTATATGATGGATCCTTTTCCTGAGGACATTTTCACTAGCTGCATAACTATAAGGGACTGTTCCTGAATGAGTTCAGGGCTTTGTCCTCATCGGACTGCATCCTGTTCCTTACTGTGTCAAGATCAGCTTAAATATTCATTCAGCCATCCAGAGAATCTGGAAGGTGAGTAAGCATCACTTCCATACCACCATTCAGTCCATTAATAAAAGTACTAAACAGCAATGTAGCCAGGACAGATCTCTGAAGATCCCTCCTGACACGGCTGTGCACCGGTCAGTGCACAACTTGTATCTACTTTGAAGCCTTCGGCTAGTTTTGCAACCCTTAGAGGTCTTTCCATTATAATTCCCTACTTCACAAAGAAAAGAAAAAGCCTGAGGTTTGAAAAACAAAAAGATTCTGAATAAAATTTGAAATTTAGAAAAATAAAAGATAAGTAAAATTACTTACCAGTCACTTACAGAGTAGGATCTCAGGTATACTATTAATAATAGATATCTGTTGTAAAGCCCTAAACCCTTCATTCAGTAAAGAAGAGCTGTTTTTCTCAACCTCAGAGAAGATAAGTTTTTAAAAAACAGCTGGCTTATTAAACATTAACTCAGGTGCATTTCTGAAAAAGGAACCACTTACCTCCTTTGTGATTCTATTCACAATAAGCACAATTATTATCATATTTTATCATTAAGCTATCATAAGATTTGGAAATAAAATCTGCTTAATGGCAAATGAGGCCTTCATAAAGAAAAGGCTTATTTAAAGTTCATTATAACCATAAAAGGCTATTTAAAACTTCCAGATTCAGGCACTCTGAAATAACAAGGGTCATCTTTGGAGGAAGCACTGTTGCTAGGAGACTCAAACCACAAAGTATCACAACAGCTTGTAATTTACTCTTTTTATCAAGGGATGTTGAAGACAAATGTATTTGCCAGAATGTGCAACGCTTTTACCCTGTCTGTATAATTTCATATGAAAAAGGGGGACTGCAACCTCACCTCCTTGTCCTCTAACCACTCCCCAAATCCCTGGATGAGGGGAGTTGCACATTTCCTTTTCTTGGAGCAGAAGCAGTGTTTTGCAGTATACCTTCCCCAGGTCATCCCATTCCATTAAAAACTCCCAAAGGCAACTGGCCCTAATGGGCAAGATAAATAGGTGCAGGGAATGAGAGTCAGCTGTTTAAAAGGCTGGGATTTAAAAGGCTGCCCAGTATAGGAGGAACAAGGGGAGCTAAGGAGGCAGTAGCTTGTAAGGTAAAACAAAAATGTTGCCTAACTTGAAAACAGCCCAAACTGGAGGAGAGGTCCTTCATATCTGCTGGAAAAGATGTTTGGGGATTTTTGCCTGGACAGATGTGGCTGTAGAATAGCCTCAAGATGCATAGAAGCACCAGCTGAATGCAATAACCTGTCTGTGTTTGTTGACCTCAGGAATCTGGTATCACAAAGCAACCACCTGTTTTTAAGCAGAACCCACCAGTGCAATGCTTTCAGAGGCACAGTCCTAGAACACCACCAACCTCATAATGTACAAATATCTTCAGAGATTATTTTTAAGAAGTGAAATGAAAGTGCTGAAGGCAGGCTGCCCTTAAAACTGAAATGGCTCCAGAAACTCGTGGGCAACTTGACTGTAAGATTACAGAAGAAGTTCCAGCACAAATGAACTAATAGAAAGCAGAAAATAAGAGGACATCCTCACAGAGACAGGTTATTCAAGAGTCTCTGTACCTCTAGATGGCCAAATTCCAGGAAAATTCTAACTGAGGGGGGGGGGGGGGGGCAGGGNNNGGGGGGAAGGGGAGAGATTCTTTCAAAAAAAGACCAGAAAATGTTGCAACTGCAACAGAATACCAAGACACTTCCATGCTGAGATACTGATGACGTGACACTGGAATAGACTGTTCCCAGGAAGTCCTTCAGGATCCAAAAAACAGCACATACCAGAAGGGAAGATGGGGAAATGCCCAGAGGGAGACATGCACAGTTGCTTGCACAGGTGACTACCATTTTAAACTAATCTACCTGCAGGGTAGCTGGCCTTTTTATTATTTACAGAATCTAGTTAACATGTTCTATGAATATGACATGAAGAATTTCCCTACATGAATATTTACCTTGATTAGCGACAGATCTGAAGATGTATTTCCTTAACATCAAGTCAAATTTTGATTATCCCAAGCCAGCTGCCTCTCAGGGAATATCACCAAATAAGATTCTATAAATGATTTAATGACATGATAAGGAAAGTATCTCTTACACATCCACCTGGGTTACTCACCTGAGACTGGAAAATGCATAACACTACAACATTTATCAGGTCATAGTTCTCAAAGAGTTAACCAAGAGGTGCTTAAGCACAGAAAAGTCTGTATCAGTAATCAAATAATGCACAAATTGTGAAGTCCATGCAAATGACAGCAACTGGAAGCAGGAAGCAACTGGAAATACTGCATTTTCCACACGTTTAAAAAATCTTTGGTTAAATATACTACTTGGCTACCCTAATAACCTTACCAAAAACACCTACTGGAGTCCAAATAACCAGTGGTTGCAGCCATCATTTGGAATAGCATGAAGCACAAAAAAGAAGTGCTCATTGCTGAACCAAGAAAGGGAGTTTACCCAAACTGGGGGCAGGAAGAAGGCATCTGATTCTGACTTTGCATGAAGAGGAGTGAAGATACTATGAGGTTAGAGGTTAGAGGGGTGTGTGTGCATGAAGGAGAAGAAGCTGGGCTGAGGATTCTGGGCTCTGTAATGATATTAATTAAATAGAAGAGTTGAAAATAAGTAGATTTCAAGTTTTATTCTTTTGGAAGAGCTTCTGTCTCTGTAGCTAGTTTTGGACAAACTGTCAGAGTCTTCACTGGGATAAAAGACTTTAGTAGGCTGATAATGAGCTTTAATGAAAGATCTTCATTTTGGTTAAGAAAATAACTTCTGCAGTCTAGTGGCAGCCAGTGAGCTTCTTTCAATGGTTTCCCCGTTTCACTGAAAGTTTGGGATTGCATTTCTTCCCATTACTGCTAACTGTGACAAACATGAACACATAAACTACACTAGCATATGAAAAAGATGACAGCATTTTCTTAACATTGCCTATATAGAGGTCTTCTGCCAAATCTGTATAGAATGAAGTCAAAATCCTCAGCAAATGCTGTGAAATGAAAATCAGTGGAATGAATGCTGATTCATGCTTGTTACTCCTTTTGGCCTTCCTTTTATATTCTCCCTCCTCTTTCTTGTCTTTTTCACAGCTTCTTCAAGTCCAGTTTACAGATTAACTACTTTGTATGTCTTGCCTCTACTCCTTACTATGTTGAGCACTGGGAAGCCATATACCAATATATATACCAAATGGCCACCCAGATACAAACCAGAACACAAGAGGCTGGGAAAAAAACATCTATCAGGAGTGCTGGATAATACAGAGAGGAACAATCTGCACACTGGACAGCTACATGGTTCTCCAGCCTAAGCAGGCAGGAAATACAAGTAATCAAGTGCACATTGGGTTAATAAATACATCTTATTTGGTGAGTATGTGACAAGGCAAGTGGTGTTCCTTATAAAATTATCATTATTAGACTTTAATAGTTCATACAGGCTGAAGTGCTCAAAATTAATGAGGCATTTGTTCTTAAGGAGGTATCGTGCTAAGAAAATGCTCTTTTTTTTCTTTTTATTTTTTAAACAATGAATCATGTGGATTAATTAATAGCAAGTGACCTCATTTTTGCAAGGATATTTTGTGCTTTCACTCTGAATCCTGTCTCTGTAGTCTACACATAGGTGATGTAATGGCTTAATAACTATGGTACATCAAACAATAGATCTGCTGTGACAGCAACAGAGACCCATGTACCCTTGTGCAATCTGTACAGTTTGTACCTATAGTGCAAGAACTTTAAAGTGCTAAAGCTTAAAGCCGATTTTCTGACATGGAAAGTACAGAACCTACAAAGAGTTTAATAAAATGTTTAAACAGGATGCAGGACTTGGCTTAGCCTTGACAAGTAAGTTGTCTTAATTGCTGTGTTCCATAGAGACATAGAAGCCAGAAGCATCCAGTACAGAATGAAATATTTGCTGTTAGCAGCTTACCTTTGCAAGGGGGGCACTCAGCACCAGAGGCATAGCCAGCTGGTTGGAGGGCACACTCCTGAAATAGTAGGGGGGGAGAGAGATGAACAGCCAGAGAGGAGGATGAAGAGAAGAGAAGAGAAGAGAAGAGAAGAGAAGAGAAGAGAAGAGAAGAGAAGAGAAGAGAAGAGAAGAGA
>JANZLQ010000056.1:36832743-36879539 GCA_026212715.1 Elanus axillaris
AAGAGAAGAGAAGAGAAGAGAAGAGAAGAGAAGAGAAGAGAAGAGAAGAGAAGAGAAGAGAAGAGAAGAGAAGAATACTTTCAGCTGGAAGGGATCTACAATGACCGTCTAGTCCAAAGAAGGTACCCTGTAAAAGAAAATCTGCAGATACCCCTTCATAATTTGATAGCCACTCTACATACTGCTCTAGAAGCCAGTAAATGAAGGTATAAACACCATACAGCTACCAGAAAGGTAATTTACTTGCTGCGCTAAAATGTATTACTAGCTCCATAGGACTGAGGTTCAATTCCTAAAAGAAAACAGCAAAATGGTTACTGATTCATTGTTCAACCTAATGGGTGTGAAAGGTCCCTAATAGCTATCATTGAGAAAGTCCCCTATGAAAACTTAAAAAGAAGGCCTATAAGGAAGATCTTTCCCAGAACAGGAAAGCAAACTCTCTTATCCACTTTCCATCATACAAAATGAAGCTAAAAATATATACTCAGAGCTGGACTATAACAGTCTGTAGTCCTGACTCCACCAAAATAAATAGGATTATCTCACGTTCCTTGCTTCAAAGCTACTCCTAGAATAGCTTCTATAGTACAGTCATTCTTTGCTCTTTCAGAGTGATACCTCCAAGTATCTGGTGAGTGCGCACCCCAGCGCTCTCATTTTCTGTAATAAACATAAGTCTTTGCAAGATGAGACATTCCTGAACAATTATTTGACTGGACATTTGCTGTGTCTCCTGTGTTATACAGCCCGGAATTCCTCCCCAGGGCAGGTAACATGTCATCGCCTGTTCCTCAGGGATGGCAAATTAAGGGGTTTGACTTCCATCTCAATGTTAACCCAGTGCTGGCTCATCACCTCCAGACAGACGTCCAGAGCAGGAACAGAATTGTTCTGCTGTTGGATTTGTTGCTGCCCACCCATTGCTGTGGCCTGCAGAGCACAGTGTACCAGCAGCGGGAGGATAACCACTTCTTGCTTTCAGGGGATGGTGTCTGTACCTCAAATTTGCTGTCAGTCTCGAGAGCTTACCTGTTCAAGTATATGCCAAATTACATTTAACAATGTCTGAGTGAGAAAGGTGTTCAGCACTAATTCCAATCACATACTCTGCCAAGGTGAAAAAACACTTGAGAGATCCACTGAGGCTCGGTTCCCCATACACATCCCAGTCCCTCAGTCCCTCACCGTCATTCACATCTTGGTTCATTTGCATGTTAAACACAATTATACTCCGAGCAAGATCACAGTGCATTAATTCATTCCATATTTACCTTCCAGTCTCAGAAAGGTCGTCAGTTCACATATAGGGAACAGCTTTGAAAGTGTTGGTGCTTCGGCACCTCAGTGTCAGGTTTCTTTTGACCTCATAGTAACTCTGCAGGGACTTGGGGTTTTGTCAGCGTGAGATTCTCTGTCAAACATCTCAGCATAGCTGTAATTATTAAGCCATTTACTTAGTACAGTTTTTGACATGCATTTTCTAAATTATAGATGCCTTGAAGATAATTGCTTAATTTCCTTAAAAGTAAATCTGAAATGGGAATACACTGGACTGCTACAGTGCTCATATTTCACTTTAATGAAAAGAGATACAGGCATGTTTTAGAAGTAAACAAACTATGGAGATTTAATGAGTATGGCCACTTAGGCTGATTGAAAAATGAATGAATATTGGTCACATTAGTGTGGGCAAAAGTGGCTTCCCTCTTGAAAAATAATTACGTTTTTCTGTCCAGCTGCAGCAAAGTAGGTGGGGAGCTTACACTGGGTTTTTTTGTCAAAAGATGACAAGAATATGGAGGTAGATTTATACGTTTATTTTAGGGTACATTTTTAAATAGAAAAATGCCATTTTGAAACAAAGCCAAAGTTAACTTCAAATTCACTGAGATGAAATACTTCGATACTTGAATATTTTCCTCCACTTTTTGTGGCCTAAACTATTTATCAAGTTGCATTTGAACTAGAAAAACAGCTTACTCCTCCCCCTACAGCTCAAGTTTTAACTGAATGTATTTCACCCACAAAATAACATCATTCTGCCTCTATTGGAAGTATAAATAAATAATTTAAAATTTGTTGTGTTCACAGCCAAACCTGCATTTTTTTGCTTTGAAAGATGTCAGCTATTAGCCTCCAAGGATATGGCATCAAATGACCAGGCTGTCTTGAGAAATCAAAAAGCAATAATGGTCCATCCTCCTCAAGTGGTCAGGAGTAAAGTTATTATCTGTGTTTGCCCTTCTGTTACCATCATTTCTTCCATCATAGTTGTTTCCATTCCAAGCAGCTTAGAGAGGAAATATTTTATCTTGAGGCTTCTCTTTTTCTACACCCTGATCAAATGCTAAACAAGATTATGTCCTGCTTCAAGAGCTTACAAAACAGATGAGACAGTGGAAGGAGAAATTGCACTAACAGACTAAGAGACATGGCAGGTCAGTGGCTGAGAAATGACTCCTTGTTGCTCCTGACTTGCAAGCCTGGTATCCCATTCCACTGTGTCTTACTGCAGGCTATCTTCTTTCCTATTCGTCAGCACTGGGACTAAAGCATTTCAGGTTGAAATCCAGGTAGCTTTGCTCTGTAATAGCTACAAAGAAAGGCATTAACCAGGAAACTGCACAAGTAAAACTACTGAAATGGGCAATGAACACATCGCTACTCTGCTGTCCCAGTGCTGTACTAATGACTATTTGATGCAGCATTTCACAGCTGCATCAGAAGTTCCTCATTTTGAATGGGGTTAAAACTGAATTAATTAGTTTAAATATAGAGGCATTAGAAATTAGAGTTCAAAAGATCCTCTAAGGCCAACATACGTGAAAACACTGGGAAAGATTTTAAATTGCTCCAAGCAGAATGTGAACTTTGCGGGGTTGTTTGTATAATGATCGTGATAGTTATCTTACATTTACAGTCTGACTTCCCAAACCAAGACCCGTTTAAAATGCCACAGAGGATCTGAAATGTCTTGGTTTAATATCAAGAGAAGCTGAGCACTGAGAAGTCACCAGAGGTATACGGCTGTGGCAGCGTGCTGCCCTCCAGAATATGTTACTTGAAATTATCAGACAAGCCTTTGTCACTTCAGAACTGAATGCCCAGTTAGCAGGGATGTAAACAAAGGAAGCATGCTAAAAACCATGTTACTGAACAGAAGCTGAGCATCACTTGGCAACCTTCCATTCTGTCCTCCCCACCGGGAGGTATTGATGCCACCTAACTATTCATCCGTTCAGCTCTACACGGTAGTGGAGGCAATGCCACACCTTCAAGCAGCACCCCAGACGTTGCTGATTTTAGACAGTAGAGCTTTGATCTTGCACTACAGGGACTAGTGCAGCATGAAGCCTGGCCCAGGAGGCACAAGTGAAAGGAAAGCTGAAAAAAACCCAGAGGAAAAAAATCTGACCTTTCCAGAACTGGATATCCCAGTCCAACCAAAGCCCCCATAAAGGGAGAGACATCCCTCAGCACTGGGAGTCAGAGTTCTGGCCTCAGCTCAGAGCAGAGGGTTGAAAGACCCAGATAAGTGCATATGTGGGATTTGTATGCAACAGCCTTATTTATGTATGTGACAGCCTCATTCTGCGTCTTCCACTGGCCACAAACACCTGAAAAGCCTGACCAATACATCCCCTAAGCACAAAAGCTGGAATCTTCTCAAAGTAAGATGTAGGTGATAGAACTTGCCAAATAGATGTTGAAACTGGCAGATATCTTGGGAAAAGTAGTATGATTATGGTAATTAAAACAGTATTACAATAAATATGTACACATTAGCCAAATTAAGGTTTCATGAGTGGTTTTAATTCTGGAATGTCATACGTTTCTATTCTTTTTTTTGCCATCTTGAAATTCTTTTAATATCTTTACTTAAAGCAAAACAATACTTTCCTTTATAGATATCTATCAGACAATTAAGGCTATTCTCTGAATGACCTCCATATACACAAAAGCCTTGAGTATCACTGACTTCAGAAAAAAATAGATCGATTACAAATATCATCAGAAACTACCAGTATAAGACACTGAAGTCCTAATTTGTAGAGTTCTGGATATCTGTGACCTTTCTAAATTGAATGGGGCAATGTCAATGGAGCAAGACTGGAGAACAGTCCATGTCTTCTGGGGTTATATTTTTTTTTTTTGTAAATTGTAGATTTTAAAATCAAGAATTAATTAATTAATTAATATGTTAATTAAGAATTAACATAGAAAATAAAACCAAATTTCTTTCATATTAGTCATGATAGAAGAAACTGAAACTATTGAATGTAAAAACACAGGTAGACTGCAAGTCCCTGCTGAGTGGGCACTGCCTGCGAACAGTGCATAACTTCCAAGACTTACAGCAACATAGGGGAAAGAACATCCTGAAACAAAATAGCTTCCACTTCCTTCTTCACACAGGTTCATGACGCTTTTCAGGATGCTCACATGTTATACAGTAACAAAACTCCTTCTGAAGGAGGAAATGCAGCTGTTCTCAGTAAGAACATATTTGACCTAAAGGTCCAGAAAAAAAATTAATTAAAATGTTTAATCTCCATGGACACAAGAACAGAAGATCACATAATTAAATTATCTTTGAGTTTTTAAGTTTTTGGTCAGGTATGAAATCAGTAACATCCATTTTAAATGAAAAATGAACTAAGTGTGCCTTTAGACAAGCACATCTGAGTCTCCTAGCAGCAAACTTCTAGGAGAAGATATGGATGACTTGTAGATGGCAACTTTGTCCTGTGGCACATCAGATAAGCAACATCACTGCTGCCGACCATAATCTTTTTCTGCATATAAGTCACATCTGACCATCAGGAATGATCCTCCAGTGAAAGAATGTTATTGCCTAATTCTGTGAAAACTATAGCGTAGTATTTCTGAACAGTAATTCCCCAAAACAAGCTACCAAAATACTTGCTGAATTAATTTATCATGGCTGTGCATGGTAGGTTATGTAATACTTTCACGTCAGAGTTACCAAAAGTCCTGGAAGTCAACACCAAATAGATGCTTTTGTCACTTATTCACGGGTCACTATCTACAATGTAAGTAAGGTGAACATCAGTGTTATGGAAATAAAATTCTGTTCTTCATCGGAGGGAAGGTCTCCTTGTCTCAGAGGAAACTAGAATTGTATAATCTTTTGCAGTCTTCATTTGAAAATAATTTCACTTTCAGTCCTTTCCGACTTCACAAATACTAAGCAATGTTAGCATATTAATAACTGATTTCTTCATGTGAAGCAACAGTTGTACCTCAACATACCAATTGTTCTGGCAATTCAATCATACAAACTTGAACATTCAAAGATGCAAACAGATATAAACAGTAAGATAACGTTTTGAAACTCGCCTCTACACTACAAGGGACAGCAAGCCCTGGTTTTTGGCAGTGCTCAGGTCCCATATGACCCCTCAGTGTCCTGATGCTGTGGGTACCCAGACAGTTTGGAAGTGCAGCCCTCACATATTCACCTCAAATAAGCAGCCAAACTGAGTGGAATCAGTAGCAACAGTTTGGTGTCCAGTGGGTTTCAGACACGAGACCAATTCTCAGGAACTGGTAACTCTTCAGGCTCAGTCCATACATTTATAGCACTTCCCCAGCTGATGGCTGGGGACAGACATTTGTTTAGCTGAAAGACTATGCCAGAGCTGCACTTGCTCCATTCCCCAGTCCAGCATGCCAACAGGGATTACAACTGTGGATGGTACAATCCTACAGTAACTGTATTTGAAAGAAATAAATATAATCTTTATCCACCAATCCATCATTTGAAGACTCCAATGTAAAACTAGTCTCAGCTGTCCTCTGTTACATCTTACAGCATTGTCTGTGAACGGACACATCAAAGTAATGGCAGAAAGCAGGTAATCGCGAATGTCATTGCCTTGTCAGCACACAGTGCATCTGCAAAGCTGCACTGCACTCAGTCTTAACGTCATGAGAGAAAAAGGTTTGTGCCTTGGGAAAGTCATACAGATATTCTTGCTTATACAACTCTATCAACAGACAGTTAAATGAACGTTACTCATCTAAAGTCTGAAAGCTGTAATACAGCAGTATTTACTGAATGATACCTGGAAGAGGGAAAAGCTTCATGCTGGCTCATTTTGCTCAAAAGCCCAAGGGTTTAGAGGATGATGCTAACTGCTTTGTAAATTAAGCAGCAGCTGTGATTTCATTGAAATGGCCCAAGTAATTTAACCAATCACTAAAGCTGTTTATTAGAATTACAAAGCAACAAAGATAATCTTTGGCTGATGACACACCATTATATTTAAAAGATCCAGCATGGCCAGAAGGCCAGGACCCTGTGTATATTTTCGCTCTCCTAAGCTGTCAGGCATATGCAGTATTCATGTTGGAGAACACCTATTCAGAAAACATCTGACCTGTTTGCATCAGCCCTGAAGATCCCCTCTTCTGCTTCACAAATGAGTTTTCCAGTTCAGTCAAATGAAGAACATTTGCAAAATTAATTTCTAAGAACAATAGTCCTCTACCCATCACAGTGACAACTAGAGAAATGAGAAACAAGCAATAAATTACCTTGGTAAACCCTCCCCACCTTGTGCAGCCCCCCAATATACTTCAAATATGGCTTAACCCTTGCTTATAAAATGTGCTCATTTTGATTAACACCCTTTTTCATTCTGCATTATAATTCATTATTCTATTCACATTTGAACTAATGTGCAATATTTTACAGTCTTATTTTTTTCCTACAAGATACAAGGACTGCTTTTTCTATCACTTACTCCCAGGTGACTCCACTGGTAGCTAAGGAGACACTCCTGACTTTTGTGCACCAATATAAGGAAAAGACAGAATCAGACTCATAATTTCATCAATATTATTAGATTTATGGTCTCCTTGGCTCTCTGCATATTTCTGTTTGGCTTATATCCATTATTGCCTTACATCTATTATTGCTACAATATCATCTTTGCAGGAAGACAAATAGAAATGAAGTCAGCAATGCCCTGTTTGGCTGTTCACATGAAGCTTTAATAACCTTCTGTAGTTTTTGCTCAATATTTCCATTAAGAGTACAGTTTCCTGCATGCAGGTAGCTTCTAGAAAACAAAGTTAAAGTTTATTACAAGATGAAATAATGATTTATTTTCTGCTGTAAGTCAAGGCACATAAAATATTAAAAAAGGTTTTCCATTCTAAGTGTTAAGGCATTTTGTTAATCTGCTGTAGTTTTGTAGTGATTTAAAAAGGTCACAGGCTTCTTCATAAACTTTGTAATATAGTGCACTGGCATCCTTCCACCAACCAATACAATGCAGTCCTCTCTGAATTCAAGTGGAGCAACGCTTATTTCTGCAAAACATTCGTGGCTCTCCATTATGAGCAGTACTGTGCTTTATTACTCTGATTTTTTTATTTCCTGCTCTATTTTAATGGCACAGTCAGGGAGATACTGTCAATGCAGAATATCTCTCTGATACTAAATATTAAGAATCTGTAATTTCAGTTAGCTATTATGCCTTGTTATTTCTGTGCTGAGGGACTAACAATTTCTCCATATGGCCAAAGTAGCTCCTTAATAGAGATTTCCTAAGAAGGGAGCTTTGTCTTTCTTGCTGGGATTATATTGCCTACGAGTTCTGTGTTGTCATTGGTTTCATTCCAAGAACTTTAAAGTCAGAGTGAAATATCACAGAGGAAAAAAAATTAAGTGTACCTAACATACACTCTAATATAAAGGTATTTACAACAAAAATCAATGCAATCAAGTAAAATGAACGGTGTATGATGAGAGGATATGATAAAATATACCACAAAGTAAGGCCTAATAGGTGAATTATTAGGTTATTTCTACAGTGTGTTGTCAGCCAGGACTCCGGTGTCATTGTGCTGTATGCTGCACACATCCAGAGTTGCTCTGAAACCCTGACTGCAAATGTTACACGAGCTGGTATCTGGCCACACAGCAACCAGAGCTTTGCAGCTTGGTAGCCAACACTTGGGTAGACCAGAAGGCTTGCTAGAAACAAGAATTGTGTCCTTGCAAACCTGACACCCCTCTGATCTGTCAGGAATCCCCTTGCAGCTCACAGCGCTATAGGATGGGGCGTTAAATGGGGCAGTAAATTCCCAGTCTCAGCGCTACCGAGATGTTGGACCGTTACCCCTCATCCGATACAAAGCTGGGTTTCTTCAGGTCCTCTGAAAGAGAGGAGAGAGGTAGGGCAGAAAGTGAAAGCTCCCCAAAAAAAGGCACTTTGAGAAGAATTATGGACACAGCAAGTAAAAACTTCTTGGCACTTTCTGGACCAAGCCCTGCTCTGGCTGAGGACGGGAATGCCAGCAAGAACAGCCCAGGGATCCCACTGATCCTGCTCTGCTGGAACACAACACTTGAAGTTCCCAGCCCTGCTTCTGTCAATAACAGTCTGAGCAAGATAGATGTTAATTGGAATAATTCAGTTCCATTTTGAATCTTTCTTTGTGGCTAACTTATTTGGTTCCACTCAGAATTTTTTTCTGTTATTTAAAGGGCACCTGTGTACTGTTTAAGAGTGAATAATCCAGTAATACAACAGTAGAGAAATCTGAATTGATTGGAGAATGGATGAAAGCTGTTATATGTAATACAAATGATTTTGTTTCTGAGCTGGCATACATATTTCACTACCTTTTGTCTGCTTTTTACATAGCACTTAACAGATTAATATTTGCATGAAAACATCTTGCACCTATTAGCCTTGGTGATGTGTCGGGACTCCTCTTTTCTAAGTCTTCAATGAAAAAGAGAAAGATGGTCACTACTCCAGTAATGTAAAGCCAAAGTGTTAGATAAGGAATGAGAGGCACAAACACCCCAGTGCAGATGGATGGAAACAACAGTCAGCAGGAGAGATTGCAGCCTCTGTCTGCCAGTGGGCCAAATATCAATGGGTTGCAGGAGTAAAGAGTTAAGCTGTGTTCATGAAAGGTCCCTAGGAATCACTTAATTAGGGACAGTTTAAATTACTTAACTCATCAGCAACTCAGTGCAAGTGATGAACTCTGAACAGCATGTTGGAAACACAGCTAAGGAAACTACTGGGCTGGCAAATACATGACAATCGTTTGCAAAAATCACGACATGGGTAAGGAAGGCCTTTGTGAAAAAAGACCAGGTTTCTGCAAATACAGCTGTAAGTAGCTTAATATTAACACCTGCATAGGGGGATGGATAGAGCAAAGCAAGCTGTTGCCACAGACCTCTCCACCACAGGCAGTTTTCCAAGCTCCAGGAAGGATCATAGGGTTCGGTTTGTTGGTGAGGATGAGTTCGTAGGCTATGCTAATGCAAATGAATATAAAGCATAAATGAATTCGGGGGACACTTCTCTGAAATGGCAGAAGGAAATGCAGTGGCTGCATTTCATCAGCAAGAACCTTGCTTAACCTTTTTAATTAGCAGATAAGAGAGGCAATGAGCCACATGAAAAAAAAAAATAAATTTGGGGATTATACGCTCTGGTAGTTAACTGTTGCTAATTGAAAGAAAAACTATGGTTGACACAGAGTGAACTCGCCTACATCAATGGCATGAAAGCAAGAATGTGAGGGAATTCGCATACCTACTCTCTGACATTTTGCTTACTGCAAAATTCTTAGTGCCACAGAATGTAATGACATTTTAAAAGACTTCAAATTCAACAGCGAAGCTGAAAGCAAAAGCTGTGCAGCAACTTCTAGAAACAGCTGAATGAGATGTTTTGTTGGTGATGTGTGAATTCCATCCCTCTGGATCTGTTTATTAATCTGAAATAGAAAATTACAGAACTGAATGCATCCTACAGAAATAAGTTCCTGAAGGGCCTAATCAAAGCCCATCAAGGTGGATATGAAAGACTGCCATTTCCTTTAGTAGCCTTGCCATGAGGCACTGAATCAATTTGCTCTGGGTGCCTGTTTCTGTGTTTATCTGCTACAAATATTCTAGCTATTCTAGGAATGAAAAATGGAGTAACTTAATATTCAAGTAAAGTGAACTTTGAGTCTATGATAATATAGGCTCCAAAGGAGCCTTTTGTACTAAAAATTGTATTTCTTTTAATTAGGGACTGAGGAGAAAAAGCTTGAGATACCACTGGTAACCTAAAACATGCACTAAGAAAATCAGAAACCAGTTATTAGCTGCGTCTGGGTAGAGCCCAATATTCAGCGAATCATTTTGTATTGAAATTGAGGCTAATGATGTGTTCATATAAAATCTGTAAACAGAAAATTAGTTCCTGCTTACTCTGACCAACTTTCCTTCTTTACATAATGATTTGACCTGGCCAGTTTATGGACTTAAGTCCCTAGAATTTTAATTTGTTCACTATGACTCACATTAAATTTCCATGGTTGGAGCAAGTTCACATGTTGACATTGACACTTCTGGCCCACCAGATCACATGTAGCCATTTTAAGAGCTTCTTGCTGAAGGTATGCAGATGAAAAATAAAGTTTAGCACACCACATGACTATGACCCTGAAGAAAAACATATGTCATGATATCCTCTTGTGAAAAGGGGAGATTGAAGAGAATATACATTTTATAAGAAAAATGAAGAGGTCCTGGAATCTGATATTTAATAGCTTTTCTCTGACCAATATGCATGGTGGTGGAAGGTCATGTTGAGTGCTGCATGTACTTCCAATGGCTGTAGGGCTTCACAAGCTCCTGTGTTAACACACAGTCAGTAGATGCATCTCTGCCTTCCAGAATACCAATAGTGTTTGTCCCTGTGGGAAATACATTCCCAAATGCAAACAGCAGTTTTCTCAGCTGGTAGGAAAAAGCAAGCTAAGATTTCTACTCCAATCTCATTGCCTGGTTGACAGATGAAGGTTTGATCTGTATTTGAGTCTGCAGTCTAGCTCATTTCTATAGCAAAATGAATATATGCATCATTACATAAGTCAAATGGCCCATAGATTGTGGAACAGTTGCACATATAGAACAGCGTATCTTAAACACTTGCAAATGATTCAGCACCACTCTCTAGCCACTGAATTATTTTAGTGTGTCTTAATACCTTACTTGCAACATCAGAACTCACTTAACTGGAGGTTATTTTTGCTATCTATTCTGGAAATAATACAACATCCTTGACTTTCCTGGAAATAATTTTGCCATGAATGCTTTGGTAAGAACACAAGATTCATGAAGAAGATGAGAGTCCATGTTAGATGAGCATACAGAGAATTTCCAATCAACGCTGGAAAAAAGAAACAAAGACAAGATCATGTGGTTTAATTTAAAGACTTGTTCTAAGAGGTTCTATGCCAACTCTTGTCCTAGTTTATATCAACATAAATCAGAGCAAAATAAACCAGCTGTAAATAATATTACACTGAATGTGGTATAAATAATACCATAATCTAGTCAAATAATTGGACCTAACAAGTTTTTTACTAGAGTATGTGAAGTATCCTATATTATCAGTACTAGAATCTCTCAGCATTCCTCTGTTCTGACAGCCTTGATGCTCTCCATGTTATATTTGCCAGTTCTCTTGCTAAGAATATATTTACCTTCTAAGTTTTATGACCTTCTATACTTAATACCATTTTCTACATATGTTTATTAATTGTTTTAGAACTGACTTATGAAAAACAAACACTATTTTATTTCAGTAGTGGTCATTCCAACAATCAAGTGACAGCAGACTCATCCCTGCTGTTTCAAGTAGCTGATTTCTGTATTTCAAGATTGCTTTTATTGGCTTGGTTGCTGCTTATGATCGAAAAGACAGCCAGTCCCCATCAAGCACTCAGAGTGTTTTTTTCAAAAAGCACTTGCATCTAGTAGTGTTTTAAGTCATTCACTATAGATTTAGGTCATAATGTACAATAAGCCCCCTGCAAATGACAGAACATGACCATGTTGGAGGTAATAAGCCTATTCTTGAAACATATTTAAAGCGGTTTTCTAGCTAGAAACCTTACATAGGAAAGGCTATTATTGATAATAAAATGCAAGTTTCTCTTTCAGGGTGTCCTCAAATACTGAGAACCTGGTTTTGAACAGTATAAACTACTATAGTTTCAAGAAGCTTTTGTTTGTTTATCTTCTGGAGCTCTCTCTATTTACAACTGTGTGGAATCAGGACTACAGCACTTTGTTACTGTCATTAGGAAAGATTTCTGCCCTCCTGTTTCCTGTATCTACCCCTACCTTTCCCCTTCCCAGGGAATTATGCCTGATACAGATACACACTTTGCTGTTCTTTAGTTTTGCAGCTTTTCTCCTCTGCAAATCTTTTTCCCTGAACTATGATCCTACTTTAGATGTGAGTTATCTTTATCAGCACACCCAAGCTCTCCAGCCATCATTTTCATCCAGGATGCAATCATTAAAAAGAAAAATAATCAATCATGCTCAGTAGCAAGTTTATAAACAAAACAGTGCATAATTCTACAAGCCAGCAAGCTCTGCTCAGCACCTTCCAAAATCTCTGCTGTGCAAAGGCCTCCTTATTTCGCCATCATTGAGACTCTGTCCTCTTATAAACAGCACAGTAACATGCAGTAGGGAAAACAGATCCTGGTGCTCCAGTGGAAGGTAACCACTAAAGGAAGAGGTCATTGAGGGATGGAGTTTTTCTCCCATGTTTCAAATCCCCGGAGAATTGAAACAGGCCTAGATTAACCTGCACACCTATAATAACACCACAGCTAATGATCCAAGCCCAGGGAGACAGCAAATTCAATGCTTCATTGACTTAAGCACTCACAGCAGTAGCTTCCTATTCTGCAGAAGAGGAATAAAGGCCTAGAAAGCACCTTCCCCTCCCTTTGTTCCCTCTGATATTGTCTCATAAAATAAGCTGCTGCTTTGTGGAAATCTTTGTGCATCAGTGAAGGCACCCGAAAAGAAACTTGACACGGGGGTCTGTGGACACCAGACTTTCTCCAATAATCCCCACAGCGCAAGGTGTATTGGAAGAGGATTCTCCAGACCATGAGGAAGGATGCTGAGTACTGTGCACGAGCCCTTCCTCCCTCAACCTACTGTACAGACACTGCTGAGTGCATCCCGTTGCACACCAGGGTGAAAGGGAAGATTACTCTTGTTCACACTCACCTAGAAGTAATGAAGAGAAAAATATGAAATAGGAGAGAAAGTAAACATTTGGAAGCAAAAGCTGTTAGGAAAATAAAATCCCCACACTTAATGAAATTTTGTCATCACTGGAAGTCTCAGAAAAGACATGAAGAGTCAGTGACTCTGCATTACCTCTCAGACTGCTGGAAGCAATGAATGACAGTGCAAAACATGCAAGAAGAAATCTTATGTCAACTCAAATAGGAATAAAAAGATATTGCAGAGTATGTATGCAAATATACTTTAATCTTGAAATTTTTTTATCTAGGAGAAAAGCAGTGGGGAGTTTTATCTACAAAATAACACCAGAAGAATAATTATAATAAGAAAGCCAACCAGCAAAACTTTAGTTCCTGAAATGTTTTCTCTTTCACTTTGGTACGAAAGGTTTCTCCTGGCGAAAAGATTCCACAGCATGGAGTGTGCCTATTTTAAGTGACTGCAGTGTTAGGAGTTGAAACTTGTGACATTTGAAAAAAGAGAAAGAAGGAAAAAAATTCACCGGTTTGGAAATGCATATTACATTTACCTATGCATTATTCATTAACAATTGCTTGCCTGTCTTGGGGCTGCAGTGGGATGCTAATCCCATGCCTACAGTTATTTGTCAGGAAAATCAAAGTTCACCAGACTAAAATAACGAATTAGATGTCCTGAGTCGTCCAGGCAGAAGTGGAGGCTTTGGTACAGCTGGTACATCCTCTTCCCAGGAAGGTCTGGTAAATTAGGCCCCACCTCTACTCCAACCATATCTGAATTTGCCAAGTAACCAGGCACCTGGTAACTACACAAAGCCAACATCTACTGTGCTCTGGGAAAAGCACCTCCTTCTGAAATGCCCCAATTACGCATCCACTTTCCACAGCAGGGTAACACCTTTCCCATCACCTGCATAATTTCATCCATGGTATCTAATTTTGGTACTTGCTCAAACCATCATATAAGTGGTACTACTCAGCTAGGCTGCCCTGAAAAATCTACGTGAACCAGTTACGACTGACTGCTTCAGTTCTCTCACCTTTCATGTCTTAGTCTTTTCTCCCACCTACAGTTTTCTTCCAGATGAAATGCAGCAAGTCCCCTACAGGGAGTGACCACAGGGAGTGACAGGATTAGCTCATGGCACAGAACAGCACCATTAGTACTTTCCTGGGTGGACAAGTCACTGAGGCAAAGAGTGGCTGCACTTTCTATTACAGCTTTTCTAACCACCTTTGTAAAGTGGTTTGCACTCAAAAAGCACTGGATAAAATATAGGTGTCATTGCTATTATTTTCTCTTAGCTGCCTCAGGGTGAGTACAAATGTTGCCCTAAATTCAGCAGCCATCACTTTATACCCTCAGTATGTCTTCAGTTGCTTGTCCCCACCTTAATGTACATTAGAGATGCACCTGGAGATTTCTATTCTCACATAAAACAGCGTATATGTACGTAGGAATGAAGGTAGGAAGGAACAGTGGCACATGAGATATGCAGTACATCACTGGCACAGACACAGATCTGCATAACAAAGAGCTTTGTGCCTCTTATGAAGAGTGAATTATATGAAGCTCATACAATTTAACCCTACCAGCTATAACATTTCTTCTAAAGCCTACATGTCAGTTTGGATAAATGACTTTGGAGAAATAGGAATCTTGTGAGTCTCATCACTTATTTCTGGGGGTGGCAGGCTGTAAGACGCTGCTATGCTACAAATGAGTAAAGAAAGTGCACCTCTTCACAGCTACAAAACAAAAAATATATTGCATTCTAATATGATTTTCCTAGAAGATTAGCAAGCTTATTAGATAACGAGACACTTGAATGTCCATTTTAATAGGATTAAAAAAAAATAACATTGGTGAATGTCTGCTAGAAAACATTTATTGCAAACGAATTTTAAAAAGGAGAATTTAGGAACTGCCAGACCATTAGTCAATCATTTCCAACATCACTGCTCTGAAAGGAGCTCACTTCAGAGCCTTCAGATTAAAGACTAAAATATAACTACAGCATGATATACCTAGATGCTATACTATGATGATATACCTGGTTGATATACATGAATGATATAGTTATACCATGATATACTTAGATATCTAGATATAACATGATACACTGAAGTACACCCAGCAGGTAGATATCTATGTACAGCGAGTCGACAATCAGCTCCATGGGTTTATATCCTCCCAAACATCTGTAAAACCTCCTACTGTGGGATGCTCCATTATGAGCTCCCAGCAGGAGTCAAATTTTGCATAAGGAAAACAAGAAAGGAGGAAGAAAGATGCATCATTCTAATTAGCAGCCAGCCAGCACACTGCCAAGGCTCAAGATTTCTATCCGGCTAGTAGTGTATGTGAGCAAGAATCTGGCAGAAGCCACGGCATGTAGAAAGCACAATAGTCCTGTGGCTGATGGGGGGGCAGGGACGTGCCCTGCTGCTGGAAAAGGTGAATGGAAGCATTATCAGAACTATTTGAGACACTTGCATTGCTTTGGTAGCCATGGCTGTAGGGCGAGCCTCTGTTCTATCTCTTCCACACTACACTTCTCCATATGAACTACATGATCTCAAGACACTTACCAGCAACTGATGCTTTGTGGCATTACCCCTCATTGCCTCTTTGTCCTTACCTATGTAATGCCATGTCTCTTCCAGTGTCCTCTGATCAGTTTTCTAATTAAAGCCACTTCACCCTCTGAAGTATGTATTTACTCAAAAAGAACTGTGTTCTATTGCCTCTGTCTTATTTATCCATACCCCGGAGCGTGCTTACCAGTACTTCTACTTGGCAGCTGTGTGTACATTTTTAAAATTAATATCAAAAAACAAACAGCTGAGGCAGGAGAATATGCTGGCAAGATTAAATATGAAGAATTTAGAACTGATAGGATAGACTTTAAATTTTGTGATAATCTATTTTAAATATAGTACAAAAAAACAATCTACAATTAAGGAGAAGACAAGAGTGACTTATTCTGTGTACCTACCTGATTTAAGTATGAAAGCTAGCAATTTTAAGGCTAAGAGAAATAATTTTACTTACATAAATTGTTCTGAGAGCTACTTTGTTCACTGGTTAAAGTAAATAAATAAACAAATAAAAACCATACTTTATTTCTTGCCTGAAATCCTCTAGTTTCAGCCTGCAAATCTTGGATCTTGTTATACCTTTGTCTTCTAGATTGAAGAGCTACCTACAGTCAGACTGCTTCTCACACTAATAAAGGCTTTAGCCACCTCCTAGAAAAACTGAGTAGACTGAACTTCTGGACCCTTTCACAGTCAGCTGTTGTGAACTGATATATTGTGGAGGGATAAGGTGAAGTTGTAAAAGGAGATGAGTGAAAAGTAATTTCTGAAGACCATTAATGAGAGTTTGTCTAAAGAAACAGGGGCTGCTCCTTTGCTCCTTTCGTCTTTATTCCTGTAGAGGTATAACATACACAGTCCCAGTTCACTGACGTGGCCGTGGCTGCATAGCTCTTTTCTGTCCTGTTCCCACTAAAGCTGGCTCTAACCTATTTCCCAACTGTGGCTGACGGGCCCTTGCTCTCCCCATAAACTGCTGACACACCACTATAGCAAAGTCCTTGCTTGACAAATGTGTGATAAAATCCTACCGGACATGTCAAGCAGATTCATCCAATGTACAGAAGTATCTGCAGTAATGGAAAAAATGCTCAAGGAATAGCAGCCTGTGTCACCCCTGTGTATAAAACACCTCACAGGAAAGGAGCATTGTCTTGGTTGCTTAGCGGTCACAGAACCATGCATAACACCGCTCCTTCAAGCTTATATACAAAACACACCTGTATTGAAAATATACATCAGAGTGCCATATTAGACCCTGATTCATCTCCCACTGAAGTCAACAGAAAGGGTGGTTTAGGTTTGACAGATCTTATAAAAGTATTCTGGTTTGTGCACTGTGACCTGGAGTCACATTCATCTGAATGCATGTTCACACAAGCCAACATTACACTTTGTCACTTTGTCAAAAACTAAAACCTGGATTGAGAATCTCTGTGAGGAACTGAAAGTCATACCAAATGTAAAGGAAAGCAGATGGCTGCCTATACTGGGAAGTAGAATTCTGAAGCCTCATAACAAAAGTGTTGCTAAGCCATTTAAAGATGGCTTTTCTTTTTAGCAGTATTTCCATTCCCTTCAAAACTGTTCAGCTAGAAATAAAAGAACCTTTTTTTTTTTTTAACTGATGCTTCCATCTTATTTTAAAAGGACAACTACATTTCCAGACACAAATAGAGAATAATTTATTCCAAAATATTTATTGGAATATACTCACTGTTTTCCAAATAGTCAAGTTTCCTGATATTTGTGTATGCAGTGCTTCCCATACACCACGCTCTGCCCCTTGGATGGATTACTAAGCACTGTTATAGAACAAGCAATAAATAACAGCAGCAGCTTACTTCACGTATCTTTGTACACGTTTTCACTCTACATACTTAACTATATAAATCGTGGCTTTATGGTTCTGTGTAGAGGATTAACTGTAAAATTAAAGTCCTACTCTGGGCACTGAAATACTCATGTATTTTCTTTTGGTGTCCAAGCCCTATCTGGGAACTGATGCGATCTCATTATGGTTCCATAAAACTTTAGATTTTTACAAAGCATCTAAATTGCCATTAAGTGAGCCAGCACTTTCTTGTATTTAGCACCATTTGTGATATTTCATAGAGTATTTTGTCCCCAGTAGTATACCCACAGGATGGGAGAGGCAATGTTTATGCCATAGGGTTATACACAAATCTTCCTTAGAGGGAAACTTGGTTACAGCTCTGCAGGGGATTGTAGCTGAAACTGCAGCGATCAATGTCAGAATCAGAGCAAACATATGAGTCTGTCACACCTCAGGAAGACAGAAAGGGCTTTTACAGCAAAATAAAGTTAAACTTCTAATTAAGTTTCTCCATATGTAACATCATATCTATCTCCTACAATAAAACCATTAACAAGACAGCAGTGTCAAGTCTCTGAAAATCTTTTTCACAATCAACTACCATTCACTGCCTTAGAGCTTTCACTTTTGACTAGAGTTTTGTGAATCTCTTTCATTTGCTGTAATTCAAAACAGGAATGAGGCAATATTACCACGGTATGGTCATAGCAATTTTCTTTTCAGAACACTGTTATTTCTAGAATAATGTTTCTGGGCTATTGGGAGAAAGCATAAAACCTCAAAGTTCAAATATTATAAATCAAATTATTACTCTAGTTAAGTCCTTCTCTGTGACAGTTGTCATTCTGTACATTTGTTCTGTGCATTTGGGATAATCTGATTAGCATTATGCTGTACCTTGAAGTTTGCATTATCTTCTCAGAAATTTCAACATCCTGGCAGGCTTCTCTGTTCCAGTGTTTGCTTCCAGGACAATTTATTGCTGCTGAAGCTCCTGGAATGAAGTACCCATCTATTGACGTCAATGAAAAAGCTGCCATTGTCTTCAACAAGCCCAGAATTTCATATTCATCTCTGAAGAAGAAATATTGATCACACCTGGCAAAAATGCAGTGCACTGGCCTGATTTTAGGAAGAAAGATGGTATTAGGTGACATCAAAGGTCCATGTGGCCTAATATTCTGTCTCCACAAACCACTAGCACCAAAATTCAGTACAAGGATGCTTCACTCTAACTTCCCACCTTCTCTCTATCTCCTCTTCAGGGCACTCCCGGCCTATATGTGCTTTTCTGTGTATTTAGTTACCCTCAGTGAAGCTCTCTTCCATGAAATTGGCCAGGGTCTCTCTGAGCCCAGGGTAAATTTCTTTGAATCCATCTGCCACAATAACCTGGACAAGGGTGTTCACAAGTCTACAACCAACCATGCGATGAACTGCTTCCTTCTGTCTAATTAGCATATGTTTCCCATTACTTTCATTCAATACTCCTACTTCTTTTATATAAAGAGAGAGAGAAAAGTCCCCATCTATTTCTCCAGGCTTGCTGTTATTTTGTCACTCTCCCCTCAGCTGCCTCTTTTCCAGTCCTAAGATTCCCAATTTATGCAACTGTTCCTTGTAAAGAAGCCATTTCATGCCCTTGATCCTTGTTTGGCTTCCCTGAACTTGATCATGCCAAACCCTGACCTTCCCACCAAGTGGTAACACCAATTTGGAGCCCATCAGGTGAAGGTCACCCAACCTTTTCCACATTCATCAATTTATCTACACCAAATTCAATCTCTCATTCTGTTGACTGGTCATTCAGACCTGTTCTTTCTGCCATTACTCGCAATCACTTTTAGTACCATGAGTAACTTACTACCTCTGCAAACTTTGTTAACAATATTGTTCATGTCCTTTTCCAGGTGACAAGAATAAGAATCCCCAGTAGCAATCTGGTGGGAATGCATAAAGGACAAAGTTTGCTTTGGCTATGGGTTTTAATATACTGTGAACATCAAAAGGCAACTGGCAAGATTTCTCCTAGAAATTCCATGCACTTGACTTTGTTTGCCTACTGCCACCATATAGGCAAACATGCCATTGTGAAAATGTCATATTGTATAAAAAAGAGTGTTGTATATAAGATATAAAAAAGGAAACTTGAAGAGATTAGGCTGGTTGTGCATGGAGAAGTCAAGAGTGAGAAAACTTAATGGTCTTCTAGCTTGTTAAAGATTCCAACAAAAATGAAGACAGCAAACTGTTATTCATGTCTGCTTAGGACAGGAAGTAATGAACCTGAATTCCTGCAAAGGAGAAAATGCTTTATCATTCCAGATAATTAAAAACTGGAAAAGAGTGCCTGGAAAACTGGACTTGACATCACTGGAGGTTCTTAAAAATTAAGCTTAGACAAGTATTTCCTGGGAAACAGTGTGGCTGTATTTTCCATCTCAGCTTGGGGCCATGGATGGAATGGTGTTAAACAAGCAGGCTTGTCTGAATTCATTATCTTCCCAGTGAGGAAATATGGCAGAAATGTTCGAATTTCCTTGGTTAACAGAAGTATTTAGGCCCTTTGCAAACATGATCTGGTTTTCAGAAGGGCTGAACTCCTTCAGCTTTCACTAGCTTATAAACAACATGTAGGTATTCGTGGTCTTTGACAACGTGGACTTGCTCTCCTGCTTTGAGGGCTACCTAAATCTGATTCTACCTTCAGCGACACTGGAATTCATTATTTCTTCTCTAACAGTGTTCAAAGAGGCAATTCATTTTACCTGTGAGATAAGGACACAGGAATATTTCAACCTTTGGCTGATGTGGTGTGTGGGGTTAGGGAAGAAAGAGTGTTTTCCACAGTTTAGCTCCTGAGACAGAAGGGGATTGTGGTGAGTCTTATATCACTCTCATTGTTTTGTTGAGATGTTTTTCTTACTGTTTTCATCCTGTTTGTTTGAAATATAGAGCATAAAGTCCCTTAAGAAGAGAAGGTAGACTTTTACTAATCAGTAGCTTTTGTGGTGTGGGGAAGCAGACAGCAAGGAAATATCTGCCTTTGTGGGTGTGTTACATAAATAATGATAAATGGAAGACATGTAGATTGTGCTGCATGCTAACTAAATAAGGACTGAAAATCTCTGTACCTCTGAAGCACTTGTCAGTACAAAGGCAGGAAAATACAATTCTGTTCTGAATATCCCAGACAAAGGCAGACACTCAACCTGGATATCTGGATGTTTACGTGATAACAATGAGTAAAAAAATACCTGTAAATTTTAGACATTGCCATAAACAAAATGCAGCAGCATGTCTCTGCTTTACACATAGGATACTCACAAAGATGCAGTGAGTTCCTCTCAGAGATTAGGATTCAGTGCAAAGAATCAAATGGGTTGAATGTTTGTAATACCTGCATTTGAACACCTGCAGTTGCAGGGGTGGAGGGAAAACTTTTAGATGAGGGGTTTAGATGAGGAAAAAAAAAAAAAAAGAAAGAAAGAAAAGAAGTGCAATGAGAAGCAGAGCCAAATATCCAGACAGTGCAAACTGGAACAATGCCGCTGAAGTCAATCAAGCTCTGACAACTTGCAAAAGCCAAACTGCTGCTCTAGAATATTGTCTGAACACAAATCTTTTGTATTGTGCTGTCTCCCTTTATCAAAGCAGAAATTGCTCACAGAGTCAGAAAATTATTTAGCTCTGAAACAGACACACTTCTTTCAGCTCTGTGAATATTTTGGACAAGTGCATGCTCTACAACTCTTTCAGTAAACTAAAACTTCTGACATGTATTAATGAGAGTCTGCAACATTCCTCTGCCTCAGCTAGCAAGCTAGAACTGTGATACAATTAAAGCATGTGAAATGAAACCTAACTTCCAGTTCATCTGTTGATTACTGAAGCAGCATAAAAAAGGTCTAAGCTCCTGAAAATCAACATGCCATGGATATAGATATGCAAATGAATGCCTACCTTTGGGGAAGGACAGGTTAATCCTTCAGCTACCTTCAAGCATTAAACTGAAAAGCTATCTTGAATTTTTTTTCTCTTCACTAAAGCTGGAAGCTATGAATCTGATAGAAGGCAGGGTCTCTGAGAAGATTTCAATCTCTCTGCTAAATGCAATTGTGTTGATATGTTTAGATCTCTGCAAAGCATTTCACTTAATGCCATATAATATTCTGATTTAAAATATTTGGCATTACCTAAAAATTAATGTTGTCTTTATCGAACTGATTGAAAACATTCAGATTATGGTTAATGGAGTCACCATCACATAATAATGTTTGCAGGAGAGAGCCAAAAAAAAAGAATCCTGGATGATGTTATTACTCATTGTTACAAAATGTTACAAATGGAAAATCAGTTATAAGTCTGAAAGTGGCAGAGTTTATTAGACACTAAGCCAAAGCAATTAACATTATAAACAATCACTTCATTACTGATGCAGAAATGGTTTTGCTTTTAATGATATTAAGAATACTACTCCTACTCTGAAAGACCAGGAAGGACCTTCACGAAATCAACTTCTAAATTTGTGCATAAGGCAGACTGACAAACTTCCCTGATTTTAATCATGACTGAAGCAGAGCGTACCCTTTAGAAAATCTGCATTCTCAGCTTACAATTGCCAGTGATGGAGATTCCATCAAACACTTCATAAATTGCTCTATTAACTAGTTGTGCTCATTTGTTTTACTAAGAAACTTTAGTAAAAAACACTTACTCAAAATACAGCAATGATCCTCATATCTAGCCTAAATGGAATTACATTCAAACCTCCAGGCTTCTAGTCTGGTGGCATTATTTGCCTGCTTGACAGATGGGTCCTGGCTGCAGTCAATGGTGTTTGAGCGGAAGTGATAGAATAAGTACGAGGTAAGTGATAGAATAAGAACGAGGTAGCGCACAGCAGCCTTTGTGACTGTCAGAACAGGAGTCCCTTGCACTCTTCCTGCCTTCTGCTGGACAAACTAAATGGGAATGAATAAATCCTATGCTGTGGAGCTATAGCATGTCGCTTCTTGAGAGGCCAGAGTCACGTTATAGAAACAATCCTTCACTTTGCCTTCCCCTAGTGCCAGAACCCAGCATACACTGCCAGGAGTGCGGAGTTCTCATGACAAGAATTGGTTTTAACACCTACATAGACTTTCTTTGCTTGCTATATAGGCAGAAGAGCTAAAGAACTGAGTATATAAGAGTCAAAATATATGCCTGCACTTACTAGAGGAACATGTGCCAAAACAGTGTAAACTTTTTAACTGCTCTAAACTGTATGCATACTTCCTCTAAAAGCATTGTGTAAGCCACTAAAATCCAAAATCTATACACTCATCTCAGAGAAGAAATGCACTGTTGTAAGCCATGCTTTTTAGATAAGGAAATAACAAATATTGGATAATTAAACACATTAACAATATAGCAGTGCTCACTGGGAATTTATTGACTGAATCTCAAGATGGCAAAAACAGCATACCAAAGTGAGAGGCTCAAAAGCCTAGGAAAAAGAGTAAACAATTACCTTAATAACTATTGACAGCAGTGAAGAATTTTATATTGCACAGAGATTTTCTAATTTGTTAACTCGGCCTGGCAGAACTGAAAAAAATTACATTACTAGACAGCATTATCTCATGAAATGTCTGTCTGTGTTGCTTTGAACCTTACACATTTGACTTTTCTATTCTACGTAATGACAAAGAAGATATTTATTTAGAACTCCAAATACAATTTTGATCTTTGTGATACCAAGTTAGAAGAAATAATTTTTTTTTTTAACTATCATATCTGCATAGTTATTAATGGACATACATAAGCACTCTGCATTTTTTTAATTGGTTAAAAGCAACTATAAAAAGATGTACATACTATAAGCAGTAAAGCATATTCCTGCAAATTACATTTAACACTTCAACCATAAAAAGACCTTTCACTCAGTGCAGAACAGCTACTGTGATCTAATGTGCTACCATTGTGACTTTTCTCTTTTGAAATCTTTAAACATTCCCAGAGGTCAAATTCCTTGGTGTAAATCATAAGTACTTTTAGTTTTACATTGATCTTCAGTAAAGCCTATTATCTACAAGAAAGTAGAGTGTAAAGCCTTATGAAGAGTTCAAATATACCAGAGACCTCATTTATTGGCTGGTTAAATAGTCATAAAATAAATTGTAATTATTGTTGCCTTTCTGAAATTGTGATGTACTGAGACTTATATATGTTGTTTTCCAAAGCTCTCATGAATTTAATAGGCCCCATTTCTGTGAGTTGTAAACTTCTGCCTGAGCTGATTTTTGGCATGTTGTTCTGAAATGGTAATAATTTGGCTGGGATAGAATACAATAAATGGTAAAATGGATGACTTACCAGGAAGGCAATTGCTCATAACAGATTAATGGACACGCTTAATATTTCTGTAAAGTTAGTATCTCTTAATGCATACAAAGTGCCAGTAACCTATTTTTGCCGCACATTTTTGCTCTGAAACCTGCTATGGAAGTGGGTTCAGCCTTGCTGCTGAAACATCCCTTGTAAGAGCAGGGGATATTAACACATACACCTGAATCTTTCCTTAAGGGGCTAGTTTTAGACATAGAAAGGCAGAGTTGATAAAACAGAAGATAGCACAATGTGCCACAAAATGTTTGCAATTGCCCATTTGATCCACAGCTTACATAGCTATCTGACAGTATCCTGAAACCTTTAAGATTTTTTATCTGTGTTGATTCATACATCTGCCAAATAGCCTTTTCAAAGAACATCTGATAGAGACATAGACCTGACAAAAAGCAAAATGATTGCAGGTTTGTTCCAGTCAAGAGGCTGAAATTTGGTTTTTTTAAGCATCAGAGGAAAAGCAATACATTCACAAATCTCACTTTCAGCCCAGTTGAGTCCTCTTTAAAAAGTCGATATAGTGTTCTAAAAGCTGTCCTTATGGCATTTCTCCTTCTTGAAGGAAGTCTTCCTATACAGTTTCATGATATTAGTGTGTCTTCTGGTCCTCCCAACCAAATTCATGCAGGTCACTTACCTAGACGGAAGGGAGCTTTAGGTTGGATTTGCTCTGTTTGATTAAGAAACCACTCTTCTTCTCTCAAAACTGCTGCTGCTGCTGCCCTTCAAATCTTCGAAAGGTATTCTCAAAATTCTGTGGCACACAGAGAACAATCACTTTTGTGTGCTGAACACCCTGACGTAATGCTGCTTACTAATAAATAGCCTGCTCTGATGTAAATTGAAGTGAACACATAGTCTGCAAGGAAATTAAAAAAAAAATTCTCAAAAATTAGAATTGTTTGATGGGTTTAAGTTAAACTCTTTATTCCAGCATTTTCTATAACAATCTAAGTATTCATAGTGGTGTGTTTTCTCTAGCAGCATTCACTTTGAAGTAAGGGCATTGAAATGTGATGCTTTTGCATGAATGATGATTGCTGTAAAAGGCATTCACATAAACAGGTGGGAGAAGAAATAGGACAGCACTTAGATTTGTTGTGTACTGGTATACAACAAGTAATTGTGAAAGGATGTGATCAGCTTGAAGCTATCAAAGCAATCTTAAAATTAGAGGCTCCAAAACATATTACATTTGTGCTCATCAGCTTGGAGTCATTTAGGGTGATCTTGATGATACTAATCCTTTTGGAGATGTTTATTGAAAGAAGAGACCAAGCAAACATGTATTCATTTGGGCTTCAAAATTGACCAGGTGGACCACGAAGCATGCCTGCTATGAAGGTGTGTGAAGCAAGAACTATGTGATGGGCAGCACAGAGTTAGGATTTTGGGTATCTCAGTGTCTTCCCAGCTCAGAGAGCATGAGACGAGACATGAGACGAGCACATGAGCTCTCCATTGGAATCGTCTTCAGACAAACAGGCTATAATGCCCCCTGTTCTGAGCATTCAACTGCTAATATTTATCAAAAGCTTTGAGATTGTTAAACAACAGAGGAAATTTAAATGCAGCTCAGGGCCTAACCTTCTTTCATGCTTTCTTCATGAGGATCCAGAAGTGTTATATAAGTACCAGTGAGTTATTACTCATCAACCCTTATGAAAAGAATTAAGTATTAGGCCAGGAAAAGACAAAGGTTAGGCTTGGTCTATGTTTCACTAATAGCAATGTATAACGAGTTTAATAGGCATACAATGCCCTTCAGATAACCAGGGTAGCTCTCTATTGTTGTTGTTATGCAAGTACACATTCAGACAAAATCAAGACCACAGTGGAAACAATGAATCATTTAGGCCTGTATTTGTCTCCCCCAATTGCAGAAAGAAGGATCCTCAAATTAGCTGGGTGAAATTAGTTACAATTCATTTTGTAATATGTGCAAGAAAAAAATTTCTTTTCCTTTGTATCTGAGGCTGAAAAATCTGGAATAATCTATATTTTAATTGCTACATGAAACCAACCCGCTAGTCACTATCCTTGCTTTTTATTTTTAATTCTACCTGAGCCTGCTTATGCTTTCTGTCCTGTTCTCTCACCTTCTCTGGCTTAGATTCTTTTCTTTATTACAAAGAAAGGAGCTTGGCTTTTAGAAAAGAGGAGACATTTCCAGCTGTACCAAATTTGGTAAGACCCCAAATCCAGAGCTGAAACAGTTCCAGCTGGCCAAGTAGTTAAAACTCAATAATGTTTCCTAGCTAACTCGCTCATCACAAAAAACTAAAACTATATGATATCGATGTAGGGCAAGACTGGTATCAGTGTACTACAATTATTTGTATACCCCCCTATCATTTTGTCCAAAGAAGAATCATGCAGGTTTCTTATGGACAGAGCGTGCATATTTTGTGACCTGCTTGACTAGATAAACTGCATCATTTACTATGACAATTCATTAAAGCTACAGTTTCAGATTTTTCCAACTGGGGTTGACCAAGAAAAGTAAAAAGCAGACTTTTGCTATCACGCTTGCACAGCTGTGGGACAATATCATATCTGAAAACTGAAGGAGAAACAAATTCAAACTAGTGAAGCCCTGGGGATTGCAAAAACATTGCCCATCATCTCAGTTGGAGCCCTTTCCTAGAGAAGTATTATTACTGAACTGAGTATAAACTGATGCGAACCATTCTATGAAACTACTTGCAAGACATGAACCACCAGATGTGGCTGCAAAATCTGCAATTGCAATTTAGGTTGAAGGGTTCTTTGATTGTAATTAAACTCTAATTCCAAGACAGGAAAGATGAATTGTCACGTTCTCCACATGGCATTTAATTTTCAGGTGCTGTTCCTTCACCTTTTTCCTCTGGAGGCAAGACTCTGGAGTACAAATTATCAAGAGAGCTATAATTTTGGATCTGACATAAAAAAATATGGGTGACTCATAGACACTATGCATCTGTTATCATAATCCTAAACACATGATTATCCAGTAGATTGAACTTACAGTTTCTAGAAGAGAAAGCTGCATTTTCTTCTTTGAATAACATTTTAGCTTTGGTAAATAATCAAAGACACACTTTTTCAGCTTATGACTACAATCAAGGTAAAGCACAAAGCAGTTGGTAAGTGGCAGGTGTCTTTTAAAGAATAAAGATGATCTGGGGTTGACCGCTAAAATGCAAGAATTTCACAATAAGATATATAATAGATCTAATCTTTCAGTAAAGCACTGAATATGGTGCAAAGCCCATGATACTGCCTTAAAACTGAAACTTAGAAATTGAGACAAAAATTCTAAGATAAGTAAGGAATTGGAGAAAGCCTAAGTGTTGACAGGGATGGCAGGATTCTGCTTTTTGGAGTTTTTAAAGAATCAGTCTTAGAACCGATCTTAGCTAATGTTTTCACAAATGACATCAACCAAAAGAAAAGTATGCCAATGAAGTTTTCTGGTGACACAAAATTTTGACACAATACATGGCATTATATATGCAAGGAATAGCATGAGCTTGAGGATATAAGCAAAATACAAATTTCAGACAAAATACAAATTTAATTCCACAGACTAAGATTTTGTGGACAATGACAAAATGTCCAAAATTTTCTAAGCTGTAGACAATATAAAAGGAAATTGACATTTTGAAACTAGTTAGGATACGTGCTTGATATATACTTGTGGAAGTAAAACCGGTTTTTAATGCTGTAGTAATTATTATTATATTATATAATCTAATAATTTTATGCTGTGAACCAGTAACAGAGCTTCATACACATGCATTGATCAGTGTTTTTATCTAGTTTTGTAACAGGAAATTGTAACTTGAAAATTCTTAATCACATTTCATGTCTATTTTTTGACTGATTTCCTCTGGAAATAAGACCTATGCGATAATATCATCTGAGTATCCTCCCTAATAAACTGTGGCACTGTTGGTCATTTTTCTGTTCAAGATGAAAGAAAAGTTGACACTTTAAAGAGGATTATGCTCTTTACTGTCATCACAAAAAATAGGTGGCCATGAGAACAGATTCTTGAAGTATGAACCACGATCTCACACAGAAAAACTGCAAGGCAGAAAGACCTCATAAATTCTGCAGCTGTAGGAAAAGCTTCATGTAGCATTTGCTACCAAAGGACCTAAGACTGCAGTCCTGGAGAAACATCATTCATGTTGTAAAAGATATGGTAGGTATGTTAAAACACAAGATCTTCTTGCAGATTCAGTGCATCAGTCATGCAAATTTGCCACCAACAGGTGACTGCTGTGCTCATTCCTGGTTAAATGGAGAGCCTGTGAAGCTCAAGGTTGTGAGATACATTTAGGAAATTATGATTTGATCCTCACTTGGAAGAGAGCATTTCAATGGTTCAGGGCCTTCCAGGGAAACAGTCACAGCAAACTGAACGTGTATCATGTATCAACATATACACTGCCATATCTATTTGTATTTTGTGTGTTTACCTGCTTTGCACGCTTCTCCCTCCTAAACCACTGAAAGCAGTTGCTCTTCTTTTCTTCGCAGTCTTTCCATGGCACTCATCTTTTCTTCCTTATACCTGCTGGGTCTTGAACGAATGTCCATGTAAAGCTAATAAAGTTACGACGCATCCCCCTTTGGGTCAAGAAAACTAAGTAATGCCTTGGTGATGGTGGTGGTCTGGAAAAGCACATTTAGTTACTTAAGAATCAGTGAGTGTTTCTTGCCCCACTGCAAAGACTAGGGTAGAGATCAGTGTTTCCAGGGGTCTGAGGAAGAATCTGTTTAGAAAGGCTGATTCAGACCATATAAATCAGCATAACATAGGGACATGAACTAAGAGAAAATGCAGGTGTATAATTATGACACAGTCAAAAATAAGATTAACACACTGTGGAAGACTTAAGAAGAGTGGTTAAGGTCCCATCATCAGCACTGCTACAGGTAGCAAGACAAAATACTGTGATTTGTATTTCAGTGCAATGAAAGGAAGGTGGTGCAATGGTTATGACACAAGACTGAAGTTAGGTACCTGTGGAGCAATTCACAAATTTGTGACAGATTCCTGATGCTTGCTTTGGGACTGCATCTATGAAAAGGCTGAGATGCCTTCTTGCAAAATTCAGCCCCTCAAAACTCCTCCTCAGCTTCCATCTAATCCTGAGGATGCTTAAAATGGCTGGGACTGTCTATGTCTTGATGGACACATGAAGGTAAGTACCTATCCCAGCTCTTAGTGCCATTCAACTCACAATGTAGCACAGCCCCCTTCCTGTCTCACTTGCAGTATGGCTGATATTCTCAAATAAAACAATTCAACCACAAAACTGAGCCAGAGAAGGATGCAAGCTCTGTTAACTCACTGGTCTGACTGTCAGAGTATTCACTTAAGCTACAGAAAGGAATTGGTCTTCCTTCCCCACTCCTGTATGAAGATATATTTAACACACAGCTCACAATTTATTTAGAAAATAAGGGCTTCTTCAGACATTCTTACTGCATCTACACTTTTCAAGGAATAATTTAGAATTCTGTTGGAAAGAAGGAGACCCTTACCCAGCACATATTCCCAGTATTTTCTATTGGATACTCAGCAATTGGAGTCTAGCACTGACCTCTCTCAGGGAAACACCACAGCTACTAGGCTATAAAATCATTCTCACACTTATTTGCCACGGTCTAGTAAGCACTTCATTATTTTATATACAGTGGAAGTGTGACAGGGGGAATTGAGAGCTGTGCCCCGTACTCAGGTCAGGACAGCTCTTGCAAAGTGAGGGCTTCTGCTCTTCTCACAAACTGCCTTTTCTCATGTACTACTTAAAGTAAACTTCCACAAACAGAGCAGCTAGCTGCAGTAAAGCCACACAATCCTCTGTGCCGATGGCCAATGACTCCAGCTGATTTTGCTGGGACAGGCCTGGGACATAGGTAAACATTCCTGTATTTGCTGCCCCTACTAGCAATATAAATACCTGATAGGTATTGTCAGACTCCACTGTGCAGCTGCATTTGTTATAAGAATCACACTTTCCATCAAAAAATTTTGGCTGGCAAAAGAACTCCTTAATTCTGATAATTCTTGATACATTCCCTGAAGGATTCATGGTTGTTTTTTTTTTTTTTTTGTTGTTGTTGTTCCAGTTGCTTCCTTGTTCAGCACAAATGCAATGAATAGGCACCAGGCTGCCAAAAAACTTTCATCACCTTCAGTAATTGAGTACTATCTCTTAGGCACCTCAGTACCAGTCACCTTGGGATTAACATTTAGCCCACAACAAAGTAGCTGAACTTTAATTCCCCTGCTCATGTGAATAAAGCCCCTGAGTCCATGATTTAATCAACCTGTTTTTCAAATGCTCAGAAGCTGTGAAGCACATTTTGTAACACCAGCTAATCAAACTATGTGAAGGTTTAATTTTCAGTTAAAGCCTCTGCAATGTGGTGTTTCTTTTTCATGGGGGAGAATGAATTGCTAGCTAGCCCATCTTTACTTGCCAGTGTCAATATTTTCTTCAGTTTAGAAACAACTGCAGCTCTAACAAATTTGGCAAATCTGATGAACATCCCATGTGTGGTCTCATCTCCTAGATGAGAGCTAACTAAACATTTCCTTTTTTCTCTAATAAAAATACATCTATTAAAAAAGATAATTCTGATGTTTCAAACCTACTGAGAAATTTTTCTGTGCTTTGGGTAGATTCATGATCAGGCATATTCTTGCAGAATAATACTACTTCATTAGATGCATCTTTGTACTTCATAAGCGTCTGTACAAGCTGTAATTTCTGATAAACCAGAAAGACAAAGCTGGAACTTGAAAAATATAGTTATTTATCTGTGGCTGTAAACATCTTCCACAGTGAATGTTTCCTGCTTGAGATGATCCAAAAGTCCATTTATCATGAAAACCACATCTGTACTTCTTTAAATAAGTCATTCTTTTAACTAGAGAATTAGGAGAAGACACCTGCTCTTAGATAGATTTGTAAAATGGGGTGTTCAGAAACTGCTACATTTGCAATACAAGATCAGAGGATTTTTCCAGATGTGAAACAATGCTCTTGTTTTTTTCCAGATGTTAAACTATACTCTTGGTTTCTGGTCTTTGCTTTAATATCTCAAAGTAATAATTCAGGTGCCAATAAAGCCAAACCTGATCACTGGAGATGATGTAGACCCATTCCTAAACTGTTCCTAAACCCCACATATGCAACCCTCAGACTTCTAAACCTTCTGCTTGTCTCCAGAGAGAAAAGCCTTAATGTTCTTGGAGATCCTGCGGCATGTTTAACTGGTGGAATATATATTTATATATTTTTGCTCTTTTTGCTTATTTTCAGTAAGCTAAAATGAGTAACTTCTACTCTTTGTCTGCAGATATACCATATGCAGTACAGCTAGAAAGTAAACATCAGAGAGCAAGAATAGGAATTTCTTGTCTACATCATAGCACAGTTATAAGTAAGTAAATTTTACTCATAATCTTGCACAAGGAACTTCACCAATGTCTTTGGGACTTCATTTTTAGTACGTGTTGTTCTTTGCAAAATCCTAATGTCAGCTGAAAAGTTGTTTCGCTTCACGGAAAAAATACTGTGTTTCCCTACTGTTATATTTAACCACACTGTAAATGTCTTCTACAGACAAATCTTTCTAGTGGACAAATAAAGTGCAACAAGAGAGTTCAGCCAATTAATTGTCTTTATTAGCTGGGACATCATTCAGCACCTTGTAGTTTCTTTTTTGTTTACAGAGAACACACAAGGTATCTTTCTGTGTACGTGCTTCTCCGTGGTCCCAAACTAATTGGGCCAATGTCTCACAAATTGCCTAATTGGCTGAGCATTCCTAGCCTTCTGATTTTAATCAGGGACACATGGTGCATATCAATAGCCTGCTTCATTACTCCTGAAGAAGATTCAGGCTACTGTCCATTTTCAATTAAATTGCATTTAAAAACAACAGCAACTTGACCTTTTGGAATACTGCATAATAGGTTTAAAAACTTAAGCAGCTTTTTTTTTTCTTCCTGGAATAACTAACTAACAAATAGAAATAAGCACTCCTTATTGCAGTATATCACCAAGGTGCAGCCTTTGACATGGCATTGGATGTTAGCTACATCTTGTGATGATAATAACACCTGAAAAAAAAAAATCAATGGCAAAAGAGTACAGAATTAGGTGCCTCTACATTCTTGGAGCTTCCTGTTAGCATTTTTTTATAGAAGCACCTAGAAGCCACAAAAAAGAGTGGGCCTGAGCAAATCACATAACATGAGATGGCTGCAATCCCAAAAGGATCAGCCTTTAAACCGACAGCTGTAGGCAAGAGAAAAATGATGAAAGGCCTTGCTAAAGGTAAAGAGTAGGTCAGTAACAGAGCTGGCAACAGCACACGGATCTTTTAATTTCTATGATACCAGTTCAAATGGCAAATTCTATTTATTACTCCTTAATTCCGACTCTGCTTGAAGTATCTATTATTCTAAGACTCTCATGACATCCCTGAAAGGCCATAAAAAAGCCAAGAAGATTTTACCATCAGAAAAATTTTCCTCCACTTCAGATTACAGGGGTTCTTTTTGTCTATCTGTGGTGACAGCAGTTGTCAGCCAGTATAGTTCTGTGCATGAGCCAAAAGGAGAACTGAATTAGGAGCAATACATTAGACAGCCAGACATCACTACTCAGGAACTTTTAGCTACTGCATGAAATTTAAAAGCAACCTGCTAAAGACTGAATAGAAGACATGAGAAGTTTTAGCTGTAAAATATCAGCAGTTTTGGGAAGGCTGAGAGAAAAACAAAACTTATGCCCCTCCAGTATGTGCTGGCTCTGTTGTTGAAAACCTCTCTGGTCTCTTAAGTTGATGCACTGTGTTCAACAGCTAGCTGACTAAAGTACACTCTTCTTTGTAACAATAAAAATCTGTAATTCATGTGTCCCAGTGTTTAGAAACACTATTTTTCTCTAGATCAAATGTCACTGTGGCTTGTGTGAGTGAAAAGTGATAAAGTGCTATCTTGTTTCTAGAGCTCAGGAACAGTCCCCCACACAGTGAATCGTTTCACCACCAAATGAGATGAAAGCATAAACCAAAACCAAACATGACAACAAAACTCTGAAGAAAACATAAAATTATTCACTAAGAACAATAACCTTAACAAAGGGTATACAGCATCTCTCCAGACTGAGGTCAGAGGTGATTTTAGTTTATGTAATTGATTATTACAGACCTTAAATGTCTTTGACCTATATCGATACAACTATTCTCTCACCTACAAGAGTAAACAATCACCTACCAGTCTCCAGCTAGGAATTAATGTGGCAGAGGCAAGAAAACTACCCTTAATTCAGGTTTAAATAATTTTTTCTTTATTAACAGATTCTTCAATGAAAGGCAATCCATTCTTTCTGGAAGTACATTTCCCTCAAACAGCCGCCCCAGAAGTAGCCAAAGGGCTACTAAAGAAAGAGGGAACAAAATTAAACCTCTTAGAAAATAAGTGTACAATGGGGACCCTACTGGATATTTATAGAGGGTCCTCCAGGGCCCTAGGTAATCAGAAGCCTGAAGCCTAACTTTAAATATTCTAACTTGGATACTTGGAAGTACCATTCTATTTTCATTGCTGACAGAGGGACACTTGGACTCTTTTGGCTAAAGTTAGCCTTGTGAATGCTACTTCTTCTGTCCCACCTACCTCCAAAACACAGATCTTCAAAACTCTGCTGTAGATAGTTAGGTGTGGTTTTTCCAAGCTTAGACCAAAAATGTTTGTGGATAGTTCAGCTAGACTGCTTAAAGGCATCAGGGTCCAGGAGCAACAAGACAAGTTACTTTTTGTTGTTCTTCTCAGGTACTCTCTCATGAGCAACTAAACAGACATCCAGATCCTGTAGCAGCCAGCTGATGCTAATTACACCCAGGCTAGACAGAAGATTCAATTTTTAAGTGAAGATAATTAGTCATTTCAAAGACTTACCAAATAACATAGTGAGTTTGTTGTCAGTGGAAGTCTTGAAACAAAATGTTTTGTCTTTCTACAAGCCATGTTTCCCATCTCAAGAAGAATTTATGCTGGGATTGTGGAGTTCTGTTCTCTGGTTTGGCTTGTACAACAGGTCAGATGAGCCAATCCTAATGGTCTTCTCTAGCCTCTAAATCAGTGAATAAAGAAATAGCAAATATTTCCATTATTATCCAGAAAAATACCTTGATTACATTAAAGAATAAAAAGAACAAAAAAAGTTGAGTTTGCTTACTAACATTCAGAAGTGGGACAGAAATAAGCATTTGAAGTAATAATCATTGTGAATTATTTAAAAAGCAGAAGAAAATTATAAACATCAATAAAGCAGAAAAGGCCTACCAATGCTTGGCCATCTCCTTCATCCCCATACAGGGCATTATTTTCTGTGTTTTCTATTGTTTTGGCTGATTTGTCCTAAAGGTCACAAAGTTTATCTTGCCCTCTGCATCCAGCTATTGGATACCTTAATAAATTTCAATATAAGGGCCATTTCTCTCACATTCAGTTGACATTTGACTGCTCACGACTTCTGCTGAGCAACTTCTTTTGACAGAAAATATGTGCAGATCTATCTTGGAATACTCTACCTGTGTGGCAGAGAGTAGAAAAAAATCTCAGGAAGAAGTAACATCAGAATCACCTTTAACATGAACTTTTTCACACATTTTAAGTATTAGAAAACTGACACTCAAAGACTAAAACAAGCACTAATCTAATTCTTCTTCAGTATTTAAGGATAAGATATCAAAGTCAAGTATGGGACTTTTAATGTAGTGGTTCAATTAGGAAAAGTAACTATGGAGTGAAGTGAGAAAGGGATTTACCTAAGTACATACAAAAGTGCACAACAGACTTGGGTGGCTGGCGCCACTTGTTTTATCTTCACTATACATACAAATTAAGTGATGCACGAATGAAATAAAAGGAGTCTAACCTAAATGTCTAATTCCAAAATGTAGATTTCTCTCCCCCCAAAAACTTATCCAGCTGAGAAAACTTCACGCTTTGTATCATTACTGCCCACCCTTTGCCAGAGACATTGGTTGTCACTCACCAGAAGAATTTCTCTCCTTTTCTGAGCACTTGAGGATACCAGCTCCCAAAATGACTCCAATAGTTTGGAAGGTGCTAATTGCCAGCTTGGGTTACAAGCACTGCAAAGAACTTGCCATCTTCCTTGGGTTCCTTATCTCCTTGCCAAAGCAAGCACCTTGAAACTGTTAGGTTTTTTTCATTTCCCCTTAGACAAGTTTAAAAAGAAAAGTAATAAAACTTATTCTTGCAAAACAAAAGACTATGTTCTGAATTATGAAACTGAAAACACACTGTAAAAAGTAAAGCACAACATAAATAAACTGACATTTAAGACATACCTGACATGAATGGTCTTTCTTCCCTTAAATACATTCAGTGGAAGTATAGCAACTTCTAAAGAGAAGCTAAAGACAAGGGTCTCAGCATTTTCAGGCCCATCTCAAGCACTTGCAGGCCCCTCAAAAGCAGTGTGCAAACTACAGACTGAAAAACACCACTCAGAAGAACTGTCTTTCAGAAGGGGACCTCCGAGCCTTTATTCAGAAATAGAAGCTAAAAGGGCAGCAGGTCAGTAGCATTCATTCTCTGAAACATTTTCATTTCCAGTTGACCTAAAAGGTTAGCTTGGAAGCTAGCAATCTATCCTTCATATATGTATGCCTTTCTAACTTTTACTATGATTTCAACTTTTCTTGAAGGCCTTTTCTGGCATAATAATAACACAGATGAGATAGCTAGCCCTTAGAAAGCTTCCTGTTCTTTTCTGTCATTTGGGGAGTTCAGTTGTCTCCAAACTCAGGAGATACCCAGACTCCACAAATTACTTTCATATTAATGTTTAAGTACTTGAAGTATGTTAAGTGATGTATTAAGTATTCAAATGTACTCACGTTACTAACTGTGCCAAACACCATTCTCACACTAAACTCTCAATTCTGTGTAAACCAAGTATTCCCCTCCCTTTACATGTTAAATCCACTACTCTCAAAGCACTCCTAGCATATTAATCTTCATAAAGAACACAGGAAAGTTTCCATTTTCTTTCATAAGACACAACAGTGGTATCTCCTATTCACCTAAGAGCCACAGAAGGCTCTCTTAACTGCTTTGGGGATTTAAAACCCACACCACTTGCTTCCCTGGAGAATCTTCTAACTAATAAGCCTAGAGGGCTTTACAGGAAATCTTTATTTGACCAGCTAGGAGTGAGAGCATGAATCAATGACCTAGTAAGTTAGGAGTCCTGCTCCTATGCCTGGGTCCTAGTAAAGAACATGTCCTCATCCACCAGGGAACACACAGAAACTTTCTTAAGGAAGAAAAGTAAGATCCACCCTTCCCAGCTAAATACTCCTACCAGTATTAGTGAGAGTCACACATTCTCAGACTCTCACCATTTTCAGTTAAAAATCTCCTTACTTCAGGTTGAAACAGCTGCAGGACAAGGGACGAAGAAACTTCCACCAGCACCATCAGGGGCTACCATATTCACTATTGTATTGCTTGTGCCACCTCTTGGTTCTGGCCTCTCATTCAGAGTGTGGAAGGAAGGAGGTCACAAACCAGTATCAATCTAAACCAAGGATGGAGAAGCAGTAGTTCTTTAGATCTCATCACAGCTCTCAGTTTCTCTGCTGCAATTTGCTTTTCCGAAAAGGAGGATGATATTCACAGCAGTGTTGGGAGGACTAGCTGATCAATACTTGCAAACATAGCTAACGGTGTAAAGCCACTTTCTGATCAATATGACTTTGATGACTGTTAAACATGATCAATCTCATTCCCCCCTCAGGTTTGCAAACCACATTTTTAGTGAATAAAGCATGTCAAATTTATTATAGAACAGTATTGCCCTCCTGTGGCCGAAGACTATTCTGAAGAAACGAATCTTATGAGGGTTCCTCTTTATTTACTTGTTGTTTTCTTGTGCACAACCTCAGATACACTGGGCAATCTTTCTGAAAGGAACCTAGACTGGGGGGACTCACCTCCAAACGGCTCCAAAACCTAGATCCAAAGCTGAGTTTGGCATGTTATGGCACAGTAGCTGAACAGAAAGAGTAAATGGTAGACATGATACTAGTCCCTCTGGCTCCTTACATTTCTCCTGATGATGTTATTCACAGCAGAAATTATGATTATCTGCATTCATCTTCAGTGGTCATGTTTAATAGTGACAGCATTTCTTTCTGTGCACCATCAATTAATCGGTCATCTTCTACCTTAGATTTCCTGCTTTTTTATTAATCCAAAAGTAAAACCATCTCCCGCCCACTTTCAGAGTAAGAGACAATCCTCTATCCCTTCACTGGGAGCAGGCATGGGCCTTCCAGACCTTACCCAAAACCCATGTAAGTAAATAGATTCTCTCTGACTTAAATGTCTTTTGGATCAGGTCCTTAGTGACTTGTTCAGACATAATATAAGAGTTTGCAGACACACACGGCAGTAACAGAGACTGCAGTCCAGGTCAGGGATTGACAAGAAGCTCCCCATGGCGAAACCAAGGTCCCCCAGGCTACAGAATTGAAGTGCAGAGCAGAAGAGATCATTCTACCCATGAATACATAAAGTACTCTCTAAAATCCCCATAACTTAGCCAAACAGTATAGCTTAACCAACACAATTAGGACTTTTTCATGGGTAAAAAACTTGGAGATAATAAAAACTTCTCAGACACTGAATCGGCCACACACCTGAGAGAAAACTGTTGCAATAAAGGATTTATATGTATAAATGACAGGATGAATGTAGCTTAAAGTAGTCTAAATTCCTCACAATTATATCGGAGTACTGTTGAAAATCAAGTTACGGTTTCTGTGAAGATTAATTGCACTTGACATATTCCATGGAATGTGCTTGACCTGATCTATTTTACCTGCTAATAGTCAGTTAATATGACTCAGCTTTTCTGTCCAGCTGTCAAGGCTGGAGAAATAAGGATAAGCATCTCTATCTTTCTTTTATGATTGCCAGCTATGCAGTGCAAGAAGTTCCCTATGAACTATAGGTCAGAATCAACTCCAAGACAACATGTGTGGCTTTGATCAAGTCTGACTTCAGTTTATACATATGTTTCAGTATTTCCTACACTGGGATTTTTGTGTTCTCCATTCAGGTTGGAGAACCCACTCACAAACAATCCATACAGACATAGAAAGTTAAGGAATACATCTTATGCTCAAAATACTCAAAAAATATTTTAAGTTGTTTCTGGAAAACTTACAGCCCAAAACAGAGGATGAATAGGAATCCCGGGCAACAACTAACTTACTCAGCCATAGCCATAGTTTTTCAGTGCACTGGAATGCACTTAACAATGCACACTCCGTAACACAATTTTGTTCTTATTAAAATAAAATGAACTTTTCTTTCAGATAAGTATTGACTGCAAATTTTCCTTGATGATCAATATTTCTGATCAATTAATTTTAATGATCATCTCAAGAGAACAGCATCTGGTTAGCATTAGGTTCCAGAAAGGTCTACAAAATGTGATGGAACATGAGCACTACCTACCCAGCTGGATACATACAGAGGGAGGCCAGTGTCTTTTGAATGGAGGTATAAAAACAACAGCATTTTTCCAGCTCAATTTCCATTGCTGTGATAGAGCAAGGAACTTCACTGGCCACATCTTTCAGCAACAAGTCCTTTAGCACAGGTGAAGATAGACAGATATTCAGATTTATTCTGGCAACCCTGAAGACATCCTCCATTTCCTTTTGTGAACCTTCTTCCAACCCTGTGGCAGTGAACAGCCATATTTGGATCTTGCTACTCGCTCCCAAATGCAGCAGATTTTTGATTGTTCACTTTATTTTTCCATCTTTCCTGATCAGTTTTTATTTTGGATGCTATCTAGGAAAAACAAATAGAAATGATTAATTGGCTCACATTTAGATTTCCATTCATTTATATTTTTGGCTGGTAGATTTGTCAACTGTAGTGCTCGATATTAGTTATGCTATATTTAACACTATCCAGAACCATTCCTTTCATTTAACTTTTCCCCAGAAAATAATTTTCTTCACAATTACACTGATTTCTTTTTTGTTGGTAGTCCATCTTGCAGAAGCAACAGAATCCAACTGAAACAACTGGGTACAACAGCAGGATGGCACCAGCTAGTGCAGGTTTGCCTGCCTCTCCTCTTGCTTTTTGACCCAGGCTACAGCAAAGAAAGTCACTTCATCATCCCTCCCGTAACTCATGCTCACCATTTATCTTTATTTGTAAGCTCAGTACTTCTTGCTCTGTTGTATAACCCTGCCTGCACTTCTTCTTCACCATATGTCTCTGCTTGGATAGTGTGTATTTCAGGCAAGAAGCAAGTCTTGTGTTCTGGCCTGTAAGTTGTTTTTCAGGCTGTTGTAACACTGCAAGCTAACAAAATGATAATTGCTCTCATTCCTGAGGCTGGTGTGACCTTATATCCCTATACAATTACTGTCCTTTTAGGTTCATTCCTCCTGAGCAGATGTTCAGCTACAGCTACTTAGACTTTTTACATTTTAATGCCTCAAAGCCAATAAGGATAACAAAATACCCTGAAATCTGTGTTTGGCTGCTGAAGTCATTCTAACTCAACTGCAGCCTCTCCCTCCTTCAGGAATTTCTCTGTGACACCCCCTGGGAAGCACTAAGATCTCAGACATAGCAGGTGATGCATTTTTTCTAGCTCTGAAATCCTCTCTTTGAACTTTCCACAGGAAGAGTAGTTCTTTCAGCTGGACCAGAAGATCCCATCTGTTTATTTGGCTCAGTTTTCTACAGCTCCCATGACCCTTCTTCTGCCTAAACAGCTGAAACTTCAGGAACAGTAATGAGAATGAAAACTACTCCTTTTATATTCTCAAGTGTTTTTGCCAGAGCTTGTAATCCTCTAAAACACCAAGCCACCTCTGAAGGCTGCTCACAAAAAACTCAATCCCCCATATAACAGTAACTTGAAAAATATCGCTGCTTCTCTTCAAGAGTTTCAGTAACAAATATGCCAGAAAATACAATGTTTTCTCTAAGTCTCAACAGATATAAAAGAAGATACTGAGCCACATCTGAATAATGCAGAACTGTGATATGCAACTCTTCCTTGTGCATCTAGGAAAGATTGCCAGAAGTTCAAATAAGTTTTGAAAGGTATAGGTATTGCTTGGTAAAATCTGAAAGCTATATACGCAACGGAGGAGGAATGGGAGGAAAATAAAGGGATGCAAACATGTATACTTAGAAAGTTGTGATGTGAACACTAACGGAAAAAACGAAGGAAGCTCATGAAGGTATGTAAACAAGGAATAGCATAGCCAAAGTTAGATGGGAAGAAGAAGAAGAAGCAAGAAAGGCAAAGAAGCAAGAGGCAGAAATGATTCGAGGTGGCAGCACAGCCAAACATGAACACACATGTACACTCACTCAGTACCGAAGACCTCCTATTGTCACATCTCACGGTGACAATCCACAGTCTAGAAGGCATCAGGATTGCTATATGACATTTTTGTGGGAGAAACAGGGATCAAGTTAAACTACAACAATCAAAGAGTCCTTAACTAAATTCCTGACAAAAAAGGACACAGTTACTCTGACAGAAAACTGATGTAAAGGAGCACATCTGTCAGGTTTGTTTCTACACTGCACTGCTGAATTCCAGAAAGGATCATTCAGGAGGAACGGAGTTACAATTAATTATTTGTAGTAGTTTTATGAGAGAAAAATACAGCACTTAAATACATGGTATTCAAGCACATAGCACTTGGCACTTTTCAGAATCCTTTTGTTATTTCATGTTCTGTTTCATTAAACTGCTCTTGCATTTTTTATTGAACTAGACCCAACCATGAGTTGCACTGATGGGCTTCATCTCAGAGAGGAGCTGTATTTCACTGGCAGGTGAGATACCTGTTAGCAATTTGTTTGTTTATTTTACATTCATTGTTGATTTTATATTAATAATTTACAGCTCAAATTCTATTTTAAAAATTACCTTTCTACTTAATATTAAAAAATGCAAGTAGCCTCACAACAGTAAAGTCCATGCTGCTACCAGGATTATAAAACAAAGATGATTTCTGGGATTCTGAGTGCTTGAGAAACCACCTCTCATTTCCAATCTTGAGCTTATTCAGTATCTAAACTCCGTCTCACTGAAACAAGTCAAGATTTCACCTACAAAATCCTTAATATCCCCTCCACACTTATGAAGAAAGAGCAAGCCTACAGAAACATGTGTTGGGAATTGGGTAAGAAGGAAAGCTGGATTCACCACACCAGCCAGAAGTCCTTTAGATCCATAGTCAGGAGCACTAAAACAAACAGCCAAGAATGCCAGTGAGTTCTTCGTTTCTTTGCAAAACAAGTCAAGGTTCACTTTAATCAGCTGCAAAGATCATTTCTAGAAGGGCAGAATTCATAAGCTGGTTTCCATACACATATCTTTAGCATCAGCCCTAAACAGTTTAGCTAAGGAAGTAATTTCAGTAAGATAATAGCAATAGAAAGCTGTTATCACTAATGAGAATTAACTACTCTAGAGAGATATTTTGCAATAATATTATATCAACACTTGCTTTTTTCTTTCACTAAAGTTAAGTGGATAGAAGAAAGGATCCACTTTATGAGAATACATATTTAAAAATAAATTCCAACCTAGTTCTCTTTGATGTTCCAGTAATTAAGGACATAGGTAAGAAGTTAATGTAATAACAAACATTTCCCCAGTACACACATGTTACACAATCAATTTTCTTCAGTTTGACGTTGTTTAACTTTCTGCTTGAATGCACAGAATTAAATCCAAGCAAAATAAAGATGCTATTTCAGAAAAAGAAAAGTTACATAGCTTAATTTAAATGGACAAAATTAAAAAAAAAAAATCACCAAAAAAAAGATGACGGTTTCATCCACACTACAACAGAGTAGTTTTCCTATGATTCAAGACTTGGAACAAAGCAGACCTAAAACTTCCAATGCTAGAAAAGGACATATTATCTGGGTTTGCTTGGACAGGGAACTGCAAGTCACCCAGGCAGAGAATCACGGAGACAGATGCTGTCATGAAGACTGCTTCTCTGAGCTGAAAATGGAGTTTGCACAGAGAAGGAAGGTTTACAATGGTGTCTCAGGTACAGCTGTAAGCCTCTGGGCCATTTGAGGAATAAGTGTGTAAAGTGCTTTTAAGACAACTGTGACTTTTCACCACAGTGAGCTATCTCAGACTCCTTAAGGGAATATCAGAGGAATCCAGGTTCTTTTAGCCCTGCTGAAGTAGTCAAAATTGATGTCTAAAAGCTGACTCTGATGGCCTGAGATTTATAGAACAGCATGCAGTGAAGGAACAGGCTTAATCCCTTGACAAACAGAATTGAGTCTTTGATGAGAGATTTCAGTTCAGTTTTAGTCCAGATACATATCCCTGTTTTGTCCTGGAAAACCTAAAGCGCACCTGAATAAATTCTCCTTATTTTAAGGTGAATTAGAGTATAAGGAACTATATATCTCTGTGAAATTGAATGTATTAGATCCAGAATGATGCTTTCTCTTCTGTTACCAAAAGAAAGTACCAGAAGAAATAGGATCCCTCCATGTTACAAAACCATACTGAGAGGCAGACACCAGACACAGAGAATGTTTTGTCACCAACCAAGCAAAGACAATGAGGCACCTCCAAAGCCATCTTGATTTGGAAGGTTCCTGTGCTATCAATTCCTGACCTTAACCCAAGACTGTTTTATCAGCATGGACCTGGATTTTTATAGGGCCAAAAAGATTTTAAACTATTAAGACCTAATCCAAAATATAAATATAATCCTGCAGATGCAAGTAGAGCCAGTAGGATTATACACAGCATTAAAGTACATTTGTGGCTCTTCACAAGATCAGGCTATAGCTAACTGCTGTGATATGTACCATAGGAAGCTTTGGTTTGCCACCATCATTAAAATGTGATAGCCAGATGCTTTCAAGACAGTTTAGTCTTCCCATTACATTTCTTACACTTCTTTGAGACCAAATCTTGTCATTTAGGGAGCCTGTATACTCTCTTGCAGACTGACAGCTGATTTTAATACATGGATGGAGGTTCTCCAGTTATCTTAGATCAACCTTGGCTAAACTCTATTATTTAACACACAGAACCAAGGGAAAAAGTCAAGATGTTCAGGAGGCTGAAATCTAGAGTGGTTACCACCAAACAGTGTTATTTACCCACTGTTAAAAATAGGCAACGTACCAGAACTGACATTGGTATGCAAAGGTACTGTGGTATTTCAGATGAAACTACAGGCAAACCTTGACTAGTGGGAGACCCATTTATATATTCTTCTATTTTTATTCTGTAATATTTAAAAATCACAAGATTGTGAGGTTGTTATAGATATAAGGCTGACTGCTAAAAAAAACCTCCCCAAAATCCAGAAAGTAGAAAATGCTAGTCTTCAGAGAAGAGAACAGACCTGTACAGAAATCTGTAACTGTGGGAACTTTTGAATTAGATAGTACCTGAGCTTATTTTTCTTGTTTGCTGCTACATTCTTTAGAAAGGCATGGTATTATTGCTCCTTTTCCAAATGGATAGGGAAGGAAAAGTTAGTCTTTGAGCACCCGTCCAAGATACCTGCTATGATGTGGTTAATTTACTAAAGCACTAAATAGGGCTGGGATCTAGATTAATCTTCTAAATGAGGAAAAGTATAGTTATAGCACAGATATAATAGGTGCCTGATAACTAATATTAATCAAGAAATTTAGGATTCATAATTGCTTGTCATTCTCAAAACTTTCATTGAGCTTTGTAGTGCATCTTTCTGAATGTGATTATAACTATACATATATATTATAGCCAAGAGCTAATTATTATTGCTTTTATAGTTTGGACACACTTGTCCAATTTAGATAAGCATAAATTATCTGTTTATTATATTATCTCAATGAAGATAAAATGTCAGTCAAAGGGCAGGTTCTACCTTAACTAAAACAGAGCATGACCTAAAAGCAGCCTACAAACAAAAAAAAAAACAACCCAGATAATGTAGTTTCAAAATTATTTGCTTCCCCTAAATTTATTTAAATTAAACTGAAAGACAAGTGTACACGTACTTTTTACCAGGAGAGACAAGAAAGGGAGTGTTTAAGGAGATGGTTAGTGGTGGTTTACAATTAGTGTCAATTAAAGAAAGGTAGTAGGGCATAATTTGTTGCCCAATATGCTGTTGGATTTTCTCAACAGAGACAAGGGTGTATTATATCAAAGTAATTAAATCAGTTTTGGAACAGTTACAGGTCACCTAGCTCAGGCTTCAAGCCTGTGCTGTTGTCTAGTTAAACATTTAGGAAAACATGAGTTTATGATTTGGATATATTGTTGGGATACTGCAGACGTACAAAACCAAGGATAAAATCAGGGTCTGCAGATACTGATAGTTATTTTCATTTTTTGGTCTTTATAGTGGTCCCACGATTATGTTTAAGGTTTTGTTAAATATCTGTAAGACCTTTGCATGTTTTTAAGTATCAAGAAGTAGGCAGAAAGTTAGCAGAACTCAAGTTACTCAGACCACAGCAGCACAGAGCAGTATGTTGACCATAAAATAAACTAATGGAATATCTTTTCTAATACATCCAGGTTTGCCATAGCACAAGTTAGGAATTTCTTATAGTATGTATTATACATTGGGAAATTAAACATTAGTAATTTCATTTCACTGGTGGATTATGCATATCTGCAAAACTAAAGATAAGTGAGTAGGGACAATGGATACATTTAGTTTGCATTTAAGGTTACAGCTGGGGTTAAAATTAAGCACGGGAGTAGGAACAAAGGGAACTGGGAAAGTATAACTTGCATTATTTGTGGATCTTCTAACCCTCAGAAATAAAGAGAGGAATGGAGTGATGAAAAGAGATGATAATTTTATTGAACTCTGATAAAAGTATAAATCATGTAGTTCAGGCTTGGGCTAGGAGCCTAGGGAAATAAAAATTTTATGAACTTAAATTGATGGATGCTGCATACCTCAAAAACCTGAACAGGTGATGGAATTTTGCAAATATAATTGTTTTTTAGAGTTTTCAACTACAAACTGAATTGCAACTTGTTGTGGTTTAACCCAGCCAGCAACTAAGCACCATGCAGCCACTCACTCACTCCCCCCCACCCAGTGGGATGGGGGAAGAAAATCAGCAAAAGAAGTAAACCTCGTGGGCTGAGATAAGAACGGTTTAATAGAATATAAAAAGAAGAAACTAATAATGATAACGATAACACTAATAAAGTGACAGTAGCAATGTTAAAAGGATTGGAATATACAAAAGATGCACAGTGCAATTGCTCACCACAAAAAGATTGATGCCCAGTTAGTCCCCGAGCAGTGATCCCCCCCCACACACACTCCCTCCAGTTTATATACCGGGCATGACATCCCACGGTATGGAATACCCCTTTGGCCAGTTTGGGTCAGCTGCCCTGGCTGTGTCCCCTCCCAACTTCTTGTGCCCCTCCAGCCTTCTCGCTGGTTGGGCATGAGAAGCTGAAAAATCCTTGAGTAAACATTACTTAGCAACAACTGAAAAGATGAGTGTGTTATCAACATTCTTCTCATACTGAACTCAAAATAGCAGTGTACCAGCTACTAGGAAGACAATTAACTCTATCCCAGCTGAAACCAGGACACAACTGGTGTTGCAATTGTATCAAAAGAAGCATGGCCAGCAGGTCAAGGGAGCTGATTCTGCCTCTCTACTCTACTCTTGTGAGACCCCACTTGGACTCCTGCATTCAGCTCTGTGGCCCTGTACTGGGTTTGCGTGGCAAGGTTTTGGTAGCAGGGGGGCTACAGGGGTGGCCTCTCTGAGAAGCTGCTGGAAGCTTCCCCTGTGTCCAACAGAGCCAATGCCAGACAGCTCCAAGACAGACTCACCACTGGCCAAGGCCAAGACCATCAGTGATGGCAGTAGTGTCTCTGGGATAATGTATTTAAGAAGGGGAAAAAAAGTTACTGGGACACAGAAGCTGCAGCTGGGGAGAGGAGTGAGAACATGTGAGAGAACCAGCCCTGCAGACCCCCAGGTCAGTGCAGTAGGAGGGGGAGGAGATGCTCCAGGTGCTGGAGCAGAGATTCCCCTGCAGCTCATGAGGAAGACCCTGGTGAGGCAGGCTGTCCCCCTGCAGCCCAGGGAGGTCCACGGGGGAGCAGATCTCCACCTGCAGCCTGGGAGGACCCCACGCCGGAGCAGGGGGATGCCCCTGAAGGAGGCTGTGACCCTGTGGGAAGCCTGCACTGGAGCAGGTTCCTGGCAGGACCTGTGGCCCCATGGAGAGAGGAGCCCACGGAGCAGGTTTTCTGGCAGGACTTGTGACCCCGTGGAAGGGACCCACACTGGAGCAGTTTGAAAAGAACTGCAGCCTGTGGGAAGGAGCCACATTGGAGAATTTTGTGGAGAACTGTCTCCCACGGGAAGGACCCCACACTGGAGCAGGTGAAGAGTGTGATGAGTCCTGCCCCTGAGGAGGAAGAAGCGGCAGAAACAATGTGTGATGAACTGACCATAAACCCCATTCCCCATCCCCCTGCACCACTGGGGGGGATAGGCAGAGAATCCAGGAGTGAAGCTGTGCCCAGGAATAAGGGAGGGGTGGAGGAAAGGTGTTTTGAGATTTGATTTTATTTCTCACTACCCTACTCTGGTTGATTGGCAATAATTTCAGTTAATTTTTCCCAAGTTGAGTCTGTTTTGCCCATGATGGTAATTGGTTGTGTGATCTCCCTCTGTCCTTATCTTGACCCATGAGGCCTTTGTTATATTTTCTCTCCCCTGTCCAGCTGA
>JANZLQ010000056.1:36884885-36908200 GCA_026212715.1 Elanus axillaris
GCTGAGTCTGTTTTGCCCATGATGGTGATCAGTGAATGATCTCTCCTGTCCTTATCTTGACCCACAAGCCCTTTGTTCTATTTTTTTTTTTCTCCTCTCCCTGTCCAGTGAAAGGGGGGGGGAGCAATAGAACGACTTGGTAGGCACCTGGCATCCAGCCATGGTCAACCCACCACATGCACATTCAATGGTTAACTGATTTTGGTAGAACTGAAGAAGCCAGAAGCAGCTGGTCCAGCTCTTACACTGACTCTTAAAGGAAAAGATCTCCTGACACTGTACTCAGAAGAATATCCTTTAATTCACATTCAAGCCTCTGAACATAAGCTTCAAAGTCCTCCTCTCTTTTATTCTACCAGGAACTCTGCACTGTTCCATAAGTGCCATTAGATTTTCTTCTGTCTTTCTTTTAACTAAGACTTTCTCTGATCTTTTTACTGCTTTGCAATGTCATCCTCATTCCAAATTTCTCTAATTTTGTTTTTCAAGTGAGCAGAGGGCAGGAGACAGACTTCTGAATGTGATTTACATCATGTTTTGTTAAAGTTTCTTTTTTTTTAATAAGCATAATAAAGAATGAATACAGAAAAAGCAATGGTCCATCAACTCGGCTACAGCCCTCTGGAACAATGCAAACAATAGAGTCTGCAATAGCTTAACACTTCCACTGCTTATATCAGTTTTGGCACAGTCCCAGGGATTCAGCTGAGCACTTTTAAACTGTGCTAGGGAAAAATGAAGGGAGAATTTGACCTCAAGTGCACAGGAAAGGGACACAATGGAGTTGATATTCCATTACCGACCACTGCATGTTTCTTACTTATGCTAAGGTGTGCTTTATGATGAGTTTGGCCTCATCAACACCAACATAAATCTAAAGTCTCTACACAGAAGTCCATAGAGTTATTTTGGCTTTTTACTTGTGGGAGTGGAGCACTTGGGCCAGGACATACAGAAAAATACTAAGCAGTGGTCACTTGACACAGATGTAAGGATACTGGAAAATGAGATCCAACAAACCAGTATAAACAAACTAATGGTGTTGCATCCCTTACTTATTTCTAAAAACTTTCCCACTGTAGCTAAAACACTCAAGCACCAAATGCATAAAGCCATGCACAACCATGCTCAATACAAGAAAAAAAGTGGGAACCTGCAAGAGTTTATATAGCATGGAGGTTGAATTTATTTGCAGAGAGCCTGAAAACTCAACCAATACTTCAAATGACAGACAAGACAAAACCATCTGTTCCAAAATGACTCAAGAATACATATATACACTGTAATAATGAGACTAAAACAAGTTCTAAGTTGTAAAATTTATGTGGAGAGCTCTGCAAGATTTGGGTAAGGCTGATGGGCTTCTTTTCCCATCATCATTTTGCTATACTTCAATGTGTACTTCAATGTTCACTTCAATTGTTCTTCAGTGCAACGTGTACTGCAATACCTTTGCCCAGTTCTGCAATTTAGCCTTATAGCGACAGCTTCTAGGTTCATATGACTGAGAATCTCTGCATTGACTTAGGAAAATGTGGAAAAGACAAGATGCTTATACTGCTTACAAGGCAAAAATGAGGAGTCCAGTAAAAATCCTCTCCAGAGCATAGTTTTCAGAAATCTCATTATAGTTTAGGCAATGTATTTGTTTTCACAGGAGTGATTTATAATGTATGAAGGCTTGGTGTTAACAGTACTACAGAGCTACGCTTTAATTTGCTCAAGGTCACACATGAGATCTGAAAGGAATTTATGAAGTGAACTTTTGCCTCCACCACCAGCTCAGGAAAGTAACCCCACCGCTGCCTTGCTAACCGAACTGAACACAGAAACGTCCAACTATGCCAAAGACCCTTGTGATGGGTTGACCCTGGCTGGACGCCAGATGCCTACCAAAGCCGCTCTATCACTCCCCCTCCTCAGCTGGACAGGGGGGAGACCAGAGCCAGACCCAGTACAACCCTGTACTACACAAGCTTTGCAGTGTGCAGAAGGGGATTCAACAAGAACACGAGAGAAGCAACAGTTTTCTTCACTGCCTTCCCCTCAGAAACACCTACATGGAGTGTGCTCCGTATCTCCTGCAGTTCTTTCATAGCAGCATTCAATGTTAGCATATTTTTTAAAAAAGCTGTGGAAGATATATACCAACCCTGGATTAAATATTGGGCATTTTCACAGCATCATGGGTTTTTTCTTAATACTGTTCGACTTAATCCCCTCCAAAGATTTCCCATTGCCTATTGTGCTTCTTGGCTGCCTACCTGAGGAGGACACACTTCAAAGGGGGGTTGGTGCCATGCAGGACCGGGCACTCCTGCCCAAGAGCTGCACTCTCAGCACACACTACTGACCTCAAGGCCATTCCCATAGTCCACCCCTCATTTAACAACCCAATCTACTTGCTATTACATTTCTCACAGTCGTCCTTCTCCCCACACCATCAAACGCTATATGCTGTCCTGGGCAGAGGTGTCCTCCACCACCACCTCCAAAGGACAGAGTCCTTCTTTCCCTCATAGGGAGTACCTGGGAACTGGTCCCCATTCTTTCCTTCCACCCCTTCCTGAACTGCCTTTTCTTTTTCTGTATACTCTTGAACACGGTGCTAATACCTGAAAACTTTGTTAGATCAAAGGGCTGGTGTTTTAAACCCATCGTGCCCCCTCTTCCTCCCACAGCTGATAGCAACACCTTGCTGAAGGACAGACAGCGTGCAGGAGAGCACTCGCTGTAGTTACTACAGGCTGTGAAAAAAAAACCAACACTCACAATAACTGCCACATTCAGCATGTTTCCACATTTTGTGAAGCAAACACTCAACGGAGTGACTGACACGGAGCCACTTGAAGACAAACAGCCCAAACCTAATTCTTCTCACGCTACCCAAACGAGACACTAGATTTCCGACCCAAACTGCATTTTCAGCCCGCTTTCCTACACAAACACCCCCGCCCTTCGCCGAGGAGGACGCAGAGCCCGCACCTCAGCAGCCGCCCGCCCAGGGACCTGACGGCGGGAAGCCGCACTGCGTCTCGGGACTTGTAGTTCCCCGCCCAGCGCGACATGGCGGCGCCGCGGGCTCTGGCGGCTCTCGGTGCCGCGCTCCTCCTTGCCGCTGGCGTCCAGGCCAGCAAGTACTCCCGGGAGGCTAACGAGGGCTTGGCGGCCGCTAGCGCCAAGCGGCGGGAGACCGGAGAGTTCCGTGTGGTGAGGCTGAACCAGGTCTGGGAGAAGGCGCAGCGGGTGAGTGAGGCGGCGCGGGAGGAGCGGGGACGATGGCGGCGCTCTGAGGGGGACCCAGGGTCGGGCTTGGCCGTTTCGGACACTCCTTCCCTGTCAGCCGCCTCAGGAGATAGGGTGCGGCGGGAGGGGCGGCGCGGGCGGCGGTTGGAGCGGGGGACTTGGGTGTGAGGAGAAGCGGAGGCTGTCCGGCCCCGCGTCGCCTCGACAGGCCCCGGTTTGGTGTTGGGCCTCTGGGCTGCGGTGGCTTTTGTTTGTTTTCAGTCTTGGCTGCCCCTGACTGGCAGCTGAGAGCAGGACCCGCACAGCCCCGCGCCCTGGGCGCGTCCCAGGCGGCTGGGAACAGCCGTGCTGTGTAAAGTCTTCTCTCAGGTGGTGAGTGTCTCCTTCCTCTCTCCTGCCCTATCTGTCTGTGTCATGGGAAGTGTTGATCTTCCCATGTTTAAATCCAGCAGTTAAACCACATGCCAGGAAGTGGAAGAGAGAGTGAAGTCCCTCTGGTACCATGGAGGATCCCAGACTGGCTCCTGCGCTCGCTGGTTGAACGCTGTAGACCTTTTGTTAAGGGGTGTGGTGTTCTCATCTGTCTGAAGGCAGTGGCCTGAGTTCGTGCCTTCCACAGGGCAGCAGCTCACTGCACAGGAGGGTAAGAAACCCTCCACCTTGGTGGTTAGGTCACCTTCATTTACACCAAGTGATGTAGTCACATGCAGGAGGACCAGCAAGTGGGTAGCACCATTCCCAGATGAGAGCCTTAATTGTGACAGTGATACTTGAGTTTCTGTCACTCTCAACTAAAAAAATATAATTAAAGTGAAAAACTGTAAAAATATTTAATTACAGAGGAAATATTTAATTACAGCTAAGCAGAACCACTCCAACAGGAGGGGAGGAGCACACTGCACACCCATATTCATCCCCTAAATATTGTGGAACATGGAAGTTAGGATCATGGCTGGTAAAGGTTTGGTTCTTTCAGGCAAAAGAATGTAGTTAATATTAATTCTGGATTTCCCGTATCCTGGATAGATGTTCCCCAGCCTAAACTATTGAATTAGAGGCAGGACTAGAACACCTGCCATAATGCTGCCTCCCAACCTGCCAAAAGAAGGTATCAAAAATACTCCTTCCTTCAGTGGGAGAAGGATGAGATGGGGGATAAGGCAGTGTGTGATAATGAAACTCCAGCTGTGAACTGATAGCTGGAAAAGAAACAACATCAAGACTAGAAATAAACTGTAACAATAGTATTATCAGTTTCCTCCTATTTTTCCAATTACAGTCTTTTTTCATTTTCATACCTAAATCTTCTGGAATTCGAATTTGAGATGCTTTACATCATCTACGTTAAGATGCTAAAATGTAAAATTAAGTTAACTCTGTCAGAGTAAAGAACTAAGCTTTAGTAAATTCTACATGTGTGAGCCAGATTTTAAAGAGGCAACACCTACTTGAACTAAATTTGCCACTATCTAAATTTCACTTTTGAGTGCAACTGACACACAGCCTGTGTTCTAGGAAGTGTTTTTTCAGCATGTCTGGGCAAGGTCTGAAATAAGAGAATAACTATGCCTGTGTGTTAGACCTGCTTTGAAATATTTGTGTGTGCCAATGCTGAACTCTCGTTCTTTCATTTTGGTAGTGGTGGAGATAGTACTGAAAATAAGGAACTCCTTTGTTTTGACATAAAAGATACATACTGCAGTTCAGCATTGCAGCACACAGCTGGATGAGCAGTCCTTCAGAAGCCCCAAAATGTTCCTTAGTGGGAACCAGGAGCTGGCAAGCCAGAATTCCTTCCTGTTTCCCTGAGGAAGGGTGGGAGGGAAGGAGGGCTTGATCTTCCTCTAGCATCTCTTTTTGTAGGTACATGTTTTATATAAAAAACTTTTAAAAGTTATTTTAATACAAGAGTTCTTCTTAGTCAGACCCTAATTCTATAGTTAATTGAACCAATGACAAATATTATGTAGGTTTCACGAGGTATGTGGTTTGGCCTGCTAGTGTCTAACAATCCACTGTGCTGTGGTTGTTGCCATTGGTGTAGTTCCAGCATCACTTATTATCGGGGCTTCCTGGCCATCCTCAAGCAGCAGTGGGCTCCAGAATCTAGGGCATGTTACACGTAAAAAATGTGTAGTAAAGAACCCTTTCCTCTCAGGGTGTAGGTAATGATATTGCAAGTAATGATTGTAACCAGGCGAACAACAAATTACTTAATTGTTGTAATGTTTCACAGATTTCCAGCGCTTGTTCCCAGAATTGCCAGGTACCTATCTTGGATGTTTATGTCCAGGCAGCATAAGGAATGAGGAATAAGGAATGAGCGTAAGGCACTTGGGGCTTTGTTATTTAATCATTAAACTTAGCTTTTCAGGTCTGCTTCTAGTCAGTTATTGCAACATATGACTGACGTTAGTGAAGTGATGTGGAGTCTTACCTGTTGACATTTTTCACCTGATGTCATTCAGTGTCCTACATGAAATCACTTTCAAGGAAGCAGTTCCTGAACTATATACTTTAAATTAGCCTATGTATTCATTTCTGTGTTACATAAATGGGATGGGCAAGCAGCTTCCAACAGGTTTCAAAGGATTTATAATGTTTAAAAGGACAGTTACTTGAGTTTTATACTGAATTATAATGAGAATCAGAAAAATATTGGAATTGGGAGAAGTTTGAATAGAATCTTACTTTTTTCCCTTAAGGAACAATGGGCTTAATGTAGTTCCTTAGTTTTTATTAAGAGTTTAAAATGTTTGATTGATGATGAGATGTCTCCAAACTTTGTTTAGAACTTCTGATATTCTTCTCTGGAACTTTTAGAAAACACAAAACTGTTTGTGTTTATGAGATTGCACTAACTGCAGAGAGTATCTAACATAAACTGCATTGTGTAATCTTTTATACAATACTGTGTCTCTGATGATAAAGTCATACATTTAAAAGATTGTATTTTCCTATTTTTGCAGTAGTTAGGAGCTGAATTAATTGTTACCTAAGTTATTGCTGGTAATTTTTTTCCTGGATTTGTTCAGCCTAACTGCATATTAAGTCCACGCTACTTGAATGCTAACATAAGAGTACAGAACTACTGAGATAATCATTATTTCCCTTACAATTTATAGCAAACTTTTCACTCAGTCTTTCTCCTGAAGCACCAGGGCATAATTCTTGCTGAGCAACACATTGTTACTTGGTACCACTGCTGCAATCACAATCTGGCTGTCCAGGTCTTCCTGCTCCAGAAAAGCAAATTAGTACATGATTAAGGTTTTTTTGACTTCAGCATGTACTAAAAATCATAAATAAAGTGGGTCCTTCTACGTGCTTAGCTTTTATCTCGTGGTTCCCCAAAAGCAGATAGTAAAGAAGACAGTAGGGATGCTCCTTTGCTTTAATATTAGAGGAAGCAGAATTTTTAATGTGTTCTATAAATTTTATATTTACCTGTGATTCTAACTACTCTAGATTTTAGTAAATTATTTCAGTAAGCCAAGTGCAAGATACAGGAAAAAACTTAGTTTAAAAATTAAAGTAATTATATTCAGTAGCACAAGACTGACTAATAGCACAGCCTAAGCTGAAAACAGAAACAATAATGTTCATAGGTTCCTGAATTCCTGTCAATAGGAATTTAGTGCATCAGCTTAAACTAATGACATTTTTCCTAGTTACTTTCAAATAACCTGCTGACACTCAAATGAATAGCTTAATCTTTTCAGTATCGTTTTGATGTTTAAAAATAATACTGAGTTCTGACTCTGTGTTTATTAAAAATACTGCTTCCTCACTGAATATGAGAATTTTTATAATCTGTAATCTGATTTTAATGACACCCCTCCCCCCCTTTCAGCAAATAAGCTTGTCCTAGGACATAAAAGCCCAAGTAGCTCAGAGCTGGACCTGAGCTCCTAGGAGCTGGCTGCTCAGTGGTGGGAGATAGGACTAGGACGGCTCAGGCAGGACTGTATTGGAAGTCACACGGCTCATGTTTTTTGATCTTCTCTCTTCTCTGGGCTTTTCCATATCTCACTTTCTTGTTATTAACATGCACGCACACACACACACAAAAGAAGTTCAGAAGCATTAATAAAATTTGTTACATTTCTTTGTTTTAAAACGAAGTATCTAAAATCTAGATGTTCAGAAGTTCAAGCTCAATTTACAGCAGTGCTGCTCAGCCAACTGCATATTAGTCATTGTCTCTGTTCCTGTTTTCTCTGTATTTCACAAAGGTTCCAGCTGATCTGTCATTCATTTAGATCTTTTTTTTTTTTCATAGCTTCAGCCTCAATATCTTAACTTTTTGTTCTGTTACGTGGGACAGGAATAACTCTAGCTTTTGCATGTTTTTAATGCACATAAACCATGTTAAAAAGTAATCTTAGAAAATTTTGCACTTTGATGATAGTAAAAATTGCTGATGAGGTAGCTCTTTGACCTGCAAGGCCATCCTCAGTGTCCTAGTAGTCTGCAAAACCATACTAACAAATAAAATTTACTCACTATAACTATCGGTTTAGGTGGTCCACAAGAAAGCACATGTGGTGGCAATGACATGTTGTTTGAGAGATTTGGTCATCACTGCCTTTTGTGAATTAATGAAAATGAATTGATTTAATCAATTTATTTTTTTTACATTCTTTGTTGTTGGTACTGGACATTTTTAAGGTGGAATCATTTTTAGAAGACAGTCCTGTTAAAAGTGGGGGGAAAATCCCATTTAAATAATACTTGAAGGAACACCAAAGAAAGACACAAATTTTTAACCCTTTACATAATTTTGCTGTTGTCCAAGTAGCTGAAAAGCTGAGAAGGCTACATGATCACTCTCTGTTAACACTAGTATGCTGGGGGGCATAGCCATGTACATAGGCAAGAGATGTTATAGGTGCAGTGGCTCATACCTTAAGGCCCTTAAATTCAGTTGGATGCATAGCATTAAAGAAAAAAATGCTGTACTATACTGGCTACACATCTATACTGGCTTCTGAGGTAACACTGCAGCAGGAGATGACTCCACATAACTGAATACAAACCTTTCTTTGTTCTTGTCAGCTTCAGCTGTCTGCTGTGAAACTGGCAGAGCTGCACAGTGATCTAAAAATACAAGAAAAGGATGAGCTAAGCTGGAAAAAACTGAAGGCTGAAGGGCTAGATGAAGATGGAGAGAAAGAAGCCAAACTGAGACGCAACTTAAATGGTAAGGTATATCTTTGAAAGAAGCCAAACTTAGATGTAACTTAAATGGTAAGGTATGTCTTTGCAGAAGGAGTTTAAACTTTGCATCAGACACGTGCATGGTTAGACACCTGTGTTTGTGTTTGAACCATTAAATAACAGGTTGTCTTTCTGGACACTGAGCACACAGGAGATCTTTGGAGGTCAGTAGGGAGCTGCAGGAGGAAAACAGATTCCTTCGGTCTTGATGTTTTCAGAAGAGGTCATTAAACATGGGAGGTCTGTGTCTTTAACTGTTAGCTTTTCCACTGTGAGCTGCAAAATCCAGCTCTGCAAGTCAAGGATGTAGCCAATCTCTCATCTTCCATACACTCATAGTTAGTTCTAATGTTTCTCTGTCTTCTATTCCCTTGCAGTCATTATGACTAAATATGGAATGAATGGAAAGAAGGACTCTCAATTAGTTGATACCAACTACATTAAAGACGGTACAGAAAGTGATACACTAGATGATCCAAGACTGGAAAAATTATGGAGCAAGGTGAGTAAGGTATTCCTTCCAGGAGTCAGAGAAGGAAATCAGTGTTTCTACATTGAACTATTGTCTGTGTCTTCTGAGAGCTCCCAGACTTGGAACTGAATAGCTTTACTACTCTAAATAGTGACCAAGCTGCTGTGCTCTGTAGCTCACGTTTTTGTGGATATATCAGGTCACCAGGTGTGGCAGGTTCTCTTTGCCAAAGGTGACCCCACATCAGTCTGCATGGAGGGTAAGATCCTGGGCCCACTAAGGAGAAACAGATTTCCCTTTGTGTGACTGTTACACTGTGTGGTAGTATTCCTGTGGTGTTCTTCCTTTTTTTCTTATTGTTGTTTCTGGGCTTTTTTAAAAAGATGCATTTAAAATAGAACCATTTCATAGAGTATTTAAAAGTGAAATGTGTAGTGGGGAGTGTTAAATAAGGACTTTCCCAACCTGGTATTCAAGTGAATATTTCCAGGATTTGCATTAATGCATAAAAAATCGAAGGTGTACTGTCAGTCTGGGCAGTTAAAACTGGCAAAGTCATAATCTTCAAAAAATTCAATAACTCAAGTTTTAAGAACAAGTACTCAGGTAGGGAAATCTTACACCAGTCTAGAGCAGTGGTAGTAAAGCAGAGAAAAAGATTTGCTGGGTTTTAAAATGTTACTGTAATTAGATACCGCTCTGGCAAGGGACATGATGTCATGTGCTTTGGGGAACAGTAAAGTGCATTAGATAGAAATATTCCCTAAGCAGAAAAAGGGTTTGGGCTGAATAGGTATCAAAAACATTCACTTTTGATCATGCACTGGAGCAAATAAGTCACCAGATTTGTGTGTAGTGCTCCAGCTGTCTGACCAGTGCTTCCCTAATTGCTAAAAAGTAGTCCAGTGACAAACAAATCACTGCAGATCAAATGCACAGCAGTGATAAAATCTTTACTTCCAGTAGAGTAAGATTAAGTAAAGACTGTGCTTAGTATCAGGCTGCATTCTTCATACAAACAGCCCCCTTACAGTTGCATGTGGAGCTCCATGGCCCTTATTTCTGTACTAAATTGTTTCCCGTGGAATAGAAATGACAGATGCTTTTCACTGGGTAGTCCATAGCAAGTCTAGCTTTTTAAGTCTGAAGCAAACTTCCTTTCAACATGATGAAAGCCACCATATCCATCGCTGTCTAAATCCTGACCTCACACTAATATAAAGGGATTTAAAACAAAAGATCTTAAGGAAAAGTTGGGCTTGATAACTTTCTAAATGCAGTGGGAAGTGGGGAGAAGATTTGGCAGTTGAGTGCACTTAAAAGCACTTGGCCTGGAAAGCATAATGAGCTCATGTTTCTTTCAGGCCAAGACCTCTGGGAAGTTCTCTGATGAGGAGTTGGATAAGCTTTGGCGAGAATTTAAGCATCACAAAGAAAAGATTCGTGAATACAATATTCTGCTGGAGACCGTGAGCAGAACAGAAGGTGCCTGAACATTTCTCTGATGTTTCGAGATCAGTACAACTCTTTTCTCTGCCCATTGCCTCCATTGTTTCCAAGTTTCTTTGAAACTCCTGAAGTCTGACATTTCTTGTCAGAACTGCTTGCAGATGCTGACATTTCCAGATACTTGCTGGGTTTAGTTCTGCATTAGCTGCCAAAAATCTTGCCAGCTAATGAATGTGTTGCCATTTCAGTTTTCTGATTCTGCCTGCATTTCAAGCAGGGAAGATACCATCAGATTAGCAATGATGGCCATAGTACTTTACTGGAAATTATGCAGCAAGCGTAGACCCAATGCTGCAAAATGCAGTCCTAAAGTCTGCAGAATATGCATGTTTTATCTTACCAGCTGGGAGCCCAAGAGGATGCACTTGAATATCTTAGGCAGTGAGCCTGGGGTGTATTGAAGCATCGAGGATCTGCGTCCAGCTTGCTGTACGAATCCTAGCTAAAATTGCTAGAGCCAAAGTACTCAAAAGCTTATAGGCAGTTTGATGTTTGCATTGTAAAGTCCAAGCTGGAAGCTGCTAGAAGTCATTTCAACATCAAACGTCCTGATTGGTTCACGAAATGCCCAGGGAAAAGGGCACAGGACTCATCAAACATCCCTATCCCATTTCCATGGGATATTGTTAACCTAGGAAAATCAGAACATTTCCTTACTAAAATCTCAGCTGGTGGCCAGCAGGAGTTAAAAGGCGTTTCTATAATATCACCCTCCAGAGCACTGAGTGGTGTTGATCTTAATATTGACATGCAAACAGAATTACTGCTTCTTAAAGTATGGTGCTGATGCTTTATTTACACTCAGGTCAAATGCTAAGAACTTACCATCTTTTATTCACCTCGGATTTGGGGGATTTCTGGAGCTTTTGACTTATCAGGGTTTGGCCCACGATGAGAAACACTTTTCTTCTTCAACAGATATCCACAAAAATGTTATCAACCCATCTGAAGAGAACCTGGTGAAAGAGGAAATCTTGCACAACAAACACAGAGAACTCAAAGACAAGCTAAGAAGCATCAATCAGGGGTTTGAACGTTTGCGTAAAGTCAGTCACCAGGGATATGACACGACCAGTGGTATGATACAGTGGGTTTTACCCTTATTTGGGATGAATTTCGTTTTAAAAAAAATTAAGAATCAGTGGGTAAGTAAAAAGTTGTGGTCACAGTATCACAGTACATGATGTGACCACAACGGGCTGAAGAGATACAGCCAGGCAATTCTATTTAGAAGCCAACACTAGAAGCCTAATGAAAGGATAGGGACAACCTGTAAAGAGGATAGTTCTGTCTTCCATGCCCACATGAGAAGGGATGTTACATCTTCAGCCCCAGGAGGGCAGGTAAGTGAGACAACATACAGTGCAAGCAATGTCATTATTCAGTTCCTAGAGGGTTTTTTGATTTTTAAAAAATACTTGCTACAGCATTACTACAGTTTTAAGTTAAGTACTTGGATTTTTCTCTCCATTTTCATCTAAACAGACCTATTAGTAATGCAGTGCTTACTGTACCTGTGTGTATGTATGTGAGGAAGCAAGCTCATCTTTCATAGAAGCTGGGCATACAAGTATTGTGTCCAGATTTTCATTTAGTGGTATTTGTTTGTTTAGAATTTGAAGAACCAAGAGTGATTGATTTGTGGGACATGGCCAAATCTGCTAATTTCACTGAGAAAGAGCTTGAATCTTTTCGGGTAAGTAGAATTCCAATTAGAGCTCTTATGGAAAGATATTTTCCCACATAAAGAAACAGTCAGTGTTACTCTGAGTGCAGCCACTTCTCTATTGCTCTTCAAACACCATAAAAGCGAGTCATGTTTCTTTCTTAATATTTCAAATATATAAACATGTATGTAACTCTTCATATGCATGGTTCTGTTATAATCAGCAAAATTAAAATTCTGAATCCTGTGAAAGCAAGTGTTGCATATTTTAAATCTCTGAAAGATCAGGCCCTGCTTGTTTGTTTCCAGTGTACCAGATTTGCCTCTCTTACACAATGTCTTAATGTAATTACTTCTTTGGGAAGCTGTGTACTCTATATATCCAACAATTTCCCTCTCATGCCCACCTCTTGCACTTTTAACTTCCACTGTTGGAGCTGTGTTGAACTGACCCAGAAGTACCATAATAAAGACCACTTTTCAAGGAAATATTACAGAAATTAATTCCTGTGGGGTTCACACTGGTTTTATTTCATTCAAATTACATTGAGAAAATGTTCGTTTTGGTTTTTTTCATCTAACTTTGCCTGTTTGCCAGAATAGATTTTGATTTATAGCCTGGAGAAACAACTCTTCAGGGCTTCTTCATGGAGCCACATGTACTTACGATGTCTTGCCTTCCAAGACATGGCTAGGGACACCCTGAGCTTCTTTTCTGGATAAGGTAATCAGAGTTTTAACTGCCAGGGACAGGGATTGAAATCTGTCTATTCTAGATATCAAAGATCCATCTTATTTCTTTTCACTCGCATGCAGCCCAATTCTTTTACGAAGAAAATATTTTAATTACACTGATTTCAGTGGCCCTGCTTTTAAGGGTGTCAGAGGAAAGTCTGCTTAAGTCTGCAACAAGGCTTCTCCTGATCTCAGTGGGACATTTTTGTCAGGACTGTACAATTGCATGAGAGGTAAATTTGGTCTTTATATCTGGCCCAGTGAAAAAGGAGAACCCAATTCCATAAGCAAGAACACATATCTGCATATTAATTTTACTGGTTTAGTAGAAATCTTCATTCCTGCAAACCCTCTTCACAAGACCAAACCTGTCTTGTTACTGTGAATGTTGGGACATCCTAACAAAAGTAAAACAGTAAGAATCACAGTGAAATATCTGTCTATTTAAAAAGTGCATGAAAGCAGAATTAAAGAAGTCATGCTGACTCCATTCAGCCTTGTTTGAGCAGCTGAAGTTTTGTCTTCTTCTGACTGGCCACAGTACCAACCTTCGTAAGGGTTTCATAATGAAGGATGCAAGTGCTGCTCTGCTGGTACATCATCTGAGAGGAGGAGCTAAAATAATTTATCAGAGCAGTAAAACCCCAAACTAAGATCCTGAATGGATTATGTAAAACAGACTGGAATGTTCTACAGCAAAAGGAAGCTATTTTCTTGTCAGAAATGTTAAAAACAAAACCCTTTAAAAACTGAAGAAGATCTATTACAGTGATGGATTTTTTTTATGTTTTTAAATTGTCTTGAAATGAGAGGAATTTTGTCAGTCACCAGGACTGAAACATACTAGTCATCAAAATTAAGTGGGCTCTGTCAAACAGGGGGATTTCACTGTAGGGTTTGTCTGAGTTTTTCTGGTTGTAATGCGTAGAACTGCTGCCAGAAGTGGCATAACAGTTTGAACTGTTCATAACCTTTTCACAGAGGATATGTCCTAAGACACAGAGAAAGTGAATTTACTGCCTTGAAGTAGCAAAACAAGAGCATGCTTTGGTGGGTAGAGACATTACTCATTCTTTGGTCCCCCTTGCATTGTACCAGGTTATCCGAGGACTGTCTCTGATACGTCCCTGAACATCACCGGCCACTGTCTGTGAGGCAAACTAAGAGGGCTTTTTGTTTGTTAATCAATTCATCCTATTCCAGATTCATTCTAATAGACTGCAAACCTAGAAAACTTTTAAGTTTGAACAGAAAATAGCAAATCCAGGACCTGATTTTGAAAAGAGGCTTCTCTTAAAAATTGTCTCTCTCCCCTCAGTCCGCTATTCTTATCTATAAACTTTTATTTGGTATTCACTGCTATCTTCTCCTAGCACCTCACAGTCTCCTTTTGAGGACTTTGCAATGGACATTTTCAGCACCTGCCTTCAAGATTGGGTGTCTGGGTGGTGATGATAATGTATTGTCTGGATATTCTTAAGAAGCAGGGAACTGAAAAAGCTTTCTGTGCTTGACTTACTTAGTAAAATAGCATTAGGGATGTCTTGGCAAGAAAAGAGAGGAAGCTGTAGAAAGAAAGCTGTGTGTATTTGTTGTTGTAGGAGGAGCTGAAGCACTTTGAAGCAAAAATTGAAAAACACCATCATTATCAGAAACAATTAGAGATTTCACACCAGAAGCTGAAACATGTAGAGGGAACTGGAGATAAGGATCATCTGAACAGAAACAAAGAGAAATATGCCATGCTAGAAGAAAAGACAAAAGAACTAGGATATAAGGTCTGTATAAGTCCTGTGAACATACATGTTGAAAGTTTAACTGAGTAGTAGAGGATGTGTAGATTTTCCAGCGCTGCTTTTTCATGCAATTTGAATGACTTCCAAAGAGGGAGTTTAAGGCATGCCTGTGCTCCATGTTTAGTACAGGATACACATAATTGTTTTTTATAGACCTAATTCTAAAATGCCTGAGATCTCCCTGGTCTCTGCTCTTCCTGTTGTCACATATACTGATAGGAAAATCTGAATATATGGTATTGATAATTCATTGTCTTACTAAAATTTATTTATTTGATATGTTTTGTTTTCCTGATAGGTAAAGAAGCACTTGCAAGACTTATCCAGCAGAATCTCTCAAGGTCTTCAACACAATGAATTATAAAAATTTGCTCTTCTTCATGGGATCAGTCTATTAACACAAAACAGATAATGTGTTTTTTTAATAGGATTTACCAAGGAGTGCTTCTGAAATAGTAAGGATCGAACAGGGTTGTCCTGTAAGAAAATTTTTTTGGTCTGCTTAATTGCCAGGTTTGTATTTACACTATCAAATTAAATGATTAGATTATGAATTTAAGTTGCACATTTTGGATTGTATAAATCTTACATCTGAATCAAGTAACAGCCTTTGAAATAAGCAGTCATGTCTAAAGGAAAAATATGTGAACTCTCAGAGGATTGCTGCTAGTAAAAAAATATTAATCTGATAGTTAGGAAAGTTACTCTGATCAATGAAAGCAAACACTGAGGTAGAGGAAGTTAAAACAGAGGCTAGAAAAGTCTTTTACTTCAATGTCTGGCCTATTACATTTCCTACTGAAGGTTACAAAAATATATTTCTACTGACTTTGAGCAGTGGCTCAGAGCTGCACTGTATATGAATCTTTCATGTGAGAGGGTGAGGAAGATTGAGGGCACAAGTATTGAGGTCAATTCACACAATTTTATTATCGACTAACACATCTGAAGCTAGTGAATGTATGTGTACATTATCTTGCTCATGGTTGCTTGGTTTTGTTACACTTAGTCATTAAAAAAATCAAAACAAGATACTGGTGAGGCTTTTGTTTTTAATTCTCTCTTACTTAGTGAGAAGTAACAAGACCTGGGTTTTGAGCATGTTGCTTATTCCTTTAAACTAAAGTTCACTCACACATTAGTTTTTAAGACAGGATGGGTAGTTTTGCACCACAAGAATGTGTCTATGTTCTGACTAGGCAGAAGGCTTTCTAAAGCAGCTTCTCTCTGAGCATGTATTCCAGTACAATGCCCAGTAAAGATGATTACCACTTTCCCTTTCGAGACCAGATTTTTCTGTTGTGTGTCAGAACTTCGGCAAACATTAGCCATCTGGGTTGAAATTTTCTGTAATAATAATGCTGACCCTTTGTTACTAAGGAGTGTTACACATGAAACTGTTCCACGAACAAGGTTAAGGCAGAGGTCCAGTGTAGGTAAATCATTACAGGTGCTCGGTTAAGAAGCTGGCTCTCACACATTGCAGCACTGTAGTGTGCTGTGTGAGGAAGCTGTCCTCGAGCTTCACTTGCCATACCTATTCCATGAGAAATACAGAAGAGATCCATTCAGTCAGAAGCAGCCACTTTATATATTATTTATCTAGTCTCTGGGTCCATGTTGGATTAAAAAAATAGTATGAATCTGTATGTAAAGACTATTTCATAATGTGCAAGTGATTGGAACCAAGACTCTGGTAGCAGTCTTTGAGATTTTTTGGAGCAGTAAGCTTTTTTTTTTTCCCACATTTTTATGTTAATGTAAGCTAACAGTTACTTCTATTCCAGAGAATCAGTCCATCACAAGAAACACAGGCTACCATTGCTGTTAGCAGTCACCTTAGAGATGGTTTAGTTCATCTAGTTTACAGTGTACATCACCTTTGTTTGGTAAGCTAAAAAAAAGTAAACCCAATACAGTTAAAACCCATTTGTGAGAAAACTGGTTTGGTTTTTTCCTAGATGCTACACACCTTTTCTTCCCCAGACTATCACTTTAAGGGCTGTTCAGCCTTTTTTAACACATCAATAGCTGCATTGTCTTACAGGTTTATCTTCATAATTATATTTTTTTTCAATTTTTGAGGTGAATGCAGAATGGAAATGTATTCTGCACTATGCGTGGAACGTGCAGAATTCATTATGTCTTTCAGTTTTCCCTTTGGTAAAGTAAGAAATAAATCCATGTACCATGGGTCAGTTTGGTGTTCAGTGGCTGGAGCTTGGATGTGAAGAGGCCCACACCACTGGCTGCGGGGTGAAGAATTTGAACACAAGCACTAAAGACATCAGCAGCGGAAAGGAGCTAAGCAAAGCACTGAGCAGTTCCTTGTCAGGAATTCTAGCTGGATAGTACAAGAATGGAAAAGCTTTAAGTGAGCGTGTTCAGATACTGCTGCTGGGGGAACTCTGTTGCGCAAGGGAAAGCAACATGAGTGTATTGGCCTACAATAAAGGCGGGCAGAGTAGCTGTATGCTCCACACACAAGAGGGCATAGCAGAAAACTGGTTTCATCTTCAGTGTGCACCTGAAATAGAATACACTTTTCGAAGAATTTCTGAAGAATTTTTTAATAGTACAGGGTGCTGGATTCACAGAACACATCACCAGGGTCAGATCAGCAGTAGTAATGGTTGTTTCCAAGTACAGAGCTGCTTTAGCACGGGCTGTACACAAGTGATGGCTGTACCGATGTGTCACAGTAATTTCAAATCAGGAACAAGTCACCGATCATCAGTGGCAAAGGTTGGCGATGGAGGTCACCACAGTCACCTCATGTTAGTTATTTAACATAGCTGTTAATGAGTAATCAGGCCCAGAGATTGTTCACGCAAATGTAGAGAAGAAAAAATATTAAACAGTGGTGGTTGCTGCCCTTGTATCCAGCTTCCTCTGGAAAGCAGTCTGTAGCTGAGTTAGAGTCTGCAACAGCACAGAGAAGACAGTGCATAGGCTAATGAGCTGTGAAGTCTGATTTCACTCCTGTTTCTGTAGTCTTCACCTTACAGACATCAGCATTTGTACAAGTCAGTTAATTATTGCATGTTTTAAGCCTCCAAAGATAATTCATATGGCCAAAATAACAACAGTGAGTTGGTTTTTGAGACATTAAAGATTAAAAAATAGCTTGAGTCACCATTCTTGTGTTTCTGTAAATAGCTACAAAAATTCAAAGCCAAGAGAAAGGGTATAAATGAAATATGACTGCACTTCTGTACCTAGTGAAAGGTGAGTAATGGAGTTCATAGATGAGACTGCATGGAAGAGACCTCTGAATAGGAAAGAACTAACAGTGGTTGAACCTTGTCGTCTTCCTTAACTGGTATTTTATCTGATCCTTTTGTAATTATTCAAATCACTGAGTTTTTTAAGCCACTCTGAGAAACAGTTTGAAATACGAAAATGGGAGCAGAAGAGAGAGGAAAGAACTGTATTTATTGGGGGTGGGGGAAGATCAGAACATTTTATGCTTTATATGGTCTGTAACATCTCCTGAAAAATAAACCTGAATTTAAATAAACAAGTCAGTGCTTTTACCTAGGACAGATTTTATTTATTGAACAGGTTGGGGGTGGAAATGAGGGGGAAATAATAAATACTCAAGGCATTAAATAGAACAAAAATAACCAAGTCTTTCTTAAACTAAACACTATGTCCTACATGCTGGTAGAAGAGCTCAGGTCACATCATTCTACCCAGCCGAATAAGGAACAGCCCCTCTACCCTCCCAAGGGGTTTTGATGCCTAACGAATCAGGCGAGAGCCAGACTGACTAAATTCACCAAGTAGAGATCATTTACATTTTGTAAGCTGTGGTGCGGTCTGACTTTCCAGCCCCACCTGCCAGTAGTGACCCAGTTCCTGCAGGTAGGGATCTGGCTGCTCAGGAGCTGATGGGAGCAGGATCCTCGGTAGGGCTCTCCTGCTTGCTGTGTGTCAGGTTCCCCCTGCGGGGCTCCCTCTAACCAGGGGAATGCTGCTTTTGCACAGAAGGTGGTGGGGAGCAAGGGATGGAGAAGCCAGCTTAGCTTCCAGGATGCAGCTGCCTCAACCGCTGGTCTTGGCTGAGCATTTAGACAGTCTCAGGCCCTGGAGGGGGTGCAGGAGGCAGCTCCCAAGCTCCCAGCTCAAGAACACGAAGCCCACCTGTGTGTACGCTGCCTGGACCCCAGCACACAGATTCTGCACCGCTGCTTAAGCAGGCATCTCACCCTGCTGGCCCTAGGCCCGGAGTAGGGAGCTGGCAGGGGCCCCAGCGTCCTATTTTCAGTTCTGCCCTTTTATTCAATATGTGAGTTTAGGTGAATTGGTGCAGTTACGCCCCATGAAAGAATGTAGGTGCCCAGCCAGGCTCCAGCATGCCACAGCGCCCAGAAACCAGAGCACTGCCCTGGGAGCCAGGCTGCTGAGAGCTCCTCTGCCAGCCCTAACCCCGGACCAGGTGTCAAAAGCCCCAGGACCGTGTTCTGCTCAGGACTAACCCAGACAGAGGTAACACACAGTTCACAACGTACTCAACATCCACAGACCTTCCCTGTCATCATCTGGCACCGCTTCAGAGATGTAGTTGGGGTTGGGGTTGGTTTGTTTAAAAAGATGCCATTTCACATAGAAAAAATCTACAAGTACACAGGCAGTTCTAAAAACTTTTTAGATATAATTTCTCTTTCCATAGCATTTAATTAGAATACAAGAAATAAAAAAGTCACGAAATACTAGTCAATAAACAAAATAGACCATTGCTTTCAGTCCCAACAGACCTACCCTTGTGACAGAGAACGGGTAGCTACCAAAGACCGCATTTTCCATATACGCTATGTTATCTAACAAACAGCTTCTAAATACCAGAATCAACATTTCCAAGTAAGTACAACACACAGTCAACATTTAATTCAGGCCATTCACATAGCACCTGTTAGGAAGCAGGTGGTTAATCTACAGAAAAGAAAGACTATGGATTTCTTGTACTTGTATCCACAGTCATAAAATGGAAGTATTCACAAAAACTGTCCACTTGAGCCAAAATAAATTTATAAACTTTCTTCCACGGTTTATATTTCAAGTTGAGCCATATTTGGTACAGAGTGATTGTAACCCAAATGCTTTTATCACTAGCCCTCAATGCACTTTCATATCCAAATCTTCATGCATATTATCCTACCACAACAAAAGAGCACTCTCCTGAATCAAAAAGAAAACAGTACATACATATTCATGCTTAACATGTGAACACAAAAACAATGGGTATGTTAATACAACATGTAGATATTTTCTTCTGTCACTGATGTGTTAGCAGAAAACTGCACACATCCATTTTAATAAAAGTAATCATTTTCAGTTTCAGAGGTTGCCTGTCAATAACTGGTCTGCTGTAACTTAAACTTGGTGATTTCTATAGGGCAAAGTGACTGCTGAATCACTTTGAAATAAGCCTTCTACTAAAATAAAATGCTATTTAATGTTCTGCAGTTATAATTTTCCAGGCAAGTTGCTTTAAAGAGGGAAGGGAGCTACATTATTTTAAGAAGAAAAACACTGAGAACTGGAAACCTACATATGAAACCCAATAATTTGCAGTGCTTGGCATTAGATCCGGGAGTCTAACTTCAAAATTCAAATCTCAGTTTCTAATTCAAGAAGACATTTGGACCAGAACCATTAACTAAATGGTCCTTCAATGGGTAAGAGTCCATTCTCCAACCTCAATTCATATTCAAGTTCTGGGACTCCTGTTTACAATTCTGAATATGGCTGGTCACAGTGTAAAGACTCTTCATACATACCAGTTCCTGGAGCTGTTGATAATCTAGTATTTGTTCTGTTTTCAAGTTCAAGAAAACAAAGGGGAGTGAGAACTATGCAAAAAGTGAAATCTCTGAAAGAAGAGACTCCCATGGCAAGAGCTTAGCAATCAGGGGTTACTGCTCATTTCGGTTCAACAGCAGACCACTGGCAGTGGGAAATGCACCAAGTTTCTCCCGATTTCTGTTAGAAATCTTTCAGGTTATACCTTTTTCCTAATCTGTACCAAACTGGCACAGATTCTTACACAAACCCCACATTCCAACAGCCTGAACATCTTCCACACAGGTAGATGCAGCCTGGAACACTCAAGTTACCCTTCCCAAAGCCCTTCTTCAAGCAGCTAATAACCACGATCTATACGGGGTACATACATCTTAGACAGTGTTTGCACTGGCCTCAGTTTGCTGGTGTCGCTTAACACTTCCCACTGATCAATTGTTTCAGGTCTTGTGCACACTGACTCTCATTCCCCTGCAGAGGAATGAGCTTTGCAGAACTGCAAGAGTTTTCATTCAGGATTAGTTGTTAATTCAGGATAAGAACACTGTTTTCCAGAGACATTCTTAGGAATTGTTTTCCTTCTCATTTTATTACCATCTGTATAAACAGCTATGCTAGAAGTTTTGAAAGAAAAAAACAGCCAGCATAACCCAATCAGACAGTCAGAAGTCCAAATCAAAGTACTGCTGCAGTACGTACCTCGGATTACAGAAGGAACAGGAGAGAGCATATTTAGCCACAGGCATACAGTGAGAATAAACATGAATTGTCTCAAACTCCTTCAAACCAAGGAACAGAGCAACTCATCTTAGTCAGCTTTGACCACTTCCAGCTTTCCAGTGACACAGCAGAAACCGAGAGCAGGGGTACCTAGTTCGGTGTTTTTGCGTTGGCAACCTTGCTGCTTGGCCACCAGGTTTTGTTTTATCCAGTTGCTTCTGGCTTCTCTTGCACTGCTGAGGGCAAGCACCGTGCTGACAGACAGAGAGACAGGGGCACCGTCACAGTCCAAACCGAAGGTATGGCCATCTGCAGGCTGTAACCTGCACCGTCATAGCTCCCCGACCAGATGGGCAGAGAGTGAGAGGGTCTAAACCTGTTAAACGTTGTCAGTGTAAAGGAGGGCTTGGCCAGAGGTACATACACTGGAGAGATTATCTGGTGTCAGCAGAGCTCCATCCAAAGCAGCCCACCCGGGACTTCAAATCCAGTCACGGCAGGACACGCGTTCTCACAGCTGTCGCTTGTGGTCACTAGTATCATGCATTCACTGTAAAAAGCACAGAGATGGCAAAAATTCATCCAAGACCCATTCCTGGGCTTTCAGCAGACATGATCCATCTCTAGCAAATCTCCCAGCTATTGTAAATAATGCTGGCATAGCAAAATACAGAATTGGGTGCACCTTCATGTCAAGTTAGGGTGCTCTTTGTTTCATAGCAGGGCCCAGCTCCCACCACCCCTCACCCAACATACATACTAAGCTTTCATATACTTTCCAGAGAGAAGAAAAAACAGACATCGAGAATAATTCTGTCCAAGGTCTAGACCATATATACAGTACAAACTTGAACCGTTTGCATGACTTGATGCAAAGACAATGAGACACGCACTGTCACACATGGACCATGACAGACTGCTGCTTTAGAGTGGACACCAGCATTTAACCCTCCCACGGTTACCTCTCCATTCCTGGTAGAGACAGCACCAGCTCATCTTCTGTTTGACCGAGGACACAACCGCAACCTTGGCCTGTTCCAGAAAACTCCCCTTCCTTGCTGGAACCGCACTGTGTACCCGAAGCACCAATCCAGCCAGCAGGTCTCCAGCACTGGCCCAAACTACATTTTACAGACTCCCACTTCTGCCACCCTGTCGCTGCCCTTCTGCTGGCAAAGGACAACTGTTGCTTTCCAGCTCTCTGCTGACACCTACCTACTTCTCCATCAAATCCCCAACACGATTTTTTCCTGTGCTTCCCAGTTTGTGTCCAGTACTGCTGACTGTTGGCAGCAAAAGGACAAAGTGTTACAGCAGCCAAAGGCAGGCCGCGGGGTACAGCTTCCAACTTTAGCAGAGATGTGTTTGTGTGATTAATTGAGCAACTCATTACATAATAAAACTTGGGTATCTGAAGGCCAGATTCTTTTCCGAGCATGCAATCTGCTCTATTTTCTGTATATGAACTATCCATAAATTGGCAGCTCAGCCCACAGATGACAAAAATTTAAACTTATACAATAGCAGATGCTAGGGCTTTTTTTTTTTTTTTTTTTTAGGGATTTCACAACAGTGTAATGTAATGTAGAGACGAATTACTGTCATACTAAATCGGCTTTCTGATCCCACCCCCCCACTGCGCATTCCTCAAATAAGTTGACACTTATTATTTCGGTAAAATGGTGATGTTACATATACGCCTCTGTGTACACAGTGGGATAATAAATCTGAATTATTTCTAGATGCTCTGATGCAGACAAACGTTTGAAAGCAAGTAGGTTTTAAAGTTAACTTTCACTCACCCTAAAGTTTTTACTAAACTCGAAATTTACTTGGCAGTTGCACTTCCTTAAACCTGCCTACTGTCATCTAAAGCTGTTTATTGTATCAGAATCCAGGACGTGAATTACATGTATTTACCTGCCACTGACATTCCAGTCTTTCAAAGAAAAGTCCATAGGAGAGTTGGTTTTAGTCTGTAACCAACAGATCACCACTGTTCTAAGCCTCAATGTGAGGCTACCCTGAAAGCCTGTCATCTTTAGAACAGACTAGACCACACTATTTCGGTTGGAAGGGACCTACAACGATCGTGTAGTCCAACTGCCTGACCACTTGAGGGCTGACCAAAAGCTAAAGCGTGTTG
>JANZLQ010000056.1:36909090-36968461 GCA_026212715.1 Elanus axillaris
GTAGCCCCGTTCACTACAACCCTTTGTGCTCTGCCCTTCAGCCGGTTCTTCACCCAGCGCACCGTGAACCTGCTCATCCCACAGCTGGACACCTTGTCCAGAAGGATGCTGTGAGGGACAGTATCAAAGGCCTTACTAAAATCCAGTAAAACTACATGCACTGCCTTTGCTTCATCCACAAGGTGGGTGACCCTATCATAGAAGAGTATCAAATTTGTTAAATAGGACTTTCCCTTTGTGAACCCATATTGACTGTGCCTGATGATTGCATTGCTCTTTAAATGCCTTTTGATCATACTCATTATGATTTTCTCCATGATTTTTCCAGGAACTGAGGTCAGACTAACAGATCAGTAGTTCCCTGGGTCTTCCCTCATGCCCTTGTTGTAGTTTGGCTAGCTTCCAGTCGGCGGGGACCTCCCCAGACTCCCAAGACCTTTGGCAGATGATCGAGAAGGGTCCTGCTGTAACATCTGCCAGCTCCTTCAGTACTCTGAGATGAATCCCATAAGGCCTCTTGCACTCATGAACATTCAGCTGATACACAGGGTCAGGGAAAGCATAAAACTGAACTCATCAGAACCTGTCCAAATTTTTTAAAAATGGCATTTTTCCTTAATTCCACTCACCTACACTGAAAAGACATGTTTACAGAGCTACTCCTTATGAATTTCCCTTTAATACTCTCCAATTCTTCCATCCTTACTCTGCTTTGTTTGTTCTTACTGCTGTATGATGTTAAATTAACATTTCCTTTCACCCTAGATCGCAAAATAATTTTTTTATGACTGGCCAAATAAGAGCTGAGGATCTTGCCAGATAAAAGGTGACATAAAAATATAACAGCACTGTCATCTGAAAAAAATGCACAATTTTAACAGAAATGAGCAGCTAGTAACCCATGAAATTCTATGTCTTCTTCCTGTGGTCATTTTAGCAACAGCATGTGTGTTATCCCAGATAAATTAGAAAAAGTACTTACCAAAGGGTACATATTCAGCATCTCATAAAAACAATGCAATCGCTCATAATTCAAAGTCAAGTATCATTTTCCAAGCTACACTAATTCAAACTGTTTTGTTTACAGCAGAGAGGAAAATGAGAAATTTTTCCAAGCTATTTGCTAAAAAACAACTCTTGGGGCAGATTTTCACACACATTTACATGCCTGAAGACACCTACTGGCATTTTCACAATTAGGTGCCAGACTGCTATTAAAACCCAGACAACTATTTGCATTGTTGGGCAATTAAATGCCTCCAAACTCCAGCCCTCCATCCTGCAACACATGTTAACGTGGAGAAATTCCATCACCCAAATACTTGCATATAAAAATGTTCTGTAACAGCTTATGAACAACACCATAAACCCCACTGAAGTACTAGTTACATTTGGCAGTAACCTACTGAGTAGGGCTACCAGAAAGAAAGAGGTACGTATGCAACACACTAACAGTTATGCCCAAACACTGCACTTGCTGACAGCGTGTTTTCTTATCACTGAGAGCCCTGCTCTCAAACTGGCACTTCGGACATGTTGAAGTACTTCAAGAACATCTTATGGAAGTATCAGCCACATCACAGTGTTTTGTTCTTCTGGTAAATGATTCCTCATACTCCTGGTAAGGGCAGGAGGAGATCTGACTCTGGTAGAATCCTATATTAAACATGAGGAAAGTCTTCATTTTTACCAGCAGAAGTTACAAGTCACATTTATCTCCAAAAGCATGGGAGATCGTTTGGGTTTTTGTAAAGAGCTCTGAATCTGGAATCATCCTATAGCAATCACAAACTGTATTTTATATCACTTACTGAATAAAGCCCTAACTATTTGTACATTAATAGCAATACTAGAGTTAACTCATGGAAGCTACAAGGTGAGCACAAGCCTGCTTATAGGATTATGGTTGGACTTCCATTTTCCCCAGTACACTACTGGAAGTTGAAAGTATGTTATTTTATTTATCTAGGAAAAATTTTTTTATTTCTGTGAGCTCCTTTTGTTCAAATGAGAAAATTTTAGCTTCTTAAACAGAAATGTCAAGCCTATAACTTGACAGGAAGGCTTGCAAAGTACTACAAAAACAACAACCAACTGGTTTTTAGCAGATGCAACAGTAAGGTTTGGTCTCCTGCTTCACCATCCTAAACAAAATTTAGTGCATGGGAATATGAAGTGAATTTTAAAAAAAAGTTAATGTCATCTGTTCTCTTTGTCCTATTCAAGTGAAGTAAAAAAAAAAAGAGAAACAGAAGCCTAAAAAGTAAAATATTTCATTTGTGAAAAGCCCTATAGGATAATTATGTTGACATTAACAAAGGCTTAAGCACAAATTTATATCCAGCCATCTAGCTAATCCTAGCTGAAGTTGCTATGACATACATAAATACATGTGCACAGAGAACCATGTGCATGCACGGATTCAGAGCCCTGTTCAACGTGAAAAACATATTTTTAAAATTGCCACTCCTTCTGTAAGGTCAGCAGCAACATGATGACTTTTACTATTGTGTCAAATTTTTACCAGTTCTGCAAGTCCAGGATGCAATGCAAGCAATTTTGAGCAGCATACTGAAAGGCAGCCTTTGTAGCGAACCTGGGTAATATGTTTTCCTGGTAAATATATTTTTACAGTAGAAATATGGCAGCTTCATTATATATTATGATGGAAAACACTGCCTTTCGGTGCATCAGGCAAGCTATGCTCATTTTAAATACTAAATATAAATAGACACATAGCAAGATATTTAACCCTGCAAGTCCTCCAGTAGAGGATCCTTAATTGAATTGCCATTCAGTTAGATGAACCTGGTCCCAAGGAGCTCTAAGTCCAGGCCATTCCAGTTGTACTGAATATGTGTTTACAAAGCAGATCACCACTGTCCATTTGTGAAATAAGAAAAATTGTTTAAACTGGGGATCTCATAAGAAATATTTCTTTTCCCTTCAGAAATATGCTAGGCTGGTAAACAGGAAAGTACATCTTGGCACAGGACAGATAACAATGGCAATTGTCAACTCTCAAACACATTTTGATTTATTTGAGAGATTTCTGATATTCTACATTACTATTAAGGCTACACTCAAACAAATTTATAGGTTAAATTCTGCCTCAAAAAACAAACACCCACCTCTCATTCTAAATCATTTAGTGAAACCCTCACTGGCACAAAGCATCCACTCACCAATATAAATTATAATGCATATCTGAAAAACACAATTAAGCTGTGATATTGTATCTTAAGAGGACACAGTCAAAAAATCATAATACACAAGATATCACTCTGGATACCTTCTGGAAACAAAAGCTGATATGTTATCGCAGGCCAAAATTTTGTTTTCTTTGTAAGCACATTTCCTTGTTACTCTAGTGTCACTGCCATAACATTTTATTTAAATAACATTTTGTATCAGGACAAATACATAGAACACAAGAATTACATAGACGATGCAACACAAGAAACTAAGTCAAGTTATGAATCATACAATCTCACTGTACAAGATGTCACAGACTTGTGGATAAACCTATATTACAATATAACATCCTGTTGTGCCTCAATTCTGTAGCATCTCTGAAGACATCATCCTCTTACACAGAACTGGTTTTATGCTATTTAGGGACAGCAGAGAATTAGTCAATGAAAGTTTTAGATTCAAGGTGGATGATCTGCTTTTGATGCTGGTTTACATTAGGGATAATTTTGAAGATACAAATAAAGGACTGCATTTTCAAAAGTGAATGTTTCATGTGAGTACCTTGATTTTAAGATATTCTGTATGAGAAACCTGAGACCTGATTTTCCAAGCGATACATATGTTCAACTCCAGCAAAATTGCTAAGAATTACAGGTACCCAGCAACTATGAAATCAAAGTCTATGGTTTGACACAGGGTTTTTAAGAACTGAAACACCCAAAATGTCCCTTCACATAAATTTGGTTTATAGACATAATTAAACTAAGTCATTTGTTTGTGTGTGCTCTTGTCTGTATGCATACACATAAGCATCCCTGACACTGCAGCTTTTAAAATCTCAGCAACTTTAGCCAAAGCTGCAGAACTCTTGGTGAGGTATAAAACTGAACTACCCATAGGTAAAGTTAAGCATGTCCGTAAATAAGCGTATAAAGTGAACAGAACTGTGCCTGCAAAAAATCAGGCACTGAATTTTCTTGCTTTTGTAAGAGTCCATTAATATATTAATAGAGGTTTTACATATTTTATACACTCAGATATATACATATATTTTATCAGTGATGTGTGCTTACAGACATACATATGCACACATGCAAACATATGTGTACACTTATCACTCACACGCTCACATTCCCTTATCTGCACACATTCAAGTTCTTTATTTTTAAAGAAAATGCCACCATTTAATAAACACTGGAATTGATTCCAGGTTTTCCAGGATTTCAGAATTATAGAAAAAGGTAACTTCTATCTGTCACTGCATATGAAAAAAAATCTGAACTTTACAACCAAATTGAAATAAAAAGAAAGACCACACACACCCCTCATGCTACCAGCTTTCCAATTCGGAATCAAAACATCGGAATGAATCTGGTATAAATGCAATAAGCAATGGCAGCATTTTGTATGAGTATTTTTTACAATAAATGTGAATCCTCTGGAAGATAAATTAGTACCAATTTATGGTGAGCAAAAAGTTCTAGACAGGTCACTGTTGAGCCCCTTTCTTCTTCTGCTCTAGCTCCTGCAAGCGCTCCTCCCGGCACTGAGCATGCTGCGTTCCCACTTTGTGGGCTGTCTCGGTGGCTGCAATGTCAATCTGTGCATATCGGGATGATCCACTCCCTGAAATACCAAATGAAATCCTGTAAAAGACTACACCCCTTATATATTCCTGGGTAAAACTGACCCAGGGTTAAGCTACTGAGACACTTCCACAGATTTCCTAGATGATCCTGGTCTGGTCTTAAAGCAAGCTCTACAAAAGGAGTAAGATGATAACCACAACTAAAAAAAAACCAACCAAACAAACAAAAAAAACAAACCTCAAAAGCTTTGTTATCTGTGTATTTTAGCTACCTGCTTTTCTTCAAATAAGCAAATGAACTACTTGTATTTCTGCCCCAGGTTTGAATCTCCACCCCTACTCCTCACAGTAGAAGACAAAATTGAACTCAGTTCTCCCACTTTTGTGAGGCTTCATCATCAGCCTACTAGTCAGTAAATGAACAACATCTGGTAATTGAAAATAAAACATGTTTGGTAGGGCAGTTGGCAGGGATTCTCCTTCCTCTGGATTAGGCACTCTGTGAATGTTTACCAGATCCACCACCCTCTGCCTCAGTGAGAATGACGGTTTAGTCCAGTAATTGGTAATAAGGGAGATAAAAGCTGCTCAGTCTGTTCAGGAGTAAAACAGTTCTGTAAAGGTGCAGACATACAACTCTAGAGGCTGGGAAAACTTTAGTATGAAAAAATAAAATATTTATGGTCATTAAAGGTACCTTCAATGTTATACAAGTTGATCTTGGGAGGGTAGTTGAAATTTAGGAAAATTTATGTCAGTTTATGGAGTTTGGCTCTTCATTCTTAATGCCTTGGTTCACTATCTTTAAAATTAAGATTACATGTCAGTTTTACATCTCAATAGGATGTTGTACAGAGAACTACATTAAAGTCTCAGAGAAGCTTTGAATTAGTTAACTAGACCCATATAAACACCACAAAAAAACAATGGGGAAAGTGCTAGTATTTCAAAGTTAATAAAATAGCTGAAATTAAAAGTATAAAAATTAAAATCTCAACAGTTGAAAACTATATATGGAAAACCCATCAATACCAAAGTGAGCCAGATCCTGATTAGGGGATTTCTGTAAGGAGGAATGCATCTCTAAATGACAATACATGGTAGTTATATTTCATGTTTATGTGCTAATTGTCCAAGTTAAGCATTAGAAGTAAAATACCCAGATCCAGACAAAAGAATTTAAAAAAATAATTTTAAAAAATCAAATACTTGGGCTGACTTTCTCTCTGTAGCACTTTTACACATTCTCAAAGACAGCAGATAGAAGAACACTATGTTCTATTCTTAAGCATTTACTGCATGGCTCCAAAGTCGGTACCTTCAGGAGCAAGCCCTGTACACATACACCCACAACCCTGTTTCTGAAGCCAAGCAAGAAAAATTAAGTAAGTGTAGTCCTAATATGTGCAATGAAAATCTTGAGAACGCGAAGCAAATTACTGTCTGTCAAAATCCACAGAAACAAAAATGTTCACTTTAGAAGGAGTACATATACAAAGCACCTGTCAGAAGGATGCAACATCTTATAGAACCTCACTATTTCAAAATCTTTTCCAACAGAGTTGGCAATTACAAGAGCTGCCTCACAAACGTACCAGCTCTGTTAGCAAGAGCCTCTGGGTAGCTGAGAAATTAAGATTCCATATACCCCACACATTCTGCATTACTGAATCCTTTGCTGTTTAAATAGTATTGTAGACCTCCTTACCTCTTATGCTTGTGCTATGTTCTTGAAGTTCTAATTCCATGTAATGAAGCTGTTTTTTGGAAGTAGGGCTGACAGGAATATTAACATAGGTGGCTGTCTCACTGTGGGGTCGATCTGATGCAGAGACATCAGCTGAATAACCTACTGCCCCTTCTAAAATAAGTAATATTTTATTATAGACAGTTTGCAATGACCAATGACCCATTTCATTAAAACATACTATTCCATCAAATGTTCTGAAAGCAAATATCCAGCAGCAACAACTCAGCTTGCCAAACAGTACACTCCTCAGTTGTAGATGGGACATGAGAAGACTAAAGTTTCTGCAGAAAAGATCCTCAGAGGCTGATCAAGCCAGGTTCTATGCAGAAGACCACAGACCACTGCCAGTGACCTCACTATGTTGTGACAGAAAGCAAACACTATGCAGAAATTTTCAAACAGAAGAAATGTATGCCACACTACCTCACAAGACTTTCAGCTCTAACTAGTTTAGTAAAGCCTTATATGAAGCAATCTGTTCTAGGAAGATGTGAACTGTTATATCATCTGCAAGAGAGCAACCAAAATCACTAGAAGTTCAGAAAGTATGTCCAGAAAACGGGCACTGAAGAACTGTTTCAAGCAAGTGGAAGGCAAGCTTGAGGAGGCAACATTGACAGCTTCCCTGTACTGAGTTGAAAAAGATAGGAAAAGTGCCATGTGGATACAGACCAAGTAATAAAATACTTTAATTGCAGGAAAAAAGTAGAAAATTAGTGGGAAAACCATTCTAATAGTAAGTATCATGAGAACACTAAAGGAAATCCCACAGAGGCTGAAGAATTTCTGCATCTAGAAATTTCTGAAAAAGAGTTAGACTAACACCTACCAGGAAACAGTTCCCTATGAAGCGATTCTGACTTAAAGACAACTTTTTTTGTCTACTGGATGAATTCTCAAGACCTCTTCTAGTCCTACCTCCAATTGTTTTAATCTTGTCAGAAGTGAAACTAAGAAAGAATGTTAAAGGTTAATGTTCCATTCACTGGCCAACCAGGCATTCCAGCTTTCAATCCCTTCCTGATATCAGGCACCTACAAATAGTTTTTCAACCCATGAACACCAAGGGACTTCCCAGAATTACCTGGGCTACAGGACACCCAAATACAAATCTGTATTCCCCTCTGTGCTTGGGCAAAGCTTTGAGTCACATTCTCATTACTATCCTACATAGCAGGATAGTAATCACCTGCCTGTCCAGTCCAGCTGAATTTCTTACCCTTAAACACTTTCTGCTAAGTCAATCTGGGACAGAGGAATGCAGAGGAAAAATGGTATCACTTTCAGGTTTTCCCTTTCCCTAAAGTTCTCCCATTAAGCCCTTCCTTGTTCCAACATAAAATGGGTATCAAAACTTTATTTGTCCAAATCACTGCTTTTCTTTTCTGCCCATTCAGACACTGTTGAGATGTGAATGCAGAGGCTGTAGGTAATCAAGGCTTTTTAGAGCACAGGAAAGAGCAACTTCTTATACCCAGCAGCTGTGAATAACCACTAAAGGGAACTTTTTCTTCTTCTTGGACTGTAATATGAATAGCAGATATAGCTCATACAGAGTTGGGCAACAGTAAGAGTTGTCAGAGGCTACAGCAGCTTCCAGGATAATGGAATCTCTCCATGCTTAGGCTATTTAAATCAAAGAAGTCTACCATGCTGTCCAAAATTTTAAAAGCCTGGAAAGTTGGACAATTTTCTGACAGATTTTCATAAAGAAAACATAGGAACATCCACAAAATAACCAAACATTTTTCTGATGGTCGGACTTCAAGTTGTTGTTCCAAAGCCAGTTATTAGGAACAAAATGAAAATGGAAAAAAAAATCAAATGGAAGAAATTCCTATATCTTCATCAAACATCATTCTCAGAAATTATTCTCAGTTATTCTGTCTAAAGTATTTCAAAGGAATTTGACCTGATGTGCCAAAAGGGATTCAGCAGAACCATAGCATTGAAAATCTGCACCCCAAATAGTTAAAGTTGTAAGCAAATGCCAGTCTTAAGGACTGATACAGTCATGAACAGTCGTGAAGGAAAAGATAATTTTTGAAGTATTTCTATACACTGTTAAAGTGACATAGCAAGAGTTTAAGTGTCCTCAAAGCTGGCTAGCATGAAGATCAGCAAACTTCTCTACAGAGCTAAATAGTTGAAAGGTTTCAGGAAGCTGAATGTCATACCTGATGCAGACAAGCCAAGTAATTTTCCCAAGAGCTAACAAAACACACATGGAGAACAACATATTAATCGGTAGAGCTTTGTGCAAGAAAAGCAAAAGAAACACACAGAACAATGAAACCCCTGGCAACACTCAAATATTCTTTTCAAAGAAAAAAAAAAAAAGAACAACAAACAAACCAAGAATAAAGTGGGCAAACTGGAATGGAAGGAAAGGAAAAGTCTTCTGTTGTTTAGTCAGTGCTGTCTTAATAGAAACTGTGCTTTCTTTGTAAACATAGAAATACTTGGCTTTTCATTTTTCCTTCAAATAAAAAACCAACAAAACACCTCATTAGACACTACAAACTGGCTTATATATGTTTGAAGAGAAAGGTTTATTTGAAAAGCACAAGACAGCCAAAAGCTCCTACTAAGAAAACAAGGCACACACAGAGAGCTGTGGACAAAGACAGTGGTTTCAGCAGTCCATTCTGGGTCGACAAAGGTAGAAGATGTTTACAAGAGGGGTCAGAGGACCAGTATTTGAGATCATTATGGAAGGAGAATTTGAGAGAAAAACAGACCAAAATGCTTGGTTACAACATTCTGAAAGACTTGCTAGAGTATCATGATTGCTTGAAGGGAAAGGAGGAAAAGGTAAGAAGAAGAAAAGATAGGTAAGCAAGTAACAGGAGAAGAGTAAAAGAGAAAATGCAGTGGCACTGAAATGATGGGGAAAAGACAGAAAAGATAGTATAAACGGGGAGGGAAGAAGAAAATTATATGTGAAACTGCTGGTTTAGCCTTTCTTTCGGCAAGTGTTAGTTATTCATATTTTCTATCCCGTGTAGGCACCATTCTCAGAAACATGCGATAAATAACGCAGATAGAAAACCAACAACATAAACAGCCCCGAGATAAGTGTGTGCATGCGCACAGGTGTGAGCACGCATGTAAAGCTGACATTTTCAAAAGGCAACTTCTCAAAAATGAACATTTAGAAGACATCACAACAAAAAATGAAAAGGAAAAAGAAACAGGAGATCTTAGTGTCCTCTGATGCAACTGGCTGTAAAGACCTGTACTCACCAGGTTCCTCAGGGCTAGTAGGAGTTCCAGGTTCTGCAGGAAGTGCCAGCATCTCATAACCACCTTTAGGACCTAGAATACAGGAACACCATCAACAGCTTTGGATGTAGGAACTTGCACAATGAAAACAAAGCATACAATTTTCTTATTTTGACTTGTAACCTTCTAATCTGAATAACCATACTGAAAAAAAATTCAGAAAGCGTAAACAGTGGCTAGTGTTGACTTTTCTGTGGTGGTGATGCTAGCATTTTTTAATGAGTGCAACAGCAAGGAAATAAACGTTAGACATTTTTACAGGTATTCACACTGAAGGCCACTGAAGTCAACAGCATGTTTTGCTGTACATCGATGAGGGAGCAAAGCTGTCTTGAATACAGGAATCAGGGAGAAGTGCGTGGGTGATCTTGGGAGCATCTGGAAGACTCTTGTTAAAATTCCACCTCCAGCATGACGGATAACTTCTTGATTTCTGACAAAGCTCTGTAAAAAATGCTTAAACTAGCCCTTCCAAAGATAACTTTGCTTTCCAAATGCAAATCATCGTCTTTGCAAGAAGCCAAGTTGCACATCACCAGTGCTTCCAGACCACTAAGCTGAAAAAAGATGCCCAGGTTGCCCTACGGTCTCAGACTCCACCCCAGTTCAAACAAGGCAAGCTAAAAAGCTATGCCCATGGAATGAACATATTGGGATTAATTTTGAATGACAAACACTCATAATTTTACTGCTGGTGTTGCTTCTTTCTCCAATATCATGAAGAAGTATCTTTAAATGTGGTGGGGGTTTTTTGCCACCATGTCATTGCTAAGGTACAGGATTTCTCATGGCCCGAGGTTGTTTTTTTTTTGATGGGTGCCCTTTGTTAAAGTGCTGGCAGCATTTTACTGCTGTGAATAAGATTACTGCCTATGCTCTGACACTTATCTCATCTGTCACTGCCTCTTCTAAACTTATCCCATCTGTCAATGCCTTTCTAACAAAAACCCTGCAAAGCAAAAAAAAAAAAAAAACAAAACCAAAGAAATACGTAAGTCTTACAATAGGGTACAAAGTCATATATTACCTTTAACATTTTCTGAAGTTTAAAATAATTTGTTTAAATTAATTTACATTTACATGCATACACATACCTCATAACCACTTACACTTACCAGCTTGGAGACTGTGCCCTCTATGCACTTTCAAAGACCCAGAAGCTGCCATGACAGAAGCACCACCTGTTTTCAAAGAGAGATATTCACATTAAATCTAAATACCTGTTGCTATTATTAGATATCTGCTATGCATCAGCATTTTGAGTAGATGATTCTGAAACATCAAGAAAAATTTCAGTAAGAATTACAAGTCATTGTTTTTCATTTAAGCATCATTCCTTTTTGTTTTGGTAAATTCTTTATCCTGAGATTGTGGCACTATAATCTAATTTTGTTGTTTTCTTTCTTTAGAAAGAAAGGATTCCTTCTCTAAAACTTCAGGATACTGGCCTCCCTGGTTGTGGTGAGTACTACCTTACTCACAGAGACAGTCTTGAACTGAGAAGTAAAATGGCAATGAAAACTGAAGTGAGGAGTTGCCTTTGCAATTCATAACGTAGCTTTGGCTACCACAAAGTTTAAAGTGTTCATTAAAATCTCATCCTACTGGATCCAAAACCTATTGAAGTTAATGGGAAGAACTGTATCACGCACTTGAGTAGTCTACCATCCGGTTTTAGACGTGCATAAACAGGCAGCGTGAAGGGTAGGTGAAGGATCTAGCTTCCATGGGGTTTGAATCCAGGTCATAGCTGGTTCTTGTGAAATACCGTTCCAAGTGGTACAGCCAGGAAAGCTTTACCGAGGGCATGTCAGATGGCACAGTCAGTCTCCTTTCCCCGGCCCAATTCAGATCAGCAGGAAGCTGTCCCAGGTACAGTATTAAATACGGAAGTTTGAGGAAATAAGTGCTAGCAACTCCAAAACCTACAGAATGGTACACATGTAGTGTGGTTCATCTACATACACACATCCCTTCTTTATTTAACCAGCAAACTAATCAGCATTATACCCACTTGTTCGGTTGGCATTATTCCTATCCAGCTGTGAATGTCTTGTCTCTACTCTTGTCACTGTGGGCACCTTAATCAAGATGAGTGGCATTTACTTCCTCACATGAATAATTTTGAGGGAACTTCTTGTGCAAGTAAATGGTACTTAACAGGAATAAGGTAGGAGGCTGTGCTTATGAGTAACCCTGTCACTGGTGACAGGGCAGCTGTGCCATGCGCTGCTGTGTGTTAGGGATCAGGTATAAAATTAACACTCTCTTCTAAGCTGATGAACAGTCTCTGAGCAGGTGAGACACTTCTCTGCAAAGTGTTTTTAAAATAGCGTCCAAAAATTACCATAATTTTTATGCAACATGAAGAAATTCTATAAGATAAATAGCACTCTCAAATACAAAAGAAAACTTCATGACATAGGAGCCTAAAGAAAATGGCAATTTCTTATTTTTTTCCCCTGCATAAAGTATATACTCATACATTTTTTTTTAAATCTAATAATTTCCAAGCTTATAAAATTATTGCTACACTTTTATAAAATAAATCTAAATTAAAACCACAGTTTATGTCATTTAATGAGGACAATGGATTAAAAAAATAATAAACACCTATTTCAAAAGTGCACAGCTGAACTAAAACCTTTAGTTTTGTAGTTTTTGTGTACACAAAAGCATATATAGGGTAATCCAAGGCTACTAAAACAATTTTCAAGCAAACCATACTGAGAAACTGATTTTGTATTTTAACAAATGACATCAGATTTTAGAACCTTTACGTAGTCTGGGGAGGACTTAACCACTAAAAATGTTATTTGAAATTTTGTTTTTTACAAGACTGCTGATAAAAATAAATGCAAAAATAAGACAGCCCTGGCCTAGCTGATTTACTTATATTTTCACTGTAATAGATTTTCATGTTTCTCACCTCAGAGCATCCTGTGTCTGCATTATTAAGAATATCAGAACATGCTCTATGCAGCTGAAAGCTTTACCTTACTTTGAAGAAAGACTACAACTTCATGCTAATTGCAGCTTCATCACAAAACTAGTATGGATGTTTTTTTCTCTCCCTCAAAAACTTAATGTAATTCAGCAGAAACCATTCCAGAGGAAACATGGATTTTTAAGCAAAACTTAGGATTTGTGAAAAGCAGACAGGATAGAAAAGGAGATTTAAAACAATAAGATATTCCAATCCATTTATGGACAAGTTGAAGTTTTCCCATTTGAAGCTCATTTAAAAGAACGCTGCTAATGCTTCGGGATTTGACCTGTTACATTTTCCTTATTTTCAAATCTGGCAACTAACAAATATTTACATAGTCAAATCTCTGGTGGAATTTTTTTTTGAGCTTTGAACTGTGTTGTATAAACACATGTCAAAAGACAGCGACCTAGATATTTTCTTCCTTCTTCTTTACAGCTACCATATAAACTGGTTTGTTTCTCATTTATGAATCCTAGGATAACACTTGCAGGAATGGAAAAAGCAAGTTAGCAAGAAAAAATTCTGAACATATAAAGCATCCAGCAGGAGACAGACACTCCCTTCCATCATTCTTTTTGACTTACGAGTCAAAGTTATGAATAATTTTTTCAGTTTCCCCTGCCATCCAGTTCTGTGTGGCTGACTTGCTCAAGTCTTTGTTAAAACTGAGTAGCTCGTCAAGAGAGTTATTTCTGTTCTACTTTCCTCAATGTGTAAGAGGAAGAAGATATTCAAAATGTGATAAAATGGAAATAAGCTACAGAATATTTTGCATTCCTACATATGATTAGACTCAAATGTGTGATGTAGCTCAATGAAGACAACTATTTGAAACATTTTTCTAACTTTATAGTCATTTCTTTATGCCCGCTATTCAAAAAAAAGCACAGTTTACAGCACATGTGCTACTAGAAAGAGCCATGAAAAAAAATTAACAAAGAGGGAAGCTGGAATACATGCTATAAACTGAGAGCCCAGACAGGTCACATTTTCAGATCCTGTCACCTATCATTACATGGCCAGTGAGTAGACACATGCAACACTACACTGCATTTACCAAGTGATCACTTCTTACTGGTTGGCCTCTACTTTGCCTTCACGGAGCAGGTCACAAATTCCACAGGTCTGGGCTATTAAATTTGCTGACAAGGAGTCAGGACAGAAGAAAACACTATGCTCTATAACAAATTCTTGCTTTTTGTTGAATTAAAACTACCGTTATTATGAAGTACTTTGATCCTCTCAGCCAAGCAACATTTCCATCTCCTCCTTTGAAAACAGATACCTTGCTTAAAAGAGCATCCAAAGGCTAGAGGCACTGATTGACAGGAGAAATACTGCCAGTACACCAGGAGGTTTTTTCATGTAAATGTAATAAAAGACTTCCTGGTGCTGTATAATTGTCCTATAAAACTTCCCTCAGTTTGTTACTCTTCAATTTCAAAGTGATTTCATATATTTTCTGCTATACAAATGGTATTAACTGCAATACATAAAAGCTGAAAGGGATGCTTAAAAATGCTTACTTACTCTACAAATGTCACCATTTTCAGAAACGCCTCCTGTCTCTCTAACAGTCAATTTCAGAAATAGTAGAATCGCTCAAAATTAGAAATGCATTCCAGCACACTGACTGTTCAAATATTGCTGCCCAAAGATGCCTGTTTAGTGTGTCCGAAAGAAACACAGAGCATCTAACTACCTCTAGCTATTTTTCATCTTCCTGAGCTGTATGGCCACTCCAGCCCAGCCTCCCATCCTTAAAAATGCAGAAGTGTTAAGCTAGAATCATTACCATTTTGCTGTACCATGAAACCCAGTGTCTGGTTTTTGATGCTTTACATACATTTACTCAAAAAAATCTTGATGAAATCTGAAGTTCAGCATCTATATTGGTCAAGAATGAAGGTCACATAATGTGTTTCCTTAACAGAAAAATTAAAAAAAGCTGGAATAATCACTATCTTTGCAAATAAGGTTCTTCACCTTTGTGTTCTAGAAGACCGGAATATGTAATTTCCCCCAGATTTCAGTGTCAGAGAAGGCATGGGGAAGTAAATCAGGCATACAGAAAACACAGGACTAGAGGGTCACTGCGGCATGGTCTTACCACCTTCTGTCATCCCCAAAACAGGGAACAGGAACCTGCTGGATCTACTAAGCCCACAGAATGAAGCAACAACATTTGGATCATTCACTAGCATATGGTTTCACCACAGTGACAATTTTTTTTTCACTTACTGTCAGGTCCCTAGTAGTTCAGATAGTCACTAAGGCCAAGGTTTAACTTGTAAATGTAATACATATTTTAATCAGCTTACTTTTTCTGAGCTATTTTTCCTCCCCTACAGAATTATTTTAAGTGCACTTATAAAATAAAGCACAATCAAGAAAGAGCATGCCATATTATAGCAGGGTTTTATTAATCAACTTCCCACTATAATAAAGCTCTTCTCTTACAGTGTTTAGCCCTATAAGGTATGACATATTTATGGTGGACACTGTTCAGTACACAGTCCTTTACTGGCTGCACAAAAGTATCATAGCGTACTTTGTCTTCCTACATCTGAAGAGCTGACAACACATTTCTTGAAAAAAAATTTGTGAATTATAAATTATTTTCAACCTATACAACAACAACCAGCACAGTATGGCCCAGATTCTTCTTTCTGACTACTCTCAATTACTTCCTTGAAAGCTTACTCCTAAGCTTGGAATAGAAGTATCAGGCTGCATAGGTTCACAATAAAAAATTTTAAAATACATGAAAGAAAGCCTATTATTCCATCATAAAAGCTAAGCTGTCAGACAGCTGAGTTCATTTTCAGCACCCATTACCTGTTATATATTTAATTTTATTTTTTCTTTTTATGTCCCTACCTTGAGTCCCTATCTACCTAAGAACAAATTAATGAATATATAATGTCCATAATCAGCATTCAGCTGACATTTCAGCTGAGTTCCAACCTACAGCACTGTTTTATGTTTATTCCTTAATTCATCCTCTCAGAACATTTCCCACCAAGCATTGTGTAGGTTTGGTATTACAAGCAGAGAGGCTATCAGATAGCAAGAGTGTCTGTTGCAATGCTCATGAATTTGCTCCTGTGCAATATGGGAAAAAATGGAACTGCACAGAGAAAAAAAAAAAAAAAAAAGAGAGAATTTAAGAGTCACAAAACTTAACGATATAAAAGTACATTGCTTCCATGGGAGGATATTTGTTAACTTATTTTCCCATGCAGCTACTGATTTTTGTAATGCCAGAGCCTGCAGCACAGAAGTACAGGGAGATCAGACCTCCCACTATAGAAGTTTAATTTGAGTGTTGAAATGCCCAAGGCTGGGTCTGGCTCCTGGGAATGCCTATGCAATCAGCTTCCCTGCAGCTAATGAAAAGGGACAAAAGTTTCTAAAATAAGGTGCATAGACCCTGCATGAAAAGCCTTCTCCAGGGGATTGCAGAGGGTCCCTAAGCATTTCTGCAAACCCATTCCAGCTCTCAAATTAGCTTCTCAAAATAGGAGATTGGGATTCAGACTTCTCAGTTCACTTGGAAGGGTTGGCAACTAAGGACAGAAATAGTGGCATTTTTCCCCCACACCAAACAACCCCATGGTTTAAACATCATAAAACAGAAGAACTGTGATGGATTACTACTCAGCTCAGAAAATCCAAATATTTTGAGGGAGAGCATGAAGACATTATAAGCAAGAGCTGGAGGATCCTATCTAAGCTGCCACAGTGAACTAGAAAGGAGCATAAGATTTAAATAACAGGCCTAAACAACAGCAAGAAACACCACAGCTGCTAGGAAATACATTCTAAATGTTAGAATAGCAAAGGACTTCAAATGATTTAAGGTGGATTAAGGATTCTCGTTGCAGAACATGCTAAAGAAACAACTGTCAGACATACAGAGAAGTACATCCTAACCTCAGGGCAGAGGCTTGAGTTAGACAACCCCCTCAGCCCTGTTTTTCCTACACTACTTTGTTTTAGAGTACCAGAAGGATAATCAAGATAATGACGAGCTCTTCTGTGAAGAAAAGTGCTGTCTTTTCTTTCCACCCCTCAACACTAAATGTGCATCTCTTTCATGACCTCTTAATTCAAAACACATAAGCAGCTCCTAAAAAAAAGGACCTAAATACATATCTCTGAAATTGCATCCACTAGATCATGCTACAGAATTTCATAAGCATTCATGACAAAATCTGTATAGGTCCCATGAGAACTTCTTAGGCTAAATCTATTAAACCCAGGTGCCTCCAGAATTCAGCAGTTTCAGAAATCAGAAAATCTGAATCACATTTTTGAACCTCTATCCTGTCATGGTATTTTAAGGTCCATAATAACCAGTAATGCAGTCTATTATACTTAAGAGGAGGCATTCCCACATCATACAACTCCAGAGAATCCTTTACCTTGATCTGTAGTACAAAGCTATGATAACAATGGGAACACTTTCCTCCTACAAATGTGAGCAATCTAATTCAGTCTCTTTCTAATCAATCTTTATAAAGTTATTTATAACAAAGGCAACCAAACCATTTAAACCAGAATTAACTGATTCACCTCACCTTGTTTTTTTCCATCTAGTAATACAATTCAGAATTGTTGCCACATTTATGAAGTTTCCATTAGAATTAGACACATTTCTCTGAATTTGCTGAGCCTGTTGCTCAGCATATGTAAATAAAAGTAGAAAGAGAATATCTTCACCCACATTCACTACCAATAAACTGAAAAATATTTAAACAATTGATCCTGACTCTTTAACTCCATTTATTGCTACAGAACTGAGGCATTCAAGAGCAAAAATCTTGTACAGAACATGCAGGCACCTGTAGCACTGGAAGAAGTGGGTTTGCATTTGTACAGTGTAGTTGAATGAAAATACAACACACTTCTTTCTGTGATAAAAAAGAAATGTGTTTATGACTAGGTGGACTGCTACACATTAGCAAACATTGTAACTGTGTATTGGGTCATTGTACAATCATTCATGCTAGTAGAGGTATCTTGCCATGTACATGTGCAAGACAGGTTTTGAAAGTAGTTACCTCAAATTAGTGTGCCCTTATGTTATCCTCAACAATGGATTAAAAGATCATAATAGAGAAACAGAAAAGTTCTAATGGTGTTCCTTTATTTCACCAGAACGGTTTGAATGATTGCTCAGCACCCAGGGACCTTCAGTTAATGGCGTGGATTAAAGATGGTGGAAACAAAACACTCAAAGGCTACAGTGTTATTTTGAAAGCTTTGAAATTCCAGGTTCAATTATACTTGAAATGTTCACATATATAAAAGACAATACTTTAAAATGAAATATCTGAGGACAATAAAAATGTGATGAGACAGAGACAACATGGGTTTCTTTTGTATTCTGAAAAGTATTGAAGAAAAATGTTATATATGTATATAATGAGCTCATTTGAGAGATGAAACCCCACAAAGATAGCTAAAAACTTCAGTCACTGGCTTTAGATGCTGCATTTGCCTAAAGTATTTATACTTATTCCAGGAAGTATTTAGTTCTTTTCTTAAACAATATTTTCCCAGTGTACCAGACATGAAAACCCACCCACTCAAATTTCTTCAGTCTTGTATCTTATTTTTCTGTTGCTCTAAAAATCTGTCCTGTTTCTACATTTCCAATTTGCTTAATGATAGGTGTTATCAAAACAGCTAACTCTTTCATCTGCATGAATAGTCTGAGATTAAGTTTTTGTCAGATATTGTTTGCATCCACAATTAATTTGCCACTGAAATTAATGCAGAAATAACATTGTGCCCACCACATGCAGCTATAGACCCAAGTTCCCCTGTATTTACACACACTTTAATCATAAACGCTCTGGTTTCCTTGGGTTGATTAGAGGACTAGAAACCTGAGTACCAGAAGGACAGATAAAATTAATGATCCAATTTGTATTTCTACTTACACCTCTATAAATCAAGAGTAATTCCACTGACTCGAGTGGAATAACTAGGAACAAGATCTGCTAAAAGCTTCTGGATTGTCTCCTGCTAAGACAGACAAAAGAATAGAGTTACTTATAACCTTCTCCAGAAATACCTCCTGATCCTAGGTATCTTACTGAATTTGTTCACACAAGTATTAATCAGCTATACTTCTTTATGTATTTGCCAAGGTTTTTAAAAGTAATAAAGAAAACCAAGCACAAAGAGCTGTTCTATGTCTATTGGAAGCAGGCAACCTGAGAAATTTAATGGATCTGCTGAATTATCAGGTAAAGAATTTAAGGAATATGAAGATGTTTAAGATACTAAACAGGTTCTTTGCACAGATCTTTCCAAGGACTAAGACGGAAACAGTACACAAACCCAAGTGCTTATGAAATGTTAGCTTTGAAATAAAATGATGGTAGAAAAGGTGCCAGATCAGTCTGGCTACATTAGAGAACTCCAGGATAACTAACACATTCTACTGATAGGCAGATTTACAATGCAAAGATGGTCAGTGTGTCACCTTTACCTAAATAATCTTTCCAGGCCATATACTCAGCTTCCTCCCTTTACTGTTTCTATTGGTCAATCAGTAGTTCCACTGACATGACAGAAGCATCTCCAGGTTATCTCTGATAAGGATCCATTCCTGTGGTTTTGTGTTATTTAGAAAACAGGGTATACACACTGAACATATAAATTAAGTTTCCCCTTGGTGTTAATATATCCTAAAAAGAGCACTTTCTTGACATTCTCCGACTACATAAGTAGAAAAAGCACTAAACAACTTCATATAGAAACTGACAACTTTAAACCTCTTTAGATTACAAAAGGAAGGGAAAAACAAATGTATTAATCTTTGCAAACAAAGATACTACAGATTACAATGTATTTCATAATTATCAGTAATGAATTGCAGCAGCAAAACCAACCACAAAGAGGATACTTCTCAATATAGTCTTTAGTTCTGCTTCCATAAATTACAATTTGAGACTTAAACATTAGTCTTTAACAAAAGAAATAACTAAATGGCTCCTACCTGGTATAGCTGGTAAGACTCCAGACTGTAATACTGCTGTTCCCTAAAGAAAACAAAATTTTAAAATGAAAAATCTTTACAAGAAATAGAAACTTCACAAAATATAGGAAGAATAGCAGATAAATCACTTCACCATCACAAAAGTTTAACAAGTGGTTTTAAAATCCAGAACAGACACAAAGGTGCCCAGACCTGAAGGTGTTCAAAATGTGTAAGCTACAAAACCTTTGTGTACCTTAGTAAAGGCTAATAACTTGGCTTTGGATGCTTTGCAACAACTGTAGCAGGCACAGTGAAGCTTAGCACTATTGAATCAGTCCTGGATTTAACAGCAAAAAGCACGAAAGTTTTATATTCGGAGGAAGAGGATATCAAGTTGGAGGAGCAGGCTTAACAGATGTAAATCAAGGATGTGCCTATATTCGCTTAAAATGGTAGGTGCTGTGAGCAGACTGAAGCCTGGTGTGCTTCTGATTCAGCTCCCTAAAACCAACACAGAGCTTAAATTGACTTCAGACTGCCTACAAATCCCACCTGTGACATCAGGGTCTTTCTAGAAAAGCTTTTGGCCATTTCAGATGTTTCACATTGTTTGTACCATGGTGGTACATGGCAGCTGGGGCGCATCAAAGCAGTCAGGAAAAGAGTACCAGTACCCATTCACACTTACAAGTAAGCATGTTCCAAAACATGCTTGCAAGCCAGGTTTCTCCCCAGCTATACTATCTCTGTCATTCAAAGCTGATCTGGAGGATGCTCTGGCACTTCCATCTCCAGATGGTATAAAGGCTGCTCCTGCACAACATCTAGGTAGGCTGTGAAGTCTGTCCAGTCTGTGCTACTGACCACTGCTCTGTCAAAGAGATCTCTTATTTCTGTCACCTTGGTGAGAAGAATTCATCATCATGATCCATTCTTTTTGATAAATGAATATGTCTTCTGGACTTTGAAGTGGAAAAACATTATATACCTGTTGGAGCTGGGCAATACACTGCTCAATTCCAAAGCAGTAAAATTCCATTTTATATCAACACCTGACAGTAATTTCCTTCACTTAAATACATAGATTTGTGATCTGTAATAACTGTCCATTTCCTATACTTTCTTACAAAGTGGTGGCTTTTTAGACGCACTTAGGACTTTACATATACTTTATATATATCTTCCCCCTACACAGCCACTGTGTTGACCTCCCAAAATTTCTCAACAGAAAACAAAATAGATTATTTACTTATTATCCATGTAGAAGTTCAAGTCATACTAATTCTTGCACAATATTTTCTTAAGGCAAACATATTAAGATGTAAAGCTCGTTACCTGTGACCACCACAAAAAACTGTCAGAGCTAGCAACTAGATCCAGAGCTAGCAACTAGATCCAAACTCAGTTAAAGTTAAGTGGAAAGGCTTTCTTTGGTTTTGATGCACCTTGCAATGAACCAGAAAAAGGTTAGAAAAGATTACATTGATTCTGTTTCTGCCAATAAATATACATTAAAAGAGCTTACTTGGATCAACTGGGGATGGGTAAGGTTTTTAAAAAAAATTTAAATTTTCTTTAGTTTTGAAATCTGCAACACAGAACAACTTTTAACACAAAACATGCAAGACGTTTCTGCCTGATCGTATTGCAAACATGGAACCTACAGCTTCAGTATTTACTTGAGCTTTTATGCTAGCTGTATATTTTAATATATGAGACACTGAATTTGAGCAACTGTTTAGAGTAGAAGGGAGGGGGAGGAAATCAGAAATATGGCCAAGATTTCACTTCTGACAGAGAAAAAAAATACCACAGCACTTCAGAAAAAGAGCATTTTATTAATTTAACCACAGTGGGTGTTATTTGTTTCTATAGTTACTGTGTGCCACCACAGAAGTTTCTGCTTTCATTTGGGGGATACGCAGAAGTATCTGCACAGATAAAGGACAGAGGATTTGAAGTCCATTACAAACAGAATTCTTTATATTTAGGTAACAATTTTTTCCACTAAAGTAGGATTTCTATGATATTTTTGTCACTATTATTTATAGCAGACTTGAAAATGCTTTTTTCCTGCCCCCAGTAACTTATTAAGAGTTTACTAATACAGAATAGCAAAAATAATTTCCCTGACTTTGGTTACATCTGTGGATGTAAAGCAGATTATGCTGCCTCTGAAGGTAGTGGCTGCTAGTTTACTTAATGAAAGACAAAGTAGAAGATTACAGTGTTGAGATGCATAAAAAGCAAATCTTGCTAGAAAGAAAGGATTTCTCAACTTTATGGCAACTATTGCTTTTAAAAACAAAGCTTTTTTTCTGGTAACTTGTGGGGTATGGGGGAGGAACTGGACATAACTTAGCTCAAAAAGCCAATCAAAAATTATTTTGGGAGGGGAAAAAAATTTCTTTATTTTCCTCACCTTTGCCTCTAGATTCATTAATCTGCACAGCCTTGCTGTCATTCAGGGCATGGGCTTGATGCATGAAACTAGATAGCAAGTTGGAAAAATATTTTTAACTCTCTTTCCATAAATGCATTACGCATCAGAATATCCCAAATTATGGCAAAAAACATGGTTAGAAATAAAGCATAAAAAGCAGAAAACCTGAAATGAGATTGAAAGCTCTTTGAAGAACAGCATTTGGGTTCTTTGTTTATACATAATCTCCCAGAAAGGAGTCCTCTTTCATCTTTGCAGATGTTACAAGAAACAGTAATGCAAAGAAACAAAGAATAACTGAATATTTTTATAATGATTGGTTTTCTTCTCATCTTATAGCAAAGCTGCTATTTGCAAAATAGCATACAGTCCTACTTGCTAAACAGCGTTGCTCCCCCTGTAAATTCAAGTTATAAATACTTGATTTACTTGCAAATTAAGTTTCACCACTTTTCCCTCCTCTCAGTGTTGCACAAGTATAGCACTTCTGGAAGAATGAGGATTAAAAAGTTGGCAATGTCGAACTGTTAAAAACATTTCAGTTGCAGAAACTTTTTTGTTTTGGTGTTGTGCTGCTTAATGCAAGTTAAAATAATCATTGGGACTTTCTGACCTCTAAATGTGAGTGAGAATTCAAACCATTATTTGCCATTTATTCTGCACATCATATATGACATGGAAATAACTGAAAATTAAAGAGAGATCATTTGTTTAACACAGGTACAATTTGTTCAACAATTGCGTCTTAGAACTCCTAGTCATTCTTATAAAATAAATTCTAAAACATTTTTCATAAAAATGTACAAATTAAGTAAGATAAGAAAATTGATAAAGGTTAGACAGATAGCATCAAATAAATATACTTTTAAAGTCATTATTAGAAGATTAGATTATACTTGACAAAGAAACATGCAAAAAGGCCAACAGAAGTTAGATGTGTGAAATTACATCAGATGTGGGACACTAATAAAATATCATTGACATTTTAGAGAGTAGATGAAAGGCACCAAGTAAAAGAATCAGATGTGATTAGATTAAAAAAATGAGTCTGAGATAATAACAAAATTAAACCAGTCTTTTGTTATCAAGTGATTTTTCCAGTCCGTAAGATTGTTGTCTTCATTTCCATTTCAATATACCATATTCTATCATTTCTGCAACTGAGGCCTCCTGCTGCAATCCTCTGTATGGCAGAGACTTCACTAACTTACAATGGCTACCACTAAGGCAACTCAGTAGGAAGAATGGCACCAGAGACTTAAAAGCTGTCCTTTTTAATTCCACAAAATTCAGACAAAAAATGGTTTTGTCTGTAGAAGAAAGTTTTTAATTTATTATGGCATAATGTACAAATAAATGTAAATGCATGGTTTTCAAATGCAAAGTATAATACATGTCTCAACCTACCATATGATTGCACTAAAGAAAAACAGGAGTAAGTGACCTCACTGAAATAATATGCTTTTGTTATGCCTGCTGTGATATTCAGACAATAACCAACAAAGCAAGTATTTAAATCCAGAATATCTCATAATATTACTCATAAATATAAGTTAAATAACTTTCTAATGTAGATTCTTTTATCTGTGACCCAAGAGCTAAGTGCTGAAGTATGCGATGCATGGTTGTTAGTTCAAACAACCTCATCACTACAACACCCACAGTAAACGGATATGTACCACTTATATGTCACACATCATGGACTACATGTCCAGGGCTATTTTAACTCTGGTAGTGATCTGGCTGCTGTCAGATGACATTCATTTTTGATGTTCTGCTTCCAAATATCTTGGGTAGGGTTCAATGATAGATGTTAGGAGAACCCACTAGTTTGATATGGTGGATCATTATTCATAGATTAGCTCTGTTGCCCTAAACAGCTAAACAGAACCTAAGCCTTGGCATTTATTTCTGTGTATGCAAATAACCATCATAGTACATAATCCTTTTTACAATCAAAATGAAATTACTTTTTTTTCCCCTGTGTATATTTGGTATATCTTTGTCTTTCTCTCCCTCTTTTTTCTTTTAAAGTTTCATTTTATTTCATTCAAAGTTTCATTCACTTTAAATTTCATGAAATAAATTATTTACCAGATCAGTTTTCATTTAAAAAAATTACCAGACACAAATACTGTCCCATATAAAAAAAAGCAGTAGGCCTACCTCTCTCTTTATACTCAAACCACTTTCCATGGATTTCATACCCAGTCCTGCTCTGCTTCTGCTAATGGGAGTTTTGGTCTTTGGACACAAGATCAGTCCCAAAGTCCAGATCTTCCAGTATAAGCTCCACAGCAAGGAGCAAAGATACTGTACTGCAAAATTTCCTATTTCTGGAAGAAGTTTTGCCAGGTTCATAGTGACAAAAGGCATCACAACTGCTTTGTAAACTCATCTCTGTAGTGTAAAAAGGAGCCAGGAGACTGAGTCAGATGGACAGAAAAGAAAGAAGAATATTGTCTTAAGGTTAATCCTTCCCATTACTGGCTCGAAGGGTAGGAATGGTAGATAGCTTTTTCATATAAAGCATGTATTTTCAAAGAACCAAAACATTTTTTTCATATTTTTTCCTCCTAAAAAGGAGGAAACCCCACTTCCAAGAAAAAGTAGATCAGCTCCTGTACTTCTGTAGATTGTAATGCTGAGCTGGGCTCCATCATCACTGGCAAGAGGAATGAAATGCCATTTGCCTGATAACTGTCAACATTTCAGACACACCTCATCAGTCACAGCTTATGTAATTCCCTTTGTGTATCTTTAGAAATAAAGCTTTTCTTTCAGCTCATCTAAGTTTGGCAGCCTATTATGGCAGCATTATTCTGAAACTAGTAAGAGTTCTCAGCACAGGATAGACATGGGCCTGTTGGAGCAGGTCCAGAGGGAGGGCCACAAAAATGATCAGAGCGTCTCCTTTAAGAACAGGCTGAGAGAGTTGGAGTCCTTCAGCCTGGAGAAGAGAAGGCTCCTGGAAGACCTTACTCTGGCCTTTTAATACCTAAAGGGACTTATAAGAAAGATGGAGACAGACTTTTTAGCAGGCCCTGGTACAATGGACAAGAGATATCAGCTTTAAACTAAAGGAAGGTAGATTCAGACTAGATATAAGAAAGAAATTTTTTACAGTTAGGGTGGTGAAACACTGGCACAGGTTGCCCAGAAAGGTGGTAGATGCCCCATCCCTGGAAACATTCAAGGCCAGGTTGGATGGGGCTTTGAGCAACCTGGTTTAGTGGAAGATGTCCCTGCTCATTGCATGGGGGTTGGAGTAGATGACCTTTAAAGGTCTTTTCCAACTTGAACTATTCTATGATTCTATGATTTTTAGGTGTCATTTGCTTTAGTCTAAGCACATGTATGAACTTTTGCCCCCATCCGGGTCCTCAGACTGGAAGAAGAAAGGCTCAACATAATTGAGAGGCTCCCAGATACTTTTTATTAGGAAAGAAGAATTCATACTCAACAGTAATAGAAACAACTATTTGTACTGTGAGATTTTTATTCAGCACATACCAAAAATGCACTCAAACAGAGAGAACGCAACATTGGTCAGCTGCTTAATTTTCATGGAAAATATGATCTAGATTTTATTCTCCTCTCCCTTCCTTTATTTTAAAGCTATTGTGCAGTATCAAGGCCATGCAAAACATCCACTTTTTCAAGAGAAAACCATCAAAGTCATGACTCAAAATGCAGAGGATGGTCCCTGAAAAGCAGAAACTGTGGAGCAGACTTCTCTAACAATGAACAAATACTGTCATGCCTGCTGTATATAGCTGGTTGTCCTTCATCACAATCCCTCTGACTGCTTCATGTAGTTTGTATGTAGTGGGAGGCAGCAGATTACAGTTACATTATATAGTTTATGACAACAGTATTTTGAACTGTCAGCAACTTCACAAAGGAGCAAAGGACTCAATGAGAAATCCTGAATGAAAATTTTGAAATCAGAATCACAAAAATAGAAAAGCATCAATTGCTTTTAGAAAATGGAAAAGAAAAACTCTTTAACATATCCAAAGTTCTGCAAAGCTCAGGTATTTCAACAAAAAGAAACCAGTCCCTAATGAAACTGACAGTTAGGTACTTTCCTCATGAGGATTAAAGACTATGACATTCTTGGAGCAAATCACCAGCGAAGTTTAAAGCTGGAATGCTTAGACCGCCACAGGAGAAAAAAAGTTTGCAGGAAAGGTCAATAAATAGACACATGGAGCAACCTTTAAAGGTCGTCTGCTTTGATGGGCTGTTCCACAATGCCCAGCAGTTGACCAGGTTCTGAACAAAAGATACAAAATTATTAAACTCTACGATCCTTCATAGCAACTACAAATTAAACAGAAACTCCTGCCCATGGCATGCTTCAGGTGCAGGGCTCCAATTTCAGCCACAAACTTTGATTACTCAGCTTCATCTGTTGCAAGCCAACTGTCGGCTTACAGAAAGATTGCTGAAGTCAGTTCAGAAACATCTCAGTTTGTTCAGCCAAGCCCAAACATCAGCTATTTTCTGAAGCATGAAGCTGGCGTTTTCAGTGGCACTGGCAAGCTGTGCTGTGTCACATTAAAATACGCCTCCTAAAGCCTGTGGGATAATCACAGCTCAACTTATCTACAAGTTACAGGTGTTGTTTAAACAACAAGACATGAGAAAGAATGAAAAGTATTGTTTAGTTCTGGTCCAGATTTGTGTACCCATCTTTTCTCTCTCTTTTGTTTTTACAGAGGAACTCTTCAGTTGTGATTTTAGATAGTCCTCTGTCACAGCTACCACAAAAGCCAGTACCTGGATCCAGCTGCCCAGCCTCCACCCTAAGACAAAAGACATCTCCAGCTGCCAGCAAGCAGCAACAGCCCTGAAATTCAGATGGTAGGAGTCTTGGTTGCAATGCTGAAGGGTCACACTGCAAGCTCTGCTACTGCTAATATATGGGCATGGGGAAGCTGACACAGCAAGGCACATGATTTGCTCTTGTCTTTTGCTTTTCAAAAACAGACCTAGAATTACTACATACTGAAAAGTCACACTAGGAGTGTGCTGAACAACTGCAGTGTAATGCAATTATGTGGTCACATGCCATTTTTTCCATGGGACATCTGCCTCATTCAATGCACGAGAGGGACACGTGTGGGTAAAATCAAGATGGCATGAGCAACTGTAAATCTGTCAATTCCTTAACAGTAAGGGGCTTAACATTTCAACCTAAATAACATCCTTTTAACATCACATACATACCTCATTATGTACAAAAGTATTCAGACAGAATTCTAGAGGAAACAGCTATGCAATACCATCCAATGCCTAAAAAATACCTGGTGTAAACACATCAGTGAAGTTTACGTCTGTTTCCAGGCTCTACTACAAGTCAAGCTTGCATACTTGCTAGACAGAAAACAAAGCCAAGAGCATGTACAGCTGACCCAAAGCTGTAATACTGACTCCAAGTAGATAGCAGAGTCTGAAGGCACACAACACCAAACCATCATAAATTGCCTTAAGACCAATATCAGCTAGACAGTTTGTGGTTAGAGAAATGCCCAAAACCACAGCAACTTAAGAAACATAAATCAAATAAAGACACTCTGCCACCTCCCTCGAACACAGATTTGGGGTTTTGCCTTACAATTGTTTAAACTAATTTCATAAAGTTTGAGTTTCTCATGGTTCTTCAAAAAATGGGTATGATGGTTCCAGATCAAACAAGATTACCAAATACTTCTGTGAATTTGAGAGTCTGTCCTACTTAACCATAGGTAAAAGTCAGAAACACTAGTTTCTATACAGGTAGAAGCACTGCATTATTTCATGGAGGTTTTGTAAGGACAGATACAGTGACAGGCTTCAGAGAGAGATACTGTAGATCTCTATAAGCAACTCAAATGAAAAGGTGGATACTAATGATGATGAATACTGCTAAACAGATGATCTCATCTAAACTTCCTGACAGACCTCACAGCACAAAGACACTGGAGCACTGGAGCATGATCAGAACACGTTTCACTCCCAGTTCATGATACAGGAGGACTTTCATAGCAGGAGCCAGGACTAGGCTGAGGAATTCAGCCAGACAGAAGAAATGGCTAGACCAGACATAGCAAGGTGCCTCTGAGACCAATTTTATTTCAATGTATTTGATAATCATGAACAGACATGCATTGGTGCGGGAGTTAGAAGGCAGGAACAAAAAACAATTCTTCACAAAAAATAAAACCACCATATGCAAATATCATAGGGTATATTCATCAAACTTGACAACTGGGCCACAGCATCTCCTGATTTCAGAGCACAGAAGCCTGAACAAATATATCTGCAAATTGATGCTAGATACATAATAAAATGTATTAACATCAGCCTTCACTGCCTCATCTTTCACCAGATGTATGTCGTAACAATCATTCTGCCATTGAAGACATGAAAGACTCCTTACACAACTGCCATTAAGACAAACCATCACATACACTCAGGTCAGAAATTATACCTTCTTTTTCTCCAACCACGAGGTCTAAGATCCAAGACAGATACCTCTGATACAATCTAAAGTTCAGCATATCATATATTCTTAGGGTCAAAATAAAGACAGCCAATTCTTCCAGGTACTAATAACCAGCTACCCCTAACTCCTCAGTTGAGCTGTCATGGTTTACAGCAGCAGCAGATCTGTTCTGGAATTTTATGTAAAGGAGAAATTTTTAGTTTAAGCGTAGGACACCCAGCAGATTTTCTGATTCCAGATAGTGTTGTCAACTTTTTAGAGGTGTTTTCATAGCAACATTACATTCCCTTTTCCCCTTTTCAGAACCTTGTTCAGCTAGCGTCCTGCTAGTTAAACTACCTCTCTCCTAAGGTACATACAGAAACTACTGGTGTAATGCTTAAGCAAAAGAGTTCAAACACACATTTGTCCTGATTGTTGAAGATTCAGCAGTGCATGCACAGCATTGCTTTAACCATTCACATTTTCACAGGTAAACACAAGTGCTGATACTCAGGATGCTGCTGAGTAACTGTATACAGTAGATTCAGCTAAGCAAAAACACAGGATGTGTTTCTCTTTTAGAAGTGGTAGTGAACAATAAAAATCAACATAGGTTATATATTTGTATTCTTACAGAAAGACAGTAAAATTGCAGGCATCTGTGCCTACAGCTGTATTTCAACATAACATAAGATTATTTTAAACTGAATTCTGTTCTGGTAACTGGTGAGAAAACATCTTTCCTATTTACACCAAAAAATCTTTTTCTTTTTTTTTTTTTAAATGGAGAATGGCTCTTCTAAAGTCCTATCAAGTCCAATGGAAACAAAGTAATGTACACGAAGTCTAAGAGGCTTCAGTTCCATGTATTCTGGTTTATACTCCATATATTCAAATTTCCAACAGGGGGTAGCATTACACTACTACAAGAATATTTGATATTTAAAATACACTCAGTTTCCCCACATTTGCTAGTCTGAGCTTCCTTGTACAATAGATCTGTTAATTTCCACTCATTCTGTCAAGAAGGCAGAGACTCTAGCAAAACTACCATACCACTGAAAATACAGTTCAGATAGGGCCCAAACAGGTATGAATAACAACAGACTTGACTCTACCGTGCAGATAATAAGCAGTGTGGTGTTCTCATCTCATTCTTCTTGCTTAGCATGTAAAAGAAACAGGAAAGGCAAGGTGCACATAGACTGGATCCAACACCTTACATGATCCATTTCATTTATATTTTGAAATTCACAAGACTAACTGTGCACCTCAGTACTGCAGAAAGAAATACCTGTGAAATTAGGAGGGCTTGACAAATGGGAGGTGGTGTTCTACATTTTCTTAGAATAGCACATCCCAGTAGAAACAACAGTTTCTGCTGCAGTAGGAATGTTAGCCCATTTCAAGATTTTAAAAGTCAATACAAAAGTACTGTCCAGCTGGAAGCTTGGAAAGAGTCAAAATCAATTAAAAGAACAATCATTAACATATACACATATGCACACACTTACAAAGGCATTCAAATAGCCTTGTTCTCTTGATTAGTAAAGGAGCAATTTATGGCAAATTTACACCAGAAGTGACATGTAAGACAAAAGGTCCAATAGTCCATTCATTTCTTGACACTGAGACATTCCTTGTCTGATGAGGAAAGGGGATGAGCTTCAACCAACATGCATAAGCGACATTTTACACTTTTGAGTGAACAATAGCTCTTATGCCACTGCACTAAGAATTATCCTAACTTATCACAACTGTTCTTGTCAAAAAGTTTCTGATTAACAGAAAATTAATTCCACCAAGTATACAAAATTGTGTAAGTATCCCTTTTACTCAAGTTTTCTGCTTGCAGCAAGATTTAAAATCCAAGTCATCTATCCACAAAGAAAAGGGATTATTTTTTGCAAATAAAGAGTTTCACTACAACTCTACAGTTACAGTGACAAACAGTAAATAAAGAAGGGCTCAACTGTGAAAATATTTCCTAAAGCTGGCAAAGTGAGATCTCAGATGTTAGAGACAAATTAAACCTACCTCTACAGATTCTTAGAAATGGAGAAAGTTTGTTAAGCTCTAATTACCATTTTGAAACATTCACCTAGGGACTGCCCTAAGAAAAGTCTTCTCCTTCTACTTCCCCCAAAGAGTGTTGTTCCACAGTATGAGCTTAGCTTGTGCTTGCACTAAAAATACACTTGGGCCTGTTTCATGGCCGATGGAGCTATGCCAATTTACATTAGACTAGTTATTTGATTCCTTCCTTCCAGCCCATTCCACATAAAGACACGAAGAAAAGAATCCTTGTTATAACCTGTGCATCCTGCTCCACACAGAGTGACAACTAGAGTAGGCTTAATCATGAGCCTATGAAGAATAAAAATGAAAGCCTTGCAATACGATCTTTGCATTCATTTCCCTTCTTTTTCAACCTCACATTTACAGCTAAGGTTACTCAACTTCTCCCAGAAAAAAAATATTAATCAATGATCAGTATTAGAAAGAAATGGACAGAACTAGAAGGACAAATAAGGGAGAGAATGCTCAAAATAGCAAAATTAAGACAAGTGTTTTCCTTTATCCCCAGACCATCACTGAAATTATGGTTTATCAAAGGTAATGAAACTATAATTAAACTGCACAGCTTCAAAGGATACAGATACTTAACTATGCATGGGGGCTGCTCACAGGATTCTCCTGTATCGGAGAGCACTGCTGTAAATTATTACGTATAATTATTTCTGTAGTTTTCCAAAGCCTTCTATAGCAATTATCTCCATAGCACCTGTGTTCTGCTTGACTTTGTGTTTCAAGGAATGAGATGAATTGGCAAACTTAATCTGGAAGTGTTTTCCTCGTGCTACAGAGGATTCAAGTATACAGTTACTGGCCCTGATATTGCCCACTTAGCACTTCTCTGTCCTTGTAATAAACCAGATCTGGAAAAGGTTTATATTTCCTTAATATTTTCCGGGCTCAAATTTCCTGTACATTCAAAATTGCTTCCAATCAGCATTGAATTAGCAGAGGATTCCACAGAATCCAGACTACTGCAGAGGATGTGGCTAGGGGAGAGGGAACACAGCCAGAGTTCATGTCCCACTGATTCCCAGCTGTCGAAACAGTCATTTCAGTTGATTGACTGCTAGTGGCTGCAGTTTATACTGCGAATAGCCCAATATCCTCATGTGACAAGACTTAGGAGCACAAAGTCAGCTTTAAAGCCCCTTTTCCATCTACCCTTCGGACTTGTGTGGGACTGAACTACTTCAGAGAAAGTCTTGAGGACTGTTTTCTTTCATCTACCCTGCTTTAGGAAAGGAAACATGGAAATACATAAAAGGTAATGCCAAGGAAGACATACAAGCAGAGCTTGTATGCAATGAAGGGACTTTACTGCAGCATAGAATCTGTATGAAAGACTGGTATTCACTCACCTCATCCTGGTTGTCATTTATCACATGGATCACATTAACAGTCATTTGTTTTGATCATTTTGATCTTAACATCCCCATCCAGCCCAACTTTTACACACACACACAAAACTTATGTGTTGTTACAGACATATTGATACATCAAACTTCACTGGAGCTGAGGGAGAGGGGATGGAAAAACAACAGTGGCTCCACATAGCATTTTTCCCCACACATCTGTGCTACACCCATGGGTTGAATTATTCCCTGAAGCAAATTAGTTTTTCAAGCGACCCTTCAAGATTCAAAATGTTACTGCACTAGCAAGGATGGCCAGAATTCAAGCAAGTCCTTCCCTCCACACTGTCATTTAGGAATATAACAGAAAAGATTGTGTGCAACTAGTAAAAAGTGTGTTAAAGAGCATTTTTTAGACTGTAAAAAGATTTGCTCAGTTGGTCAGGTGCAGTAACTTTACGGTATCATTTTGTCACCTCGGTTCTTACTCAGAGTTCCTACACTTCAAGCTGAGTTTAGCCAGCACCAAGGAAACCCAACAGTAAGTATCTACTTACTTAAGAAGGGAAAACTGCCTAGCTGAAATGTTTAACTGCAGATCCTCAGATAGCTTGAACTGCTCCAGAAATTCCCTGTGGTCATCTGCTCTCGCATCTCTTACTGGGGAAGAGATCAGAGTTTTACCTAATCTCTATTCAGGCAAAATGGCTTTTGACATTAAAAAAAAAAAAAAAAAAAGGAAAAAATCATTGCATTAAAAAAATTTGCAAAATTAGATTTGATGCAATAAGCCTCTTCATAAGGACTTAAGAAAAGAATACTGAAGAAAACATAATAAAATTATTGGGTTTTTTTCTTCCTCTGTTGTTACAACTTGGTTTGAATTTCAGTCATATCCTCAAGCATATTCTTGATATCTTGCTCCTTTCTAAGTGCTAAAAAATTGCTCAACCATCAGGCTAATCCAATTCTTAGAAAGAACTGATTTTCAACTGCCATGCTCTCTGTTGTGGACTTTCTGAATCCACTGAGTGTAAAGGTTCTTCTTTTACACTGAGTGTAAAAGTTCTCTTAAAGATTTTCTTCTTTAATAACTCTTATTAATAATTTCCTTTTCTGTCCACAGTTCACTTGAAAGGCAAAAAACTTTCTGTCTCTTTCACTACAGCCTGAAAAATATCACATTTAATACAATCTTTAGCACTTGGATGGAATTGTCCACATCCAAAGTACCGTAGAAATTCCGTCCCATCAGTCCTGACAATAGCCTTGGGAAGTAAACATTATCCAGATACAGATATTACACAACTAGATGGACTGGGGTAAGCTGGTCAGAGCCACAACAATAAAACCGTAAGACAAAATTCCTACATCAGTCCAAATCTCAAGCTTCTTATGTCTCTTGCACACCCTGGGGTGGGCGATTCCTTTCCTATTTAAAGTGAAACAGTGCCCAAAACACCATCACCTGCACTTTGCCATCACAAATTCCTGCCAGGAGTCTGCAGTAGACAACTAGCTTTATAGCATAGCATGCAGGTTTATAAAACGCATCCAAGACTAAGCCAGGCAGGGCAAGAACACCAAAGTTTAGTATAGATTCTTTCTGTATTTCCTGAGGTCCAGAGCAATCAACCTCACTCTTCTACTTACGGGACAGGGATTGAATCTTAGATTCCAAAGATCCATCTTATTTCTTTTAACTCACACACAGCCCAATTCTCTTATGAAGCAAATGTTTTAACTACACTGATTTCAGTGGCCCTGCTTTTAAGAATATCAGAGCAAAGCCCCCTGAAAGTCTGCAAAAAGGCTTCTGCTGACCTCAGTGGGACATTTTCATCAGGACTGTACAATTGCATGAGGGGTAAATTTGGCAGTCCCACCTACTATGTGGACTTTTAAAAAAATCCCTTTCTTTTCTTCTCTAGACAAGTTCCCTAGCTTTTCAGCAGAAGCATTCACAACTCTGCATAATAAAGCAATACGTAAAATCACAAGGCAACTAAAACAGTCCATCCTGAAAAGTGTTTGGCAGGCATTTCTATACCAGAACGGATTACCCACATTTTCTAACTCTTCTGCCTATGGGAAGTATTAATTCTGTTCTGAATATATAAATATTCTTCAGTGTTTCATTCCTCAAATTGGTTTCAGTGTGAGTTTTTGTGGAGCAGGTAATAAACTATTTTCTATTCAGTGGATTCGTTGCCACACTTGCCCTTTTCTTGCTAACAAATGCCAAAATCGCATTACTCATATGAAGGTGTTGTTTACCATATTATTAAACTTTACTAAGCAAATATTAGAAAAAAATATTTGCTCTTTATGAACGAAGTAATACAGCTTGGCATAGGGTTGCACGATTATATTAGAAACAGTAAGAATTTGCCTACATCACAACCTCTATACAACCGATACCTTAAGGATCTAATCTGATTATAAGTCCATGTGGGATATTATCAGCCAGACTGAAAATATTTCCATAGATATCTTGAAGTAATAAGTATATTGTGCATCTTGAATTACAAAAACTAATTCCACTCACATGTCTTGTCATGGGTTGTGGGCAAGTTTAAGCACAGTTTGTGTAATTTTGTTGGAACACATTTCATCATTCTAATTTGCATACTTCCAGTTTTAAGTAGCTCTGTCAAAAATGGTTGGTAGGAAAGGTCACACCCCCACTGAGCATCTATTTTCAATCCTCTCATCTATTCACAGTGAGCTGCTGTCAACCCTCCAGACATCCCATCCAAATGATTGCTATCCTACTGATATTTGCCAATTCCTTCTGAACCACGCAATCACTTTGATATCAGTGACTGTTAATCAAAACAGAGTATTTTCTGCATAGAATTCTTTAATCCATGATCTTAAAAACATAGTGTTAGTAGACATTACAAAACATTTTGCAGAAATGCAAGTCAAGGAACTGAGTTTTCTTTAAAGCAACTTTGTTTATGATCTTGCAGAAAGAGATGAACCACATGGGAATCAAACCTACGAATCTTAATCCAAGGCTGCCACTGGAGTTATTTGATTCCCTCTGAGTTCAGCTCAATGTAATCCATGCGTTCCTGATCTCTTTTTGTGGTTTCTTCCTCTGCAGGTGAATTCTGCTTTCTCCCTTTTAGAAAATGAAGATAGAAAGTGTCTGCTAATACTTCATAGGATTCTGTAGAATTTTTCCAGAAAGAAATGGATTTCTATTTAGAAAAAAAGAAGACAGAAATAAGCTTTCCATTTTCCCATTATGACCACATTCCAAATGATCTGATGAGTCTCTTTACAACTGGATCAAACAAAAAAACAATCCCCACAAACCCTACATTCTAAAGGGAGTAGTTTTTTCCAGCTTTTATGGTCAGACTCCTCCTCCTTCAAAACATTTTTTTCTCTCTCTTCAGAAAAGCTATTGCTCCCAACAGAGGAAGAAGTAGCTATCAGTTGTAGTAATAACAAAAGCTATTATCCAGCTTGATTGTATTTAGGGGAGGAAGTAGATTTTCCCATTTGTTCATTCTGATGGGTATAAAAGGTCAATACCATGGTTTATGAATATCTTCACTGGTTCTCTGACAGAACAGCAATCCAGCAACACTTCTATTTAGTACAGAAGAATTAATTCCACTGAGCTACGCTGTCTACATTCCCTCATGTAGGAAAGATGCTCTCTTCTCTCAACATTATTAATGTCATCACACTTACCATTGTTTCTGTGGCAGGCACTTCTTTTCCAATTACAGACCACAGGCTATCTGTTCCACTTACTGCCTGATTCCAAGAAGTGCCAAGAGCTTAATTCTTATCATTCTGAATTCAGATTAGAACCTTTTTTCTTCACACAAATGCTGTGGGGATTTTTTCATGATAGATGCAGAGTACCTCCTGTATTATTTTTTATATAAGAAGTAAGGCAGCCTCCTACAGGGCCAAAAGCAAGTCGGATCTGCACAGTTCTGGTAGGGTTGGCATGTCTTGTATTTTATTGTGCTGTCTCAAATCCAGAATCATACCTCCAAGCAAAGTTTTGTAAGAGCATGTCAATTATATGAGCCCTTACCAGCAACAACAAAGTAAAAGGAAGCCAGGTCTTTTCTTGATTACTTGGGAGTTAAGCCTATTGCCAAGAAGCATTATAATAATGTACAAAATAACAGCAGTAAACTGAGAAGAAAAAAATCTTCCTTCCCCTGTGAACTGCCGATAAGCAACATCTCAACAGTAATGTATGTAAAATGTCAGATTGCCAAATTATGGTCCAGTCCAGTCACCTCATTTAGTGGTGATAAATGTTATGGAAGATGCACCTCACTGCAGGTTAATGTATCACAGTCAGGACTTAAAGAAAAACAATTGGAATTAAATCTTAAAAGAAGAGAGCACAAATGCAAGTTTTCTAATTCATGCCAAAAGCCAATAAAACCCAGAATCAATGGCCATCAAAGCATACGAGACCCTCACAAACACACTGTCACTCAGTTCAATATTACTGATAACTGACTTCCAGATTCCTCTGAGGTGCAAACTGTTCCCGTTACAGTTTTGATGGTGTGTGTGTTGCATAACTGCCCAGAGCTCTGAGATTACAGCAGAAATACAAGTAGAAACAATACTGTAGAAGATTACAAATGCATCCTTCTCAACTGAGAACTTAGACAGCCTGTAGCTTTTTTTGAAGGTGGGAGGAAGCATAAAAAAGTTACAGCATCATACATCAATACCATAAAAGAGAAAAAAAATCTTTGAAAAGAGATGTAAAAGGCATGTAATTACAAATAATCATGTTCCCATACTTTCAGAGAAAGATGGGAAATAAACACACCACAGGATAAACACGTAAGGTGTTCAGTCTCATGGGGAAAGAGGTAATGGCTCCAACAGAAAATAACAGCTATGTTAAAGCTCTATATAACAATATACTGTGATTTCTTTAATATCTCTTTTAATACTATGTTAAAAAAGTGCCTGATTAAAAGACCAAAAAAAAATGAAAACATTCTGTTACATGGATGTGACAATGTAGTCTGCAGCTGCTATTTCTTGAATCTCTCTACACAAGTTTATACCTTACAGACTGACTCTTTCACTGCTGAAAGGAGACACACCAGCTAAATCCGAGGTTAAAGGGTTTGTACAGGATTTGGAAGACAAAGGCTATATTCCCAACCCAGTTACAGGTTGTTCATGACCTTGGTTAAATCAGTCCAGGCAAGACCACTAAACAGGCTTCAGTGCAAGATGTTCTTTAGAGTTCAAGCCCCTTCTCTGCCCGAGGACACATTAGCCTTGCTTTTCTCTATGCTTAGTCTCTCCCTGGTCTACAGTGCACAACAGAAACACAGGTATTCGTAGTAGCTCTAGATCTACCCAGAGACTCTGTACTCACAAAAGGCTACATGTGATTAACAAGCCCGGCAGGGACATGGTACTGCATGATTAAATATACTGAGTAAAGTGCCTGCTCAAGGATCACAGTATAGACGTGCACATGCCTTCCCTTACAGCTGTAATGCAAAATAAAGCAGTTTCTACAGAACTAAAAGAGGTAAATTTTCCATCAGCTTATCAAAGCAACTCTCCACTTAAACAGAGATCCACATCCCCCCAAGGCAGGTACCAGATCTCCCTATACTGTGTAGGAAGGGTTCTTAGCCACTCAGTGCTGTGGTTCCTGATACCTGACAAAACCCCTAACCTCTTTTGTGCATCATGACCACAGCATTCCCTTAATTCTGCTCACTACAGATATGGTGGGAGATTCAAAGTTTGAGGCATACAGTTACTGTGGTTGCAGGAACTATACAAATACTTCACAGAGGATTTGGGTAGACCAGCTCCTAATCCAGGACTATTGTCACCAAGGAGGTTTTAGTATTGTTAAATGAGCAAGTAGATGGCTGAATACCAATACAAAATTGATGATAACAGCCACACACAAACTGACACTTTCTTTTCTCCTCTATAATGGCAAGTTAACTACCAAAGCAGTAATCAAGACTATATTTCTACATACATAAGAACTCCCACTGACATAAATATGAGTTTAGGCTGAGCTAGACATACATAAAAGTCATTCCTACTAATACGCACACTTCAAGCTGTCAACAGCTATTTGAGTAGAAAACTAAGTAGTGTGAAGAGACAGCTATAATCATTCCATATTAATTCAACTTGCAAGAAGGAGGTCGTCAGGAGACAAAAAGCAAAGCAAAACTAAAACCAGTACTTGTCAGATGGAAAAGGACAAAACCAGTTGGAAAACAATTTTATTTTTCAGACTTCTAATAAAATTTACAAACAATGGAGGTGTAAAAAAAAACCCCACCCTATAAAAAAGGTTGACATCATTTCTCAAACTATAGCATCAAATGAAGTTACAGAGCAACAAGCATACAGTGAAATTCTATTCATCAAATTAGTATTAGCTAAGCAGCTGAAAATGTAATAAGTCTAATAATAAATCTCTACAGCTTACTCAGAAATCCCATAACAATCCAACATTCCGAGCTTAAAATATACTTACAATACACAAAGAATTCATCTCTGCAATCATCTACAGCACTGAAATCACCTAGGCAAAAATTACATAGCAAAGGCACACCTTGTGAAGTTTGTAGAGAAGGACATCTTGAGCACACTATAATAACATACAACAGAAAGCGAAACACCCTGCATGCTTGCTTATTAATCCCCAATGTCTAATACGAAATAAAATATAGAAAAAAATAGAAGCAATATTTAGTGACTTTCTTCATGCTGGTTCTATTCTTCATCCAGAGTGAAGCAGAAAGGCTTCCTTGCCCTATTTTCTGTTTGAAACTTGGCACTTTCCCAGGGTATGTTCTCCCTACGTTCATCATCATCATTGTCATTAGTGGAGCAGGTGATTCTTAACCAAGTCAATCCCAATCATGAATGCCACCATACCTTCCACACACGCATGTCTTCATCCTGCAACCTGTCTCCAACTCTTCACATGCTGAACTCCCAATACACACAGACAACATGTCCAAATCTAACCTTGATTTGCCAAAGTTCACATACAGGGCAGAGAACAAACCAATGCTTATATCCTTTATTACTGCTGTAGACTCTCCTCTACTCAGGTCACACACTCACTTTAAATAGTAGGCATTTAAAAACCTTCAACACAATTTAATTAACAGCTTAACTTGAAATTGCAAAGGAACTCCAAATACTGGCACACTAAAGCCTTTTGAACATGAATTTGAATAAAGGTAAAAACCTGATGTCTTCATTAATCCATAAATCAACTCCTCCTGGCCCTAACTGCATCTTAAACATATTCCATTTGGAGCACAAAGATAAGAATTATTTTTTAGTTACAGCATATGGATTTGTGCTTTCACCATACTCATCATGAGAAAAGCCAAAGACAGTGTACATTGAACACTGCTAAAATAAATCATCTTGACAGTTTGGGACAACGTATCAAAAGGTTAATTTTTCTTTCACAAGTAAAAACAAACCCATGAATCATTCCATTTAATGAGACTTCTTTCCTGACTACTTACAAATGGGTAGAAAAAAAAAAAAAGATAAGATGTGTGTATCTCATGCTAGAAGAAGAGTTAGTAAGAGGGTTGTACTCTCGCTAAATTTGATTAAATATTGACAATCCCTAACATTCTTGACAACTGATATTATCAGGGCAACCAGGAACACCATGAAACCTGACAGCACTTTGCAATAAAAGATGTGGGTGTGTATGTTGTTGGGGTCAACAGGCAATTAAAGAAGTAGTGACATAATTTAGTCTTTAATGGCTTTGAAGATATAGAATGTAATACTCATTTTCAGATTCTTGTCTGCCACAGATATCCAGGGAAAACTTTGATAAATTCATGACTAAACTGACAACTCAGATCACCCAGAAACATTTGGACCATGTGAGCTAACTCTACCTTAAATTCTTTCCTCACTACCTACAACAAATCCATCTTGGAGCTTTCTGATACCAAAGCAGGGCCTTTCTAGGAATCAGTTTTGTGCATTTTTCCCAACTTCTAACTACAGGCAGCACACACAGGAAGCCGCTGCCTGCACTGCAGAAAGAACAGAAATGGGAGGCTGAATCTCAAAGCTTTCAGAATTAGGCTAGAGGGCTAGGAGGGCCTTTGGTGCAGATCACTGGCAAGAATGGTCTTAGAAGAACACTGATCCTACTGATCAGTGTAGACACAACCTTATAAGGCCTGTCACACCAGTGTCTCCCTACGTCCCAAATGGTGCAAGTACATGACAAAGTAACATCCAAGGTGCTGTTACACAGGCTATACAAGCGCCTCAGGCAGTCAACGTTTTCTAGGTTTTAGACATGCAAAAGCAGTCGATGCAAATGCATGAAACACTTCATGAGAAGAAAATAATCCCTCAAATTCATAATACTATAATTTTTCTTTCATAACTTACTATACGCTCAAGTCCTTTTCATAGCAGTGATTTGTGTAATCTAACATGCTCAACTAACTTGTACACACTTCAGCGGCAGTATTTAAATCCTCAAACAAAACTCTCTCTTGCTGCAGCCTTACTTCACGCATTCCCTAATTCCAGCACTCCCTCTAACCTTCCTGGCTTTTCGACAGTTCACCAACACAAGCAGTTTTACCTTTTTCTAGTTTAGCAAATGCATTCACAAAAAAAGTCTTCTCCAGAATGGGTAAAACCAGATACATTTTCTTCATGCAATGTACAATTATGTACAAATCCTACGGCCATAAAAAGCCAAGAATTTAGCAGGATTCAAAAAGAATTTATAAGAATATCAAAGTCATAATTACTGATACTGGCAAATCTGTTTAGAAAGGCCTATGAATCTCTATACTTTAGGTTTTAAGTCTTTATGTGACTGGTGAGCAAAAATAATTCCTCCTGCAAATACACTGTCCTGGTAGAGACCACTGCTGAGTTTTTATATACCTCCTCTAAAGTACCTGCCATTGGCCAGTTCTAGTACTGGATTATTTGATCTGCTATGGATTGCCATGCTGACTTGCCTATCTTCTCTTTCCTCAATGAGAAGTTTTGCAAATCTGGCTTCTTGTGCAAGACATGCTCAAACTACAGTGATAAAGAATAGAAAAACATCAATAAAATAAAAAGATACACTGTGGTCACCTTAAGAGCAGCACATACTATTTGACCTCCCTTTTTTCTTCTTTTGAAATACCAGCAGCAAAAGAGATCAATGTCCTTCATGCTAGATTACTTTTATATGACAAATTCAGCCCTCTCAGTGCCTGTAAAGCGGTCTCTGTAAGCCACTCACACCCAAAGACATAACTGACAAATGTAAAAGTAATGATTGGTGGCCTATATTGTTCAGTGTTTTCTTGATCAGGCACAGCTTTTGAGCAAACCATGTGCTAAGCCTCTCAACTTGAGCATAAACACAAAAGTTATTACTTGTTCAAATTATAAAGGAAACAATAGTATTTATGACCTGCAACTTAAGTCATTTTAAATTATACATGCTATATTAAGCAAGGCTTGTTAGCATCTGCTCAGTGTTAGGTATTTACCTTTAGTCCACCACAGATTGGACAAGCTGAAAAAAGAGCTCTTGTCATCCCAAGGTGGGGGCTACATGTGTCATAGGGGTCAGCTGAGGCCCCACTAGGTGGTGACAACTCACTACTTTTGGAGTCTGACACCTGTCCTTGTGGTTTTGTGTCTGACCACCTCGAAACAAAATCCACATATGTGTCATCACTTGAGTCCTTGCTGCTTTCTGTGAGTAAGGATGAAGGCCTCCCTCTGTCCTGGCTCTGCTCAGGCACCCTCCGTGGTAGTAGCAGTTTTGGGTCACTAGCACCTTGAGGTGACAGGGCCTGGTCCTTGGATGGCGTGGAATCTGCACTCTTCAGTTGCACATCTTTAGAAGCTGCCTGTAACAAACTCCTGGGTATATCATAAATATGTCTGAGAGAGCTGGGAACCTGATACTCTGATCCTGCACCTCTATGGGGCTCACTGTGAGGACAAGTACATAAATTCTGATCCGAAGGAAAGTTCAATGGCAAGCTCAGCAATGATCCAAACTCATCACCATGGGAAATGTCCAAGCTGCCAGCATAGGAAGAGAAGCTTCCAGAGTAGGAAGAGTGACTACCAGTAGCTATTCCACTGTCAGAAGAACTCTGACGACCTATTTCCTGTAGCTGTCTGGATCGGAGGGGCTTTGGAGGCAGTTTAGAGGTGCTACGTGCCCCTTCTGGAAGGGTCTTTTCTTCCCCAAGATAAATGCCCTTTGCAGCTGCGAGTCCGTGACTCTCTTGAGAAGTACTGGCTGAAGACTGTTCAGGCCAAATTGTCAATCTGCTCCCAACACTAACATCCGAGTGGCTGGTATCTGAAGACGAGCTTGAAAGACTTCTGTCGTCTCCTAGAAAAGAAGAAAACACATCAACCTATGTTTAAAACACAATCAACATACTGAAACATGGCAAGTATGTACAAACAGAAAGGACCCTGAGATTCCATCTGTTTTTTGTAAAGGGAACTTCTGTCAGAAAGCCAAAATTCCTGCAATAATTCCTATCCCCATGGGAAAAACAAAATGCAAATAGTATGTTACATTGCCATAACCCTACCATATTGTGGACCATAATGCATTCAGGGCTAAATTTTTACAGTTTATGCACCAAGTTCTCCCCTTTTCAACCATATTTTACTTCTGTACAGTTAATTGGTTTTATTTTAGTTACTCCTATCTTATATCACTGGGAATAATCACAAAGTCCCATGCTCAGAATAGCTGAGGATGCTCTGATAAAAACCTTGTGACTGTAACACAAAGCCCTATAACACATTTCCATGTTTCTATTTGATCTGAATCAACCAAGTGATTATCTTATTTGTACTTTTTTTCTTTATTTAAATGTTATCTGAATGACATCAAAGTGAATGTTAAAGAGACCACAAAAATAAAATCGAAGTTAAGACTGTCCTGTTCTCTCCTCTGAGCTCTGCTACACTGTACTTCTCCATCATATCCACACCAAAACACAACCACACCTCACTGTAACAAAAAAAGTGAGAATACTATTATAAAAATGTTTACATATCTAGATACAAAAAGATCCTCCACGATTCATTTATGCACATTTTGCAAGAATTTTTTTTTTCTTACTGGTATTTGCAAAAAGGACACTTTTACAGGTAACTACTGCTACCCAAGACAGAATACGGAAGAAAAAAATTAAACACTGGCATGAAAGGGCCATAAGGCCATAAGGGCAAAACACAGACATCACACAAACACATACACAAAACCAAACAACCAAAAAGAAACCACTTTCTTGTAGTGACACACACATCGGCAATGTTATTTTCTTTCTTCTTAATAAAACCAATGTGAAAACAAAGTCTGACAGCTAGATCACTTTGTAGGTATTAATTTTATTAATTTTAAACCTTGGGCAAAAGTTGCCAGAGAGGGTAGAAAGGGGAAGGGTCCACTGCAAATTGTGACCTGAGCTTCTGGTGTTACTAGGGTATTTCTACTTTCAATAGTTGAGGAAAAGTTTAAAACAATTCTCCTGCTCTTCTTGGAGTAATTCTTGATATATACTATAACAAAATAGCAATGTTTATCCCATGAAATCTAATTCTTTCTTTTCCCCCAGTGCCCATTGCATGACACTGTCTTTTGACCCCTGCATAAGTGTAACTACTGAGATTGAATTATACAGCTATCTAGATGGAAGGCACAAATTACAAAAAATATTAGTGTAGTTCTCAGCAACAAGCCCAGAAGAAGAAAGACACTTGTTAAATAAAAGTTATTCTGCTTATAAAAACATCTGGGTTTCTTTTAAGAATAAGATTGTGGAATTTATTTGACATCACTTCTCTTAGAACTCTGGAAGGGAAACCCTCTCACAGTCTTGAAAAAAATGCTCTGTGTAGAGCTACATAATCTCCAAGGCACTGGCAGAACCTAGATCTCCAGATTCAGGCAAATGTTCTTCCCATCAAACCTACAGGGACAGTCTTGGTGTTATATTTCCCATAAACACAAATTTTTAATTTTCCTATATAAAACTTAAATAACAGAATATTAAAATCTTACCTTAGGATTCCTTATTGTCTGAGGATAATAACATTCTTAGGAGAATAAAGACATAAATTTTAGTAATCTCAAGCAGAGAACATATACAAAGTTGGGCCATGTTTTCTAACCAGATTGACTGGATAAAAAAAAACAGGCATGCATCTCTATAAAGTTGCATTTGTTTTCTATCAATCTAGTCAAGTCTAGTAGTGATATGCCATCCAAGAAAAACCTCGGGAAGTCTCAGTGGAATTTAGTTACAAACCACATTACTCAGCACTGTCAAGACTAAAGTAGCCATTGACATGTATAGAAGTATATAATTAAGCTCCTGATGATCTTCAAAGGGCCATTAGGCTGGTAGGCTTTAGAGCCAAGAGCAAAGCAGATGTTTGAGGATCTAACTTCTGCTATTAAACAATTCAAATGGCAGTTCAGGGCATTAGGCCCTTTTACAAATTCAGTGCTAGACACCAATTCTACTTTGATACATAAAGAACACCAGAAAGGACATGTACAGATAGCACCACAAAGAGCAAGAATAATAACACTTAGAACCAAAGCACTGGAGTCCTAGGTTTTACTATAAAAATCTGCTATAAGCCTAATTTGTGAACTATATAAATCAGTCCAACTCACAGGTCAGAGTGATTCAAGTACTTAAGGAGATATCAAACTTGGCACAGACAGTTCTTTTGAAGTTGCACATGCACAAATTCAGTAGGATTCAGCATAGTAAAGGATTTTGCTATGTTAATAGTATTTGATCCCAAACTCACCCTGCTCAGTTGAAAAACTGCAACCTATGTTAATGGACTTAAGACAATGCTGTTGAAGAACTGCCCCACAAGCAACAGCAGCCAAATCAAGTAAATTGACTGTTTCTCTTATTTTTCTTTTAAGCTCAGCATCTTATAATTATATACATATGCTCATTTCTAAAGCCTGGGAAGGAAGTAACACCACTTATTTTTATTTACTTAAAGATATTTCTTACCTCCACTGCCCTGGCGACTTGTATGGGACAGCAAACTCAAGCGCTTCTCTAATTGCAAAGCTTCATGAGCCAATCTTTCTTCTGAATAGGCTGGACTTGTACTTGGATCTTTAAAAAGAAACAGAAAATAAATAAACAGAAAAGAAGAAACATGGGAAATATATAAAAAGAAGGAAAGAAAAAGAAGACATTCTTATGTTAGATAAGAACATTAGATATTCTTATGTTCTTATGTTTGATCTTCTTCTACAGGAAGGGAAAATGCTGATCAGAAAATGTATGGGGCAATCTGCCTTCAAGCACATCCTGGAGAAATGCTACATAATATTTTATAATGTAAGTGTCCAAGACTTTCAGGGATTATACCCAATATCTGTAAGAGTTACTGCCAGGGACAAAACCCTGAAGAGCACAGCACCAAAGGCAATAGCTGCAGAGATAATTAGCAACCAGCAGATCTAGAGGAGCTGAAAACTAACATGTGACCTGTAAAATGTGTCCTGACTTTACTGAACTCATTGGGAATTTTATCATTGAGAAAGGCCAAATTTTTCATCCTACAAATTTAAAAATCTACATCATAAACTCAGAGTCACGGTGATTAAACTATCTGATACCTTCCAATCCAGATCATCTATTTACAAAGACACTGCTTTCAAGCTTGATGTTCAGAAGGTCATTAAGTTCAGAAGTCAGAGATGAAATAAGCATGTCTTCATGTTTAATAAAAGACAAGTTAGAATGGTAAAAACTATCCTAAAATGTACTATTGGGGATTTTCCCCATACATTTTAGTGAGCTTGCCATTCCAGCTGAAATTACTTCACTGAAGAAGGCTCATTCTATTCCAGTAGAAAGAGAAAGACCAAAAGTTACACAGAATGTGGAAGAACATTCACCAGTAAAACAGGCCAGTTTCCTCTAAACCATTTTGTTTCCAGCCAGGCACAACAATAAAACCAGATGCTGGAAGTAATCATAACCATCACCCCAAGAGAAATCTTACAGATTTCTTCAAATAGCACTGACAAGTATGTCACATTCAGCAGTTGCAAAGGATATGGTCTGCTAAATTGTTCATCATCAGCAGTTTAAGTAGCTCTTATTAATTACACAGGGAAAGTAATTAATAACAGATAAAACAGAGTAGCTTCCTCACGACTGCTGTTCTTGTGTATCTGATCAACTGGGTAGTAGTAGCACACCACAAAAACATTTAATCGTTGAATCATTTAGTAAGAGGGGAAAAAAAGGATTAAAGGGCTACACATTGCTGTGGTTGAGTTAGTAAGATAAAACAGTTGGAATGGTGAAAGAAAAGTTTCATTTTTATCCCAGGTCTTTCAGTTTTAAAATACTTGAGTTTGATGTTGTCAACACAGTAGTTAAAGCAAGCTCACAACTGGGGGAAAGAGCACTGCCAGGTGAGCTGAAGCTCCACCGGAGTCCCTGTGTTATTAATTACCTGAGAAACAAGCTGCCACATCTCTCCTCCCTAACCACGTTCAGTTTCTGATTTGCCCTGGATAGATCCAAGAACATCACAGGAACAGAACTGACAATGCTGAACCTTCTTTCCCATGTAGAGGGGACTTCCATCTTTAGCAGTCTGCAACCCAGATAAGATTAGCAGAACAAGCCAGACACACACAGTGCTTCTCTAACAGCGTATGTTGGAAACCAAAGATAACAGGGACAAGGCAACGATGCCTGTGACAAACAGGGTCTGTGACCTCTGTGTCTCCCAGCTCAAACAGTGCTTGATGTCACTGTCTAGCACCTTCCAAACTTAAGAACAGAAGAGAGGACTGTTTGGTATGGATTATCTTGTTAGGTCTCCATTCCTATTTCCCCTGCAATACAACTCATATTAAGCATGGACTAGTTCAAACCTGTGTAACTGCTTACTCAAATGAAATTCCCAATGCTTCCACATGGACCTCTGCCAAAGGACAATACAAGATTTGGCCACCAGCACCTATGGTGCAACCCAGACAGGTCTATGCAAGGATCTGCTCAGTGGCATACAGCATTACAGGCTTGAATCTATTTTTGAATGTCCTCTGCTCCGGTTACTCTGCTGTATCTAGTTAAATGCCCTTATGTCCAAAAAGGTTCAACAAAAATGTTCTATGAGCACTTTGAGCATAAACTTGGCATAACAGATCAGCAAATTAGTCAAACCAAGACACAACAGACACTAACCCTTCCCACAGCAAAGAACTGTCAGTAGGAAAGATCCTTCCACTTTCCTCAGAATATGATTACTTGATAAATATAGATCTCCATAATGTTACTAGGGCACAAACACAACTATTAGTTTTTTAGTAACTGATATCCCTCTCACGGGCAGCAAAAGACATAATTTAAAAAAAACCAAACTGGTCAAGCAAATGATCTCGCAAAAATGGCCTATAATGAAATAAAAGATGGGGAGGTAGGAGGGAAGTTGAAGCAAATCAGTAAATTTGCATTTCACATGTTCAATTGTGTCAATTTCTGGAAGCCAAATTCCCTTTTGGCTACACAGCCACAGAACACAACAGGTTTCACCCAATATCGTGAAATCTCTATGCATAGTGGCTATCCAAGAGGACTGGTAATTTTTTGGTTAAACTTCCCCTTAAGGATTGCGTATGTATAAAATTGGGTTCATAGTTATGTGCTGTGACCTCTCATTGCCCAGTTTTGTGGAATATTGATTAGAAGAACCCTTTCTCAGCAAGTCCTAGGAAATATCTACGGAAATAGTTTCAAAACCTGCCAAACATATATAGACTTCAAGTCTTGGGCAGATATTAAAAATAATTGTCCATCAGTCTTACTGAAGTCTTTGTCTTGCCTTTAATCTTTTCTGCTAATAAACAAGAATTCTATGGAAAACGTACACAATACTATTCCCCAGAAGCAGCAGATTCATATACCAGTATTTTTAGTTACAGACTACCAAGCACTAATCAGGAGGCTTTGCTACAAAATCAGACTAAGGACTGAAGTCACTGGCAACTACCTTTTAGAGACCGGTCCTTACTGGAGGGCATAACCTATGACTTCCTGTTATATGAGTGTAGAAATATGGCCTAAAAAAAAATTATAAAAGCAAGGGTGTTTTCAACAGTAAAGTTGGATTTGTTGGCATCACCTTATACCTTGTGCATGCACAATACAAAGCCTTTAAATAACTGTATAGTAATTTGCCATATTACTAACTCAGGAGGACAGAAGCAGCATGACCGGTACCGAGACAGCTGTCCAAGAAAGTTCAGACAGCTCTGCCCACACAACATCCTACAGGAGTTCCAACAACTCTAAGAGCAATTATTACCTTCATTTCCCAAACTCTTAGCAAATGTATCCTATAACATGATTTACTCCCATGGAATCTAAGCAGTTAGATTCACTCAGGTCCTTCAATTAAGAAAGTGTTTTATAATTTTCCAAACAAAAATGGATCCCTTGCTATGAAGAAAAGTATTCCATGTGAGGCAATCACTGAAATTTTCTCAAATGCTGCTTTGGGGCAAAGGGGAAGGATTACATCAAATTTGGCAGGACTAAAAATGCCTCAATGGAGACTATTTTTTATATTACGTTAGTGGATATTCATTAAAGCCACATCAGCTGCTCATCATGGGAGATTTTGAGTACTTTGGTAACATATGAATAAAGTGTCACAGTAATTCAAAGCCCCAGGGTTGTTCAGTAAGCACCTGTCAGGAAAAAATGTATTGTATCAAGTTAAGTCAGCAGCTACATAAGATATGGTTGATTATATGCATCTTTAAAATGCAATGTTGGTTAATTACTTCATTTAAAAAGTTAGATAAATTAAGCTGAGCATCTCTCCTTTCTTCCTTTGTAACTGTAGGCATATTTGCAAATCAGGCCTGAACCCTCACCTTCATGCTAACATCTCCACACCTTGTAAGATGTCTGGAGGAATGAAAAGATGTCCTAAAAGTTTGAGGAGGATCCACTTGGTACAGATACTGCAGAAGGCAGCCACAGAGCTGTCTTGCAATGGCCAAAGGTGTATCAAGCTTCAACAAAAAGAAAAAGCATCAGATAGATCCTCAGCAAGCAGCACTGCACACTCTCCAGTCACAAAACAGCCTGAAAAAGCTTCCAGAATTAAAAGAGAGCATCAAGACTATCAACATTACATTTGGGGTCTTTCCAGCCTGGAGGACTAGACTGTCCCATAGCCTTAGCCAGATTTAAAGAGTCCTGATCTGCCCACTGATCAAAGGCATCACTGATCGGCTGTTGGGCCTTTGCTGTGTTCGTGTTTGACATTCAAGATGAATCTTGCTAGTGAAAAGAAGGAATTCAACACACACCTGATAAACATTTCTGAATTAATATGCATGCAAATTCAGTATAGAGTACAAACCATGCAATCAGTGATTCATTACTATGTAAATACCTAGACTTGTGTCAAGACAAGAAAATAGAATTCTCTGGTCTGTTTTCCAAATATCTTCTCAAGTAAAAAAAAGGGACTGTGCAAGTAGCCAATTACAGCAATTATCTTCCAACTAGTAGCTGGGGAAAACAAGCCATCCAAAGGCATCCTGTCACTCATTTGAGTCCTTTATTTAAAACACTGCACTACCTTTGCATTCCCACTCAATGCCATATGTCTTAAATTTGAGACCTAATCATGCAGCCTCTAACAAATCAAAACCTCCAATCTGCTAATGGAGCTACCAATAGGAGTATTTTTGTACAATTTTGCAGAATTAATGGATTCCCAAAATAAGTACCACACAGTAGTAAACTGTAAATCTTCTAATGTTCTTTTTCTTTTCCATATTATTTTGGATGTACACATAATACACATAATAGACTTATTTTTATCATGATAATATTCATATTCATTTGATACACATTTCCAAAAAGCCACAGAATAATTCAGGTTGGAAGGGATGTCAGGAGTCCTCTAGTCTAACCAGCTGCTCAAAGCAGATCAGCTATGAGACATTAGACCAGATTTTGATACCTTGCAAAGGTCAGTCAAGTTTATGAGCTCCACTGCACAGCATTTTCATTACATATTTTTAGATGACGTAATAAAATACATACAGTAATCATATACATATGTTATAAAAACAGCAAGGTTTTAAGGAAGTAAGGTATATTTTCTTGAACTACAACCCTGAAAAGATGTAAATATTATACTTGCACAAATATCCCTTGCACATGCAGTTTACAAACTCCTTTTGGATACCAGGCATTTTACATTTGTTTAAAGAATCACTATGGCGTGAAAAAGTAAGAAAACTGGTCATTTTCCAGTCCTCTTCAAACCAGTCTCTACCATTTCCTATTAATTTCATGCTAATATCTCAGCACTCCATTTAACCATATGGTTGAGCTGTTTGTACATGAAGCCACTGGCTTCATTCATTTCCCTTTTTCCAAAGACACTAAGCAGATGTTGACAGCATAATGTCTCTAGATTATATTTGTGCTGTGAATGTTGGTGTCCAAGAACACTGCCAATGTGATATTTTTTCACCACATTACATTATTTTCTCTGTATAGGTGCCCTTTGTGTGTTTTCCTTTCTTGAAAATACTTAAGAGTTATCGAAGCACATTTAATTTTTAAGTTGGAACAGCAAGAAGCCAAATTCAAATAGCAAATTGTGGACAGAAGCTTCCTATAAAAGCTTTTAAAAAGCACAGCCGAAGCTGTGTAGCATTCTGCACTGCAGTAAACATGAACAACATTAACTAGATGTTTCTTGGTAGAATACCCAATCTGGAAGTCTTGATCTAGTTACATGAGGTGTGCAGATGATTAATCTATTTAATAATTAACCCCTTCAAAAGGTTGAGCAAATTTCAATACTCTTGCCAGATACTTTATGTGGCTGGTAGAGACTTGACCTTTTCGAGTAATACAGTACATTCTGTGTAACAGCATACTTGATAAGGAAAATTAGGTTATGGATGAATCCCTGGTATTGTACATGTGCATGTGCCTTAAACAGGTCTGTGCAAGATTCTGCATGGGAAAATAAATGAAGGAGAATATAAAAAATAAAATTTTAAAATAAATATTTAAAGAAATATTTAATAAATTAAAGTAATAAATATTATTTAAATATTAAAATAATAAAAATTAATAAATATTTAAATATTTAAATAAAAATAAAAAATTTCTATGAAGGGTTGTGTACATAGGGGGTGACGACAAACTGGAAGAGACAAGAGTAAAGATACAGAGAAATGTAAGTTAGAGGGGTCAAAGTAGCTTGGAAAACAACTGCAGAGGAGTCTGCAAAGAACATAAGCACAGTTCCCTACAGAACACTGCCCCTGCCAAGGTGAAATTGAGTGGTTGAGAACATCTTCACCTCATTTTAGCTGCAAGTCCACAAAGCACAGAAGACAAATGAAAAAGACCTCAGAAAAGAGGTCTTCCCTTACAAAAATCACCAAATCATTTCCAGGATATTCCACATCCACTTTATGCACTTCAGTGAGGTCAAAGCTCTTGAAGGTGGGAAGGGAATATAGTATGTAGCTATGTGTAACAACCCACAAATGCCAGAGTTGATAACCAAGACACAAAAGCAGATTTACTTCTACATACCTCTAAAAAAAGATTTTTCAAAGAATGTGACATCTTAAATTAAAATATATATTAAAAAAACACAATTATTTTTCAAAAAGACAACAGAATAGTTACTTGTAGACTTAATTTTTCTGGACATAAATTTTTGTTAAATGAAAGATTTAGGAGTTGTGTATGTGTAATATGATTTTAGATATGCAGAATATATGTGTTCAGTAGAAAAGCTTTAAGTATTGGCACTGATTTTGGGGTTTCTGTTGGTTTTTTGTTGTTTGGGGTTTTTTTTTAACACTCAGTTGAATGCAAACACAGATGATCTTATAAGAAGAATGAGGTTTTATTGCTTACTATTCTGCTTGATTATTTTATTTACCTCAGTGTTACAGCAATGGGAAAGAAGAGATAAACTGAGCCTTGTGTCTACTGCATTTACCTTAACTAACTTTTCATAGTTTATTTTCACAAGTTTCACATTCAGATCTACTCTTTTCTATCACATTTCCTTCCTGCAATTATCTTAATCTTATAATGGCAATAAAGCCCTGTCAAACACCTATTAATTGCCTAACACTTAAACAGAAACTGATCTGTATTTCCCACAATCCCGCCTCATCCTTCATCATTCTTGCAACCTATTCCCACTATATCCCACTGCCAATTCACAGATATTTTTCTGCAATCTCATTTCCACACTCTTTCCCTGTTTGACACAGTCATTCCAACTCAATATTATGTTTCTTCATCTGCTAAAGTCAAAAGGCAACAGGGCTTACTATGATGCCATCTAATTTTGTCTCAACAGTACACAGTGCATGCAGCATTTACCATGAAATAGGAAAAGGAATTTAATCCTTGCACATCAGAAAAGAAGCTCAAGCTTCAAAACTGAAGTGTGGTGTGGAGACCTAACAAAGTTTTCTATGTTTGGCAAGACTTAGTTCTAAGCATTTTGGATGAACTCAAAATGCCCCAGAAGTTAGTTTTCCATTAAACTATCAAAATAGTAATGCAGACATGGATCCAAGTTGAACTGTGTAAGTTTAAAACTAAAGGTTAGGGTTCCTTTCAATTCAAATTGCCACATTTTAGTACTGTTAAATAAAAGAAGGCTAAAGTTAGCAATATCACCAGAAATATGAATGAGCCAGAGCAGCAGAGGGAAACTGGGTACATTCAACTGGTAAATCTGTACTGTGACATTTCAGAATGAAAACCACTTTGCACTTTCTACACCCTTAGGGTCTGCAAGCTGTTCTTACAGTCACAGCAATAAGTGCTAGACATGACAAGTTCCTACTTTGCTCAGTTACTCTATACTTCCTATATTAACCTGGTAGCACTGGACGCAAACCAAAAGGGCCTTTCGTCGGGGAGATGCCACGGACAATACAGTCGAACAGAAAGCTGATCTGCTCTCCTTCAGCACAAGAGAGGAAAAAAACACCAGCCCCTGCAAGAAAGCACAACATAAAAATGAGTTTTCCATCTGGATACATCAGAAATATATTTAGCTGAAGCTATTTATAATATAGCAATCAAAGGAGTACTAAGTGCAAGCCATGAAAAGAAATCAACAAGACATATTCTCCAGAGAAAAATAAAAAGAAAAAATTCAGGTCAGCACAGACACACTCTATCACAAACATACACATAAATTCAATAGCTACCTCATCATTTATGCTAATTCTCTGAGATTCAGGCACTTAAAGCAATGCCAAAATACAAGCCATATTCTCAACAGCTGTCTGGGTCTTATTCCTGTTTACCCCTAAAATTTTGTAGATCAAATCTTAGCTATGCAAGTGGCAGGGATACTGAAAGTGTCTTCATCAAAATGAACCAAGATAGTCCTACCCAATTTTAACCAAGAGCAGCTTTTTATATTCCAATGAATTAGGATTCGGTTATATTGCTAGATTATAGTATAAATTTTCCTAAACTAAGTAAGTCCTATGTGTCTATTATTAACAGAACGTAACACAACTCCATAGGTTGTCATCAGATCTTTACCCTTTGCTCTATTCTGATATTTTGCTTTCCATTCATTAAGAATAGCCCCAAGCAAAATTAGAATGAGAATAACTAAATAAACAAACAAGTTCTGAGCTGCATGATATATGGCTACATAAACAACACACAAGACTAGAAGTATTCCACAGAACAGTTTATTTGAGAATTATCAGTCCAAATATTACTCACATCAGGAAAAAAAAAATATGATCTTAAAAACATCAGGCAAAAGACCACCCCGGTAACCAGAGTCTTCAGGAAAAAAAAAATACAGTAACTAGACATAAAAGGAGATTAAATTAATATATAGGCCTTGAAGAAGTGCTGTCAGTTCACCAGGGCCATGTACACTAGAAAATCATAATAACAAATCAGACCTACAGTAGGGTTTTGCATATTACTTTCCTAGGGACTCAGGCCCCTAATCTGGACATAAATTTGACTTCTGCATGTCTCTAGCCAATTCTGAGTTGGATATGTATTTTTGCTAATTTTGCTCAAAGCAGCAGAGCTGGTCTTGACCAGAATGCCTGCATCACCACCACTTCCCACACATATGCCCTGTCATATCCAACAGGATATTCATGTTTTACTTAAGCAATGGATACACTTTTGACTGCTTGACAAAGGGCTATGGGATTCAAACAAAGGGGATAATAAAGAGTGGACCATGCACTAAATGAACTATTTTAGTAAACTAGATATAGCCAGCAAGCAGTAAACTGATCATTCTAGGAAAAGCATATTCTGGTCCACACACTTTTGTCATTCTCAATTAATGTCACATCTAAGTCTCTGCCTACTCTGCTTAAATCTATTCAAGACAGTATTATTAGCAGCATTTTTGTAACTTGATTTGTCACTCCACCACATTTGTTCCTCTTCAGATCTCACTGATGAAAGCTTCTTTATTCAAAGAAACAGAAAACCTCTTTCTGCTACAGTTTATTTCATTTGGTGAACTGTTATAAATTCAACTGGAATTAGAATTCACTCACTGGTAGAAATTAAATGTATATTTAAGGGCTGGTTTGCCAATCATTTCTAGAGTACAAGGTCTCAAATATATTACTTGAGACTCAGGACAGAGAAATATTAAAACACTAAGCTATTTTTAAGCAACAGAGAAGATGGACACATGCTAGCTCATGAAACATAAACCAGAGTAAAGCCTACCTAACTCCACACTTCTGTGGCACTGTTTTCTATTACTGTTTTTTAAAAACATGTTTGTGCCATGTTTCCTCATAGCACATATACACACCCTGGCTTCAGAATCAAAGACCATCTAGGAGATTACAACACTAATCATGCAGTCTGACAGGTATGAAAGTTTCTGCTGGTGACTCACTCACAGTCTTGCCCCATTTCCCGTCCCCAAAAGATTTCAGAGAACACTGTATTAGAAAAAGCTGGGTGTAAAGTATGTATTCAGGAATTATTTGAAAGTCAGCTCTTCCTTTGAGCTGCCTTCTCCTTCTCCCCATAGAGTACAGGGAGTCTAGGGAAATCAGTTTGCCTAATCTTAGATGATATGACTTTTCCCCCATGAATGACACTAACGTCAGAAGCCATGTCCTTCTTGAGGGAGCAGGGCAGCACAGGGCTTTGCTGGACTCTGAGCACATGACATTCCCATCCCATGCACAATAAGCAAGCAGGATATAGAGACAACATAACAGAGAACATTGATATCTCAAGCACAGTGATATACTATGTGGCTTGGTAATTGAGCAGAATCATACACACCCATGTTGCCATTAAGGGAAAGAAGGTTCCTCAAATATTTCTGTACATAAAGAGTATATCTGGACCAATTTGTTCTTTTATTGCTATTGTCAAGAGTCTTACTTAAACTCCTAAGACACTCTACAAGACTTTGACTTTTAACGGAAACAGAAAACTAAATATGTCCATGCGAGCTGGCTGCTTAACTCAAAGGATGATTTCTGCAAAAAAGCCATCACACTCTTGTAAATCCCCAAAGCAAATTTGTTGGCCTTTATAGAACTAGTGCAAGCAGTGTACGCACATGTGCATGTGGATACGAGTCCAATATACATGTGTAAAACATTTCTTTGTAGATTCTATTATTTACATGCTCACTGTAATTGCTGATTGACTCACAGGAAATTTTTTCTTTCTTGTTTTGCTAGGAAGAACCAGACTGCAAGGGAAGGAAGAAGTCTGGGGGTCCTTGCAAAAGACATCAGGTGAGATGAATGAATAGGTAAGCCTTAACTAAGTTATGTTTTAAAAGCATACATAAAAGCCAGAAATTACATTTATTTTGTGCTTTCTTGAGAAAGCTGAGAAATTCACTACTAGAAATTACACTTCTTAGTCATGTTTTGGAACAGATTTGGTGCACAAGCAGTTGGAAGGTGAGGAATGTGTGGTATGTATCACTGTAATACCATGCAGCTGTTTACTAGACTGAAGAACTCACTCACTCAAGTCACTCTCTCCACGGGTAAGAGACTTGGTGAAAAGCAGCCTGCAACCACTTGCACAAGGCTGAAACACTAAGCCAGTGCTCTGTGGCAGTTAGCAGTAAAGCATTATACAGTCTCCCAAATGTTTAAGTTGCAAATTTCATAAAACTTACAAGTATTATTAAATCTTCCTAATGTTTTATTTTAATTCATCATACAAAAAAAATTAAACCTATGGGCAAACACACCCTCAAAATGCAAAATAACAAAAAAATTACTTAAATCTCTGTACTGTGTGTGAAAGCAGGGAGGAAGAGTCAGTCCCTTTCCACTCCTAACAGGTGCCAGACAAAGCTAGAGCCTGAAGTCTTTTAGCTACAGGACAGGTACAAACCATGGCAGTTCAGTTCATGGCAATCATCATGTTGTGCAACCAATATGTCTCAATCCTGGCCTTGAGCAACCCCCTTTAGAAGGTATCTCAGGCTGCATAGCTCAGGCTGCTCTTCTCTCTGGTGAAAACGACATCAGGTGTTCCTATTATTGGCAACTAAGACATGGGCATGACTACTAAAAAGAAGGTCAGAATGTTGTCTGCAGTAGGCCCAAGTAGGAGGGAGCAACAGAACAGTATCTGTACATAAACAGAAGTTTTAATCTATACAACCCAGAATCTTTCAAGAAATTCCAGGTATTGAACTGGAGTTCAACTACCTCTACTGCTTCTAATTTTCAAATAAATTCCCATTTGTTATAGGCCTCCTCCTCTCCTCCTTTGGCCCTTCCAGATATGCTGGTAGCCACTTCCACTATTTCAGAATGATTTTTAAGAGCCACTTGCAGAAGAGACAGACAGAAAGAAGCACCTAATTGCATCAAAACAATCACAGAAATACTCCTGCTTATCCTGCAACTAGCAGCAGCAGTATCATTTGTTCTCTCAAAAGGCTTCAAGCATCGTACAAGCTCCTCTCTTCCAGGAGATGCTGTAAGAAAACATGAGGCAGCTTCAAACCAGGCTCTGGAAGCTAATCCTGAAGTATTTGAACACTGTAGAGCCTGAATTCTCACAGCCTTAATATGCCCTTTTATTGTGCTACTTGAATTTTTTCACACTGACATCCAAGTCAAGATTCATCCTGGCAACTGGTCATTTTAATCAGTGCACAGTAATTGAGCTAGCAACTTCGGAAAGCAAGAGGCTTCTCTTTTCCAGCCTGTTCCTATAGGTAAACCTCTCAGTTGAGTCCTAGGCCCCAATGCCTATTTTTTTTTGCAAATGGTATGTGTGACTGAGCTTCAGTACAGACAGGCTGGGGCAGGGGGAGCCAAATTAACTTATCTGCAGCTGTCAAAAGCAGAAGAAAGAATTTTCTTATCTCTAGCAGTACAATTGTGATGTTAAGAGAAGTTAAAATGTATATTATTTTTCTTAATTAAGAATAAACTAGTATTAACTGTCTTGAAAATGCACCCAGATTTAACGTTCAAAATCTCAGCATTGTCTCAGATGGTTTCCCTCTACTTGGATTGAACATAAAAGCCTTCAGAGTTGAACAAAACCTGTACTGCACAACTAATTAAAAAACATAATTTAATTAAGTATTTTATATTTATGAAAAATTTTATGAGTAAGCAAGGAACAGCAAGCTGTAACATCCACATCCTTTTAGACCTCAGTTCTACCAGAGAAATATCCAAAAGTAAGCTCTTCTTGTGTTTGGGCCTTCATGGATTTTTTTATGGAGAGGAAAGGTAATCTAACCACAAGCTCATCAGTTCCTTTTAGTAAGGTATTTATTACAGTAGTATTTAAAACTTCAGCTAACTAATCCTCTGCATTCAGAGCTTCACAGGAAGAATGTGAACAAAGATATGGTTTAACCTATAGGAAAGTAACATTAATAAGAGTCTGCATAATATTATTTGATGTTTCTACAACAGGGTAATGGAGAGTGCTTTCATTTAGGGATTAAAAAACTTTATGTAATAACATACCAGTTGTTTTTTTTCCCTGAACACTAATTGTTTGTCCTATTCCTTAAGAATTTCACAGGAATGAGGTGAAAGAATCAGCTGAAGAAAGATGGTCTTTCCCTTTACCAACATCTTCTATTAAGAATAACCAGACTTATATTTTTATTTAGGTCCTATTTACAAGAAGCATTTTCTTCTAGTGGCAGTATTAAATATTTCAGCTAAACATATTTAAATGTTACTATGCTTGCAGATATGTCTAAGTGCTCAGTTAAGGGCAACAGCTTCTTTAACAAGATAAGCTTGAACTCGGTATGTAAAGAGCTTCCAACTGTGGCAGTACCAAAATGAATATGCTGTTCTTCCCTTTCAGTGAACATATGTGGGGGAAGAGGGAAAAACACCATTTCCTGACAACTGAAGGTTCTCAGCTATCAAGACATTTTTTTAGAAAAAGCCCACAGCATTAATGTAATGCTCAACAATGTAGTGAGACCCTTTCCAAATCACTTGTCTGTAATTCTGGTTGCCTATAATAACAACAACAAAAAATTAATTCATACTTAAAAAACAGGTATACAGGATATCCACTGATGACCTCCTGTACCTTACTTGGAAGATAAACAGCTGAGTTTAACATAGCAAAAATGACAAAGAGCATAAATAAATGGTCTATAAATAAATATTTAGGGAGGTAAGTATCATGGAGAGAAAGACAACATTACGCTAAAAAACAATGTTGGTACAACAACAACTATCTAGGATAAAAGAACACAAATTTAGGTTGGAAATTTTAAAAAGATTAAAAAGATCATAGATATAAAAGGATCTACAAAACTCAAGACCACAGTTTAAGTCAAATCACACTTTGATGCTTTTTAAAGGATTAGAGTCATGACAACGTAAGTGTTCAAAACAGTGCTGGACCTTCAAAAACGGTTGACAGTCATTCAGAAGTCAGAATCTTTATTTGTGTACACCTCACCACAACTTCAAAGGACATTTTAATTAATGGTATATCAAGAAATGCATAATATCTTCCTGGAACCAGAAAATATGGGATTGTATTTGTTCCTTTTTGCACCTATACCATTTTGCACCAGAAATTAGCATAAGTTGGGAGGGG
>JANZLQ010000056.1:36974457-36996121 GCA_026212715.1 Elanus axillaris
GGGGGGGGCAGAATGACAGACACAGAACACCTGTCTCATTCAAATTTATAAAATTCAGGTTCAAATACTAAATCCAGTATCCCCTATATTGCAGAGGCCTTTACCTAAAGTAGCAGCTGTTCTAGACTGATCTCTCACTTTCTCCTCCAGAGCTGTTGCATTATGAATAATAAGCTATTGGGAGTACTTCAAGGCCTCAAATCTCACAGTGTTTCAAAGGGAGCAATTTAAGTGAGCAAGCACCTAATCCTCAAACAATTGTTTTGACCTCTACTACTACTCCAGTTTCTTTCATCTTGTGATTAGACAAAAAAAAAAAAAAAAAAAAGGAAAAAATCTGTCTTGGCAGAGAGAAGCATCAAGACTGTTACATTTCCAGTCAGAGGTTTACAGTGGAGCATTTGTCAAGCAGCACATAGATTTAGCTTTTGGTTATCCACCAAAGATCATACAAACAGCTACCTGTAGCTAACAGCTACAGTTACCCCTATGAAACCTACAGGGTAACTTCCAGGTAGTCTCACTTCTTACAACCACTCTTCCCCGTTTCTTGCCTATGCTTCTTCAAGCATCATGAATTTCAGCTAGGTCTGAGTCTTGCTTCTCATCTAAATACTTGCTATATTCTTAGTTACCATCTTAGCTGTAAGTCAACTCCTCATCTGTGACGTGCATTTGGTAAGTACCTTAAGGCTCCAGCAGAATTAGCCACAAAGTCATTCGAGTGAAATGTGCAAGGAGACAGAGATAGATCTAACTAACCACAGCTCTACTTGCAGCTTTGCCAGTAGTACTGCTAGGGAGCAAATCAACAGTCACACGATGTCCCCTTTTGGGCACACAGTTGTTACACAACCTGCTTAAACATAAACTATTAAAAAGATACCAAAACCATCTTGATGAATAACACTCAGTAAGGAATCTTTAACATCATTTGGACCCCTCTCTGTCCAGTACTTTACTGGCAATTAAACCACAGGAGCAGAAGCATCAGGGTTCTTTCCGCCTCATAACTGAGGAATGAAGCACACACTCTACACAATCAGTTGCAAGTTGCAACAGCTGCCAAAAACAAAGAGCTGCAGCTCAGATTCTAGTTTAAAAAAAAGCAGATCCAAATCTGAACAAAGACAAAGCAGAGGAAAAAACCAGATCTGGACAGGAAGCTTTTGACATTTGCCACTTTCTTGGTAAATTGGAATTTTTTTCAAAATTCTCCCCAGCCATCTACTTCTCCTACTATGGAAAAAAAACCCTAGTAAGATACAGAGCTGAATATACCCATTAACAAAAGGTACTATTTAAGTTCCTCATTTCCTTTAGCTAATCTTTTCCTCTTCACAACTATTCACTGACCTGCAGAATACTAACTTCCTCAGAATGAGTTGTGGGCTCAAGCACTCTCTTCTCGTACCTGACCTATACTTCAACTCAGTTAATTCCACTGTTTTCTTTAATCCCAGTTCTTTTATTCCAAGAAACACATCCACCTCATCTGTTAAAAATGGAGAGAAAATACTGGTAACTCCACGCAAATGCCTCCATTCTGTGGGCCTCATTCATGAACATCATCAACTCCTTTCACTTTTTTGTTTTGCTTCCCAGACTCTGAGGTCATCTATCCATAGTCTATTTTTATCATCCAGCCACCTTACTACCAAAGTCACACAAAGGCACCCTTACCACAATTTAAAAAAAAACCAAAACACCAAAAATACCAGTCACCTCCTATCTTCATCTAAGTCTCCACTCTTTGCTGTCTACTGAAACTAGATTCACTTTTATTTGACTTGTTTCTCCTAACTGAACCTGCACTGAAAGATAAAATCCTGTAAAAATTTTCTATACTCTGGTCTATCCTCCTTCCCCTAAGCTTTTTTGCAGTTAACATTCTACAAATTATTGCCAGTTCAACCAATTATACTTGTTTTCTTATTTCATCATTTCTTCACCTCCACACACATTGTCTCCCACTCCATCTTTACTCCATGGCTGCAGATATCATCATCCAATAGGCTCTATTCCTACCTCACTCACAGCTTTCCTTTAAAAAAAAAAAAGAAAAAAACAACTCTTCCCTGCTTCTGCATTTCCTCCTACCAGAACCATAAATCTCACACCCAGATTGAGATTATATACTCTTTCCATCCCAGCACTGCATCAGTGCAAGATCATGAAAACCAGGCCTACCCTATCAAATTCAAATTCTCCTTCAGGTTCTAGGACAAGTCTATGTTGTATATAGAACCCAAGTCTAGTAAAAAAATAGAACTAGAACACAATACAGCTACATCATCGAAGTGTACCAACTACTCCAGCTACTCGTGCCTGTATTGTTCAGAAACCCCCTCTAACCTTTCCCCTTATGCAAGGCTTCATATTTGATAGCTCCAAGTGGTACATGCATACATGTCTCTTCTGATACTTCTACATTTTATACTGTAAAATTCCCAGACCATCTTTCTATGTATGTACTGCAAAGGAATGAGTCCACAAATGCAACAGATGGCAAAGCATATGTAACAAATGATTAAGATGGCTAATGTGTGTCTCCCACACACCTACCTTCCTTCTCTAGTTATGACTAAACAAATATAAGACAGATACTATAGATTACCAATATTATCTATCTTTGTTCACCTCTGTAAATCTTAGAGCTGCTAAGCAAGAAAATAAAATAAAAGAACGTGTAAAACTGAAATTAGCTAGAAATACTGTGTCTGATGACACTCCTTATTGCAAGATGTCTCTTCCTGAAAGGGGACAGCAGCAGCAATAATAAGCATTATCAATGCAACACCTAGTAGGCAGCTCAGAAAACTGGGATTGAACTACTCAAGTTCTACTCAGGTCCCTGCTTCTCTTAATTCAGGCTCCCTCCGGATCTTGTTGTCAAAATCCCCAAATAAATTGCAGGACCAGAAGTACAAGTCTGATCACTTTGTTTCAAAGCTACACATTTCAGTACCAAAATCAAAAACTAAGTTAAGAGCTCTCATAGCCATCAGTACTGGGCAGTACTGTAATCAAAACCTATCATAAGGGACACCTGCTTCAAGATGTAAGGGAAAAATCAGTCTCTTCATTCTCAAATGAGTGACAGTCTTTTCCTTAACTGTACTTTGTTATTTGCATTTTAGCTATGTTTTTCTTTGCTTTTTTTGCCCTGAAAAAAAAAAAAAGTGTGAGAAGACAAAGGTTACCTTCCCCCAGACTGTAGCGGATTCGTACATCCCACGCATACATTGTTTCCTTGTTCTCAAATCCCAGCATCACAACTTGAGAAAGACAGATGATTGCAAGTGTGTGATTCAAGCCCTCATAGGAGAGCCCAGGATCCAAGCCACAGATGTCTTCTAAGGTTATGCTGCTCCTCTCCTTATGCCCTTTTGCTCGTTCAGATTTATCCTTGTATACCAGCATGAGCAAACAGTCTAAAAGAAGCAAAACTGTCAGAGATGATGAGGCGGAACATAGAACATAACACATTTCTCAGTACTCAGCTTCAACACAAAGGTGCTTCAGACAACTGCAGGGTCCGTCTGATCAAGCCAATGCAAGAACTATTTCCTTTTCCCACCCCACCCCTGGGTAGTTTGCAATCCTTGTTTTCAGGGAGCAAACATTGGAATGCATGTTTCAAGGGTAATCTGCAGGCTCAGAAATAAGGAGGTAAGTAAAAAGTCTTCCCTGTTTTACTTTTCAAAAATCCAGTGGTTTTTCAGATACTCTTCAGAGTCTGGTAAGGACCGACTCATTAATTCTGAACATTAGGAGTTACACTATGGTAGCTGTTCACATTACAGACACTAAAGACTGAGAGGCTATTGTCATCTATATTTCCATTAGAACATACTGAACCACAAATGAAATTCTTACAGTAGTTCACAGATTACTCAACTACTAAATGGCGAGCAGACTGCATTGCCAGATTGTTAGTGTCAGCTCAGGTTTCCTAGTTAAATGTTACACAGTAGCCATTGCTAAATAATCATTATCTGCCACACCTTTTTTTTTTTTTTTTTTTTAAAAAAATCGCCTGTGTCACCATTTGGTTTTAACCCTTTCCTAGAGGTGTTCATTACACAGTAACTATGCAAGGGGAGAAAGTAATTCAAGTGCCACAGTCCCATGGGAAAAGGACACTTCACAAGCAAACGCAAAAGACAAGAAAAAGGGGAGAGACCTCTCCCACCTTTTGCATTTGTAACAAGAGCACTCCTCTTCCCCCAGGTTCCCTTCCTATCACATAGCACTCAGTTGTAGATTAAATTAATGGTCAATATCAAAGCTGCAACATCCACAGTTTAAGCTGACCTACATACCACAAAGGAGAAAGCCCCCTGTGCACCATTTTATGAATGTTGGGGTGTGGTGCTCTGAGCTCTGGCGAGGTGCCCTGTGGCTCTCAGCTGGGCAAAGGACTGGCAAATCTCCAAGGAGGTGAAAAACGACTGAAAGACTGAACCGTCTGCTAACTAAAGTAGAGCTCTGCATGGACTCCCAATTGTTTTTGTACACCTGTTAGCAAAAACAGCTGCAGCTATGATATTTAAGCATTCTGCAATACAGTTGTGCATCTGAAGAATGAACAGTTATGGTTTACAGACCAAGAAAAGCAAATCACTGGGGACTTTTTCTGGTAAACTTGGCAAATTTAGCTAGAATAAAAATACTATTTTTTGAGGAATAAGCTACATTCTCAGTAAGTTTTCAAAGCAAGCTCCTTCATCTTCCCCTTCAAACTTGGCTTACCCAGGCCCATATTCACATGTCTAGGTACTAGCTGTAGGATCAACAGATGCCCATTCACTCAGAGAAGTTTTAAGAGATTCAGCCTAGATACAGGCATCTAAGACACTAACACATAACTGTAATAACTCAAGTAACAAAGAGTTAGGTCTGAAGAGCTTCAACTGGTAAGAAACCTTTTGTCTACCAGCCGCAACACAGAAAAGATGCCATAATCCATTCTGCAGCAATGCAGATTCACATCTTCTAAGTACAAGCAACAGCTAGCCCTGGAAAGAAACACTTCTGGGCCCAAATGTTTTCCCTTTTAGGAATAGATGGAGCAACCCCAAATCTACTTTTCCCTCTCCAGCAGTAAAACATCGACTCTGAATAACATTTTCAGTTTCCCCTTCAGAAGCATAGAAACATTGGGGTTTTTTTTAAATTCAAAATGTCATTTTATTTTTAAATTGAAGTGATATTTTATGTCAAAACACTGATCAAAAATAACTACCGAGCTTACACTGCCAGCTTTTTTTACAGCCACCAATCACCCTGAAGAAATAATAATTTGGGGGGGGGGAAGAAAGAAACAAAGAAAGAAATTGCATTTTAAACGGGAACCAAAACCACACAGCCGCGCCTTGAAAAGTTACCTTTCCCACCGGTTTTAGTCGGCGCCTGATACCAAGCTAGTCAAAGCCTTGGCCCGAGGGACGAGCGCTACGCCCGGCCACCGGCCCAAGGGCCTCGGCGTTACACGCCAGGCTGCCGCCAGCCGCTGAGGGGGTGGCGGGTCCGTCACCGCCCGCGCCCGCCGCCCCCGCTGAGGAGACGGCGGCCCCTTAACGCCGTTAACGGCCGCCAGCCCGGGGCCGTGAGGAGAGGCGAAGCCCTGGCAGCTCCTCTCCGCGCTCTCCCCTCGCCTCCGCCTTCATTACGCTTCGGGGGGCTCCGGCGGCGGCCGCCTCCTATTTTTGGCCGCCTGGTCCCTTGCCAGATAATTTATTGCCCGCTCCCCCGATTAAAAAATTAATAATAATACAAAAAAAAAAAATTAAGGAGCAGGGACGGCTTGAGGAGAGCCCCGCCGAGGGCCATCTCCAGCGGCAGCCCACCTCGAGGGGAGCCCCGTGAGCTCGCTGCCCCCCGGGGCCCCAAACCCTGGTCCCCCCACCGCCGGGCGGAGGACAGAGGGACGCCCCGGCGCCTGCCTTCCCCCCCACACACACACACACAGAGGACGGGCCCCCCTCTCACCTGCCACCGGGGAGGGCTTGCGCAGCACCAGCCACCTACTCTTCCACTGCAACGAGAGGCAAAAGGAGAGGGTTAGCCAGGGCCGGAGGAGGGAAGAGCGGGCTCTCTCCCCTCCTGGGGCGGGGGGCCGTCGGTCGGGGACCCCCGGCCCCTGCCCGCCGCGGGGCCGGGCCGAAGGGGCGCCGGGAGCGGGGACCTTTTTTCCATCTCTCAACTTGACGTGACCCTCCACCACCACGGAATCCGTCATCTTCAGTCATGATTCCGGACAGCTGCGCCCGGCTCGCCGCTCCCTCCCCGCGCTCTGCCCGAAGGGTCACTTTCAAAATAGCTTTATTAGGTCCCCGCACGGGCACAGGCAGCGACGCGGGCGAGCGGCCAGCGCGGCCCGGCCCTCCCCGGCGCCCCCTGCCCCACCGGGACGGGACGGGGCCGGGGCCGGGGCGGCGTCCAGCTGAGGGGAAAGGGGGTCCCGGGAAGCTTTGCGCTGTGTCTTTGTTCACGTCGTTTATTGCGGTGTTGAGGCGGGCGGTGGTGTTGGGGCGGTTTGCGGGGTGGGTTTTTTTTTTGGTCGGGTTTTTTTTTTTTAATTGTTGGCTTTGTTCTTTTTTTCTTTTTGCTCCGGGGTTTCGGTGGCGGGAGGCGCGAGCCGGGCCGCCCGCAGCGCCACAGCCCCGCGCGAGCCGCCCCGATCCCGCTCCGGGCTTTGCGGCTGACCGCCGAGGCGGCCCTGCGGCCTGGGGAGGAGGGAAAGCCCGGACCGGATTTCCCGTCGCCCTCTTGTCTCTGCGGAGCGGGGCCTGGCGCCGGCGGGCCGCCAGAGCCCCTTCCCCGCGTCCCCGAGCCGGCGGCTTCCTTGTAACCACCAAACTTCTCTTTCAGAAGTGGAATTACTGCTCCCTTCGGTTCCCAGAAGACGTACAGCCAACCACCCCAGATAAAAATACTCTTTTTTTTTTTTTCTTCTTTTCCTCTCTCTGCAAGGCAACTGTCACAGGATAACAACTCACTTACACCAAACCCGGAGCAGCTACAATTAATGGAATAAGAAGTGTTAATGATGTCCTCAGATTTATTTCAACGAGCAATGGACTAATTAGAGTCCATTGTTCTAAAAATACTCCTACTGCATCTTATTTGATGGTAATTGGTTCCTCGGCTTTTTTTAAACAGCACCACGGCACATTTTTTCTTTCAATAGCATAATAGAAGGGGTTTTTTGAGATGTTTGCGTTTTCTTCCCTTTGAATGGGTCAGTTTGCATGGAATAACATATAATTTAATAAAACCATCTTTAAGTGTGTTTCATAATGAATTAGGGACGTGTTTGTTCAACTGGCTTTGCATTCTAATTCAATTTCAATATAAGTGTTAGGAAAAATATCAGATAAAATTTCACTAGTAAATTGAAGTTGGATTTTCATTTTAACCAAAGCGATAAGCACTTAAAGGGAGGAGAAAAACATGGAGGCCGAGTTTCCATGGGGCAATGCTCAACAGCAAGGCAGGAAGCAGAAGGTGCTGGAGTGCCCCATACAAATGTGACCGATGTCAGCGGTGTGAGAGGTCAGGCAAGGACCTCTCGCTTAACCGGGACATTTCCTTGCCACCCCTAGTTTGGGTTTGTGGATTTGATACAGTGCTAGTCACCATACAGCAGATGCTCAAATGATGAAATTTATTTCCACCAAATCAGTGCAGTAACAGTCCACAAACAGGCTGCTTTGAAAGCCACAGATTAATTTTAATGTATACAAAATATGACAGTATCAACTGAAGATTGGTTATTTAGACCTCTGAGGGCAGAAAAAATAGACTGTTTCACTTGGGAACATTAAATACTATTTTTAAAAAACTGTTTTATTGATTGTATTTGTGTTGCTATGTACTTACAGAAGCAGCATAGGTTTTGAAAACAGGTCAGCTAAAAAGCTCTATACAAGTTGTCAGAAACACCAGTCTAAAACCTTTCCTATCAAACAGCCACCTTCTTTACAGTGAGAAAAGACTGAGAGAATATATATAACACAAAACTACCAGATTAAAAGCATGCACAGCATGGATGGATATTAATTTCAAAGTGAAACTAAAGTCACAGAACAGATACGGACATTCAGAATGGCATAAGCTCTGTGTGGAAACCTGTTCCAAATGAATCCCTTCCAAAGAAGAGTAAATAGTTCCTTCATGCTGATTTAGTACTTGTCTTTCAGCAGCAGGTACAGTTAGTCTTGTTACACAGTCGCATTTATTTCACAGAGTTAAGCAAGCCAGACTGGTACTGCAAATGGTCAGGAAGGCAAAGCCAGACAACAAGAGTCTTCAGCTTGTTTTGGAATCAAGACCCCAGAGGTGGATCTCAATTTTTCAAGCTAGTGTTTAGTGCTTCAGAAAAACAAACTAAAGACTTTGATTCACAGTATTCCTAGCTGAAAATCATATCTAAGCTCTTACATCTGTCTACTGGAAATTTGTGCGACACTTGCATAAAACTGGGAGCACCACCAGCTGAAACTGATCCTTATGCAGAGCTTTTCAGATGCCTTCCAGCACAGAGAAGTGTTATTTCATTTTTCTACCAGCTCTCAACCTGTTGAACAACCTACAGAAGGATTCAAAGATTTAATTGTAACCTTATACGTAACAGAATAAGTCCAAGAAACAGCAGGTAAACACTTTTATTAAACAGTTTACATCATTTACCTAGATTAGCACTGTTACGTATTTGTACTTATGCAAACTGAGGTTTTGGTTATTTTTCCTTACAAAGTTTATTTAACTTCAGAAATCATTCACCACAACTAAGAAACCCATGAAGATACTGCCAGTACTATAAAACAAAACACATATCTGAGTATCTAGGCACCACTTCAAAATTCTGTATCTTGAAGCACATAAGAGAATTAAAAAACGTTCACTATCAGAGAAGAAATACAGTTTACATCAACAATTTCACATATATACATCTGACATGACTAAATGTTCCTGGTATTTAAAAAAAAAAGTTGTAATTTTCCATTCTTCTTTATCAGATTAAATTTTTTTCATTGAATCATTTTCTGCCTTTTTTGCTAACACAGCTGAGTCCACGGCTTCTAAACAGCTATATATTGCAATAATTCCTTTGATTGCTCCCGTAACAATTCCATAGACCATGACAGCAAAGCCTGTGCTTTATGATATCACCAACTCCCCAAGGCAAATGTCAAGCTGCTCCCCCAGCCATCCAGTTTAAAAACCTGTTAAGAGAAACCTCCTTTCTGAATTATCTAAACAGCTGAACTACAAAATCTAAGACATCTTCAAGACACCGTCAAATTTAAGAAACATTTAGGCATTTATCATCAAGGTGAAGCATTTCCACTGCTATCCTCAGGGTGAGGAGCAGTCTGCAAAAGGTCCTAACTGCATCCACCTGAAATCAGATGCTGTGACTTCCAACATTTTTCAGCAAGAAACTTTGTGCTCTCAGGAGGGGTTGCATTAATCTTGCTGGAAAATTGCACACCAGATCCAGCAGAGCTCTGAAGCATATTCCTGCTTTTATGTCAGTGGAACATAAAAATATGCTTACATATTTGGTTGAATCAAAACCTAAACCCTCTATTTTTTTCCCCTAACTGGTTTGTTGCAGTCAGCTGAGGAGCAGCCTTACCTGTGTTACTCTATTGTTGTCTCTTGAGCTGAACTTCAAGAGATCATTTCTGAGGGGGAGGGAATTTCATTTTTGGTGCTCCTCCTGTTTATTTTTTATCTCACCTGACAATACAAGGATAATGTTGTTACTGGTTGATTTAGGGGATGACAGCTCCACCAGAAACTGCACAAACACATTCAAATCACTTTTTATGTAATCCACCAACCCAACAAACAGCTGTAGATTTTGGTGCACTGTCTCGATAAGTTTGTTTTATTAAGCCAAATAAAGACAGTCTCTTATATTGAGCAATCCACAGCCCTAAAGTTCTAGACCAAGGCTGCTGACATCAGATGGAGTAGGCCTACTTTTGGTGGTCTGGTTAGGAATTGCTAAGAATTACCATGACACTTTTCATATTAGCTTATAGTAAGATATTTATGCCACTTTAATGAAACCAAAAGACTCCTGAACCCTGCTTCAAATGTTAGCATATTTAACTGTTCAACTAGTTTTCCGGGGGGCTATTTTCTCATTAATCCAGTTTACATAGTTTGTCACTCGTGTATATACTCCAGGCTTGTTGACTCTGCCACAGCCATCTCCCCAGCTGATAACTCCATAGAGGTAACAGATTTCATCTTTCTCACAGGCCAGAGGTCCACCAGAATCTCCCTGTGTTAAGAGTAAGCAAAGATTATCTAATTTGGTAGAAAGCAGTCAGAAAAAGATCAGTTTGGGAAAATCCTAAATTAAGAATGTTTGCATGTGAGATTTAAAATGAAAAAAAATAAAATGTGGAAGCAGTGGTCTGCTGAAGTTTCACTATAGAAAGTTTTTTAGTTATGCTCACCTCTAATATAACAGTGGAGGGTTTTATTTCCACATTGAACAGAAGTATCTAATTACAGATTTTGTTTAATAATCTGAAATTCTTTTAGATTCAGACACCTACTGAAGAGCACAGTTGATTTGGGTCACTTTCAGTGGGAATAAGCAAGTCGTTGAGGCTTACGCTGCATTGTAATATGGGTGCTGCATGGATGGATTATGTAAGGCAGAGGATATTTGGAGGGTTTCTCCATGCATTTTATTGCAACTGTCAGAGATCATGAAAGTTTTCAAAGAAAGGTGTTGCATACATACACACTTTTCCATGTGGCTGTGGGATGCTATAATTTTATGTGGCATATGGGGTTTTTGCAGCTGTTGAATTTCAGGCTACTGAACATTTACCTTGTCATTAAAACCATAGACCAAAAATAAGACCAAACTAATGTTTGATGACACAATACAGCAAGGATGAATTGGGAACACTTCTACTTATTTAAAAGCTTGCAAGCATTCAGAAAAGGGGATTTTATCATTATTACTCTTAGATTGACTTTCTACAGAAATGAAAATGTTAGAAATTAAAAGAAAAATGTGACTTAGTAAACAGTACTGGTGAAAGGAGCCAACACTGTAATTATTTGAGGCTGAGGAGAAATATATTTTTTCCTATTTAAAAAGAAACTCCCTTGAAAGCAAAGTAGGTAGGAAAATTGTGCTGCCTTTATATTAGGAGATTTCTGTGATAAATGAGGGACATCAAATGAAGTCTTGCATCTGATATCAATTTACTTCTCAGAATCTTGCTTATTTCTCCACAACTCGTCTCATTGACTGCAATTTTGATATCAGTGCACTGATATAAAAAAAAAAAAGTTTCCAAGAAAATCTTAAAAAAATAATCAATTAGAACACATAATCTGCTTGGCATTTCATGGTCTTGAAATATTTTTAAACATAACAGATCGTTTATAGTTTAATTTTCTAAGCACACATTTAGAAAACTCAGAGGTTATCTACATTTGTTGTGACATTAAGAGATCTACGCTATTTCTCCTTAGAGCACACTACAAGTCTGCCAACAGAAAAAAAATGAATTCTTGATTCACTAATAACGATTTCATGTCGTGAGCACTGTTCTTCAGCAACATCTGTGACTCAAAATCGCTCTTTCTCAGACTTTCCAACTCTCTCCAGACCACTTGTCTTTGTGCAGCTCTTCTCTCCTTCCCTCTGCTTTCTTCTTTCTCCCTCTCATTCCTGATCAACTCTGCTTTTTCCAGGGCAGGGAGCAAGAACCAGCTGTAATGCTGCGTCTTGTATTTGCACTTCCTGGGTAAGGCAAGGAAAACTGTGCAAGCAAGGTAGTTTCCAGTTCTCTGGCTACTACAAATGCTTGTAATCAATAACTAAAATCAGTTCTCAGCCCTGGCCTGCAAAACTTGAGCCACTGCTGGCTGCTGCCATTTCACTCTTGACACCTTTCTTTGGACACTTTTATGGTCTCTATAGGTATTCCAGTGCACAGTATGCATGATATTCCTTGCTTTACTTAATCTCACTGCCAGCTATGAGCTATGTGCTGCCCGTTTCCAAATTTCTGCTGATAGAGCATAACCCTTTTCCTTCAAAATGAACTACAGATAAAATCTGAAGGTTTATGTAAAGGAATAATCAGATCCTTCATTTAAAAAATAGTCTTATCTATCACCACAACAATTCTGCATCCTTATTCAGAGCCAAGGTGTGACATAATTCAAAAAGAGATTCAAAGCAGTAAGAGCATGAGGTCACTCCATGAAGGACTGAAGTCATGAAACCTGGTTTCCAATTAATTGATATTCTACACCATTAACTCACATCCACTATAGTAACCTCAACTCCTTCCTCCTCCAACTCACCACTGCTCCGCACCTCCTACCCAGGTATCCTTATTTCCATTCAGGCAAGAGGCAGCAGCTCGGGGATTTGGCTCCACTGGTTGCCTGCCAGTGCATCCCTGCCAACACATCCCTGCCAGCTGGCAAGCAAACCGTTGCCATCACACTGCAGGCTCAGCCAAGAGCTAAAGCAACTCACCCTGCAGTGCATAGCCACTGCCTTTTATGAAGGTAGGAGGAATATAACACCCTGTAGGTTTTTTGCCCTTCTGTAGAACTTAATTGACATTGAACAGGCTAAAACATAAAGGTGGAAGCAAACAGTGCAGGCACATAAGTTTCTTTCCTTTAGGAACATTTCTTTTCTTTAGGAAAGCTGTAATGGCAAAAGTAAGCACTGTAACACTGCATCAATTCTGGCAATAATATACATTTATATTCTCTGCCTAGAGATGACTCACAACATTACCTGACAAGCATCACTTTTGCTATCGAAGTAGCCAGCACAGAACATATTTTCAGTGATTTCTGTTCCATAAATTTCAGGGCTTCTGCACTTCTTCTCAGGAATAATTGGAATCAGTGTTTCTTGCAGGACATGTGAATAACCAGATATATCTTTAAAAAAAATCCCAGAGAGGAAAAGAAAGTAATTTTTATAAAGTGTGAAAAGCGTAATATGGAAACACAATCCACAATATGACATATAAACACACTTAACACCTTTCAGTCATATTGGTGTTGTAGACCTCTTTAAAAGATAATAATTTTTCTAGTGACCAGATCACTTTCTGCTCCTCCAGTCAGATTCCATGCCCTTTAAAATAACAATATGCATGTCCAGACATTAATCCACTTTGGGTTCTCTCATTTCCTAGAGACTCAGGAACTCCTGTCTTCTCCTCTTCCCAGATGTGATATCAAATCGTTGATTTATCAAAGGTTCCATTACCTCTTTTTGCCTTCAGACTACACATTTAGCCCAGGACAACATTTGCTTACACTAAATCATTTACCAAAATGAGGCAGCCAGCTCCCCTGATCCTTCTCATCTATCTACATAGGTCTCTGCTATCTCCACATCAAAGCAGCATGGCCAAGCCTCATAATCCTGAAATTCCTCATCTGAAAGGATGGGATGGATTTTTCCACCTTTCCCAAGCTGGATGTAGGCACTTCTTAGCCCAAAGTCTATATATCTGGCCCTCTCCTGTAGGTGTTTCTAAAGTTTCTTGCTGGTAAAGGTAACAATCTCCTCCATCACAGACTAGTAAACTGATTGTGTTTGGTTTGGAGTCTTTGATATCTACCTTGAGAAACCAGGGTTAGGATTCACTCAGCTAAGGTGTCAAGTTGTTGGCACCTACAACTAAGCTACTTGCTCCCCTCCCAGTCTACGGAGATCTTAGCTAGCTCATAGCTCATCTCATCCTAAAATAGACCCAAACATTTGGTCAAGGGAACCACACTCCAAATTCCAAGGACTTTAAAGGAAGTTCAGGATGACTATTTCAGATGTAAATGTTGTAATCATCTAAAGGCAGGTAAACAGAATACCAAACTATCAGTTGTACAACATATACTTGAGCGTTATGTTTTAATTATCATCAGGTTTTTTCTACAGACATCAACTCTCATTTTACTCACTCTCATGCCTGTGTCCCCATCCAGAAATCTGACATTTGAACTGATCAGGGAAAACAGTGTTACTTTCCGGCAAGCAGATGGGCTGAACAAACTGGGACTTGACAGCACAACGTTGGCCATTCTTCTTCAGCTTAATCAAAGCTGCAGAACAGAAATTACAGGAGGAATAAAGTGACTGTTCCCTTTCTTTAATGGGATTGGCAGCAATGGGTCTCAGATACAACTTTAATTATCCCCTAAGCCTCTCTTAATTAAGATATTCAATCGAAGACAGACAGACTTATCTCAACAGCACCTGATTTCACATCAAATTGAAGGCTGAAACATTCAGCTACTCCCCTTGTGGGAATATTTATTTTACGCTGCACTCACTGAGCAGATTTTGCTTCGCTGCCTTTGTAGAGAAGGGGGAAGGTAGAAAATACATATGTCTCCTCCCACCTTAAAGTTAAATAACAGTGGCATATCCACAACTTTCAGCTAAAATAAGTGGGATGTGCAAGTGCTCACTGCTTCTGAAAGCTTGGCCACCTGCCTAATTCCAATTTGATTTAAAAAATTAATTACTGCGAGAGTTGGTGTGTTTCATGCTCTGTTATCATTGAGTTCAGCAAAATTCAAGATCTTGAAAATTAAGGAACAAAGAATCAGAATATTTCAAAGCCAAATTTCTGAAAGCTACAAAGAATTACACAACCTACACAACCTTTACTATTCCCTCATGGGGCTGAAAACTGTAAATACAGAGCTGTGCAGCGTCGTGTGCTTGATACTGAAAGCAGATGTCAAAAGTGGCAGAAACGCTGGTTCCCCTGTATCAAAACCACTGTGTTTGGCTGTAAAGCAAGAGAGGGGACTTGGTGCTTGGTGTAACAAGGGCAACGTGTTGGGTTTGGGCACACTACTCAAAGAGGACAGAGCTGAATTAGTGTGGACACACCTATTAAAGCTTCACATCACGCCTTTTGGAAGCTGTGAGTTTTCTGTGAACAGCTGTGCGAAAAGCAAGAGATCCCACTGGACAGTCTTATTTATCTACTGACTACAATCTTTTTGCCTTTGTGGAACATGTAAAGAGTATCTCACAGGCTGAGAAGCCCACATCAACCACACTCCAACACTCAGTGGCTCATTGTTTCCTTTAGAAAATTGTTTTCAGCAGGAAATAGCTCTTCTGCTGCATCAGTAGAAATCACTGACAGGGCAGAATGTGTCCCCAGGTCTTCCCCCCCCGCCCAGTCTCTGCCTGCTTGTTTGGTTTTGCAATTGGGCTTGTCTTAGGCACTCTATATTCAGCTGACCCTAGATTTGGACACTGCATATCAGTGAGGCAAGCCAAATTTCAGAGTAATTTAAAAAGTCAGGAGATCTCAAAGTGCCAACAGTGGTTTATTCCAGGATATTTCAGAACAGAATAATACCCCAAATTCAGTTCATCTCCTGGTACTATGGGACAGGGCTCCCACCAACACAGAATTTGAATGCTTTTTTCCTACAGAGTGGGAAATACTCATCATCTGGAAGCAGAAAAGCCAGTACATGCCTGACCCAAAATAGCCCCAATGCCAGGCAATTAAATAGTCCTACAGAGTGCTCACACAGCTTGATACCCTGGGGTGATGCGCCACCTTCCGCAAGAGCAAATCAGAAAATAAGAAGCAAGTTGCTGTTCCATTGTCATTCTGACTAATATTATAAGGTCAATCAGAAGGGCATTTAACTTTTGACTGGTAAGACAGCTGATTTTTAAATCGATTTCCGTGTAAAAAAATATTCTTGGTAACATAGATTTTCAGAGCAGATGGGGCTATTATATTCATCTAGTCAGATCCTCTATACAATACAGACAATAGAATTTTACAAAGTAATTCCTGCATCAAGCCCACAGTTTCTGTTTCAGTTGAAAAAATGCCTAATCTCACAAAGACTTAAACTGATGATGAATCTGCCATCCATCTAGGTAAATTGCTCCAAAGGCTAATTATCATAATTATTTAAAATTTGCAATTTATTTCTTATCTGAATTTGTCTAGCTTTCAGATGCTGTTATAACTCTAGTAGAACTAAGAACTCTCTGCACTCAGAAGCTTCTCCTAATATCTATGATTTTTGCAGATTTTTTACAGATCAACTAAACTTGAAACTAAGTTGAATAAACAGAAAATAAAACTGTAAGAACAAAGATACTCACCAATATCATGTTCGGTGGGGTTGAACACAGAATACTGAGGATGCAAGATATATTTCTCTATTTCAAATGTTTGTGTTACATCAGTCGTTTTATTAAATATATGCTGACCCAGAACTACTGTAATAGTGGATTTTAGTGGACTGTAATACAAAAGAAAGAACAAGCAATTCCATGATTAGCAGGACAAACAAAGCCTGACTTCCAACGGCTGTGTATCCCATGAACCGTTATAACCTCAGCCCCCCATCACTTCCATTATTTACCCTCTCATAATGCCTTGACCTGTTTCCCAGGCTTCCTACCTACCAGGGGCCAGGAAAAGGATGACTAATGTTACAGTAAGTCCCAGGCTCTGAGGGTTCTGATTAGCCTTACTAAAGGCTCCTTGACAGAAGGAAAAGGCAGGCACAAGCACTGCTGCCCAGCTGCTGTCTGGCTAACAAGCACCTTCAGGGGCTGTAAGCGCTCCTTGTTCTAGAAACTTAACCGAGTCAACTTCGACCAAACTTTGCCAACGAGTACAAAATTACTGAGGAAGAAATGAGGGACCAGAAGATGAGTCATTTCTCTGGGAAACCAGGCTTTCAGAAATATTATAGGCATGGGTCACGATTTTAAAGGTGCTGGCAAACTGACAACTCAGGAACATCTGGGCAGCTTCCACCTAAGAGTTGTCACCACTTCTGCTCAGAGATTAGAATGATCTATGTTAAATCTGTTGTCTAGAATCAAAAGCAACTTGGTGGAGGAAGGTCCCAACAGCACACTGATCTAATGGGAAAAACCACACTCAGAGGAGAATACAGTTTTTGTAATTCACACCATCTTTTACAGCCATTGTATGTTTACTTTAAGAAGACCACAGTCCTCTCATATCCAGTGTCCTAGGACAGACAACTACTAAGAACCAGTACAACAGCTGGGAAGAAAGAAACATTTGGAAATAATCAGGAAGCATTTGGAAAGAAGTAAGTTCTCTAGCTTTAAAAGCAACAGAATTCACATTTCACTCTTGCTTTAAAACCAGTTTGATCTGCTTGTGCATAAGTCTACAATGAATATAGTTAGCAAGTGTCTTCAACACGGGAGCACTCATATGTTTTGTTATGCAGTGCAGGAGTAGAAAATACCTTCTGTCACACATCGTGAACAGATGCAGAGTGGCCAACACCATTGCAGTTTCCCTAGCTGTGTTTCCATGCATCACCAGTGCCCGTCAGATACAAAAGCACCGTGGACTCCCCTCCAGTACTGAGCACAAAGCAATGATCAACAGTCAGGTACTTAGAGGAAAGAGATTCTAACTAATAGCAGCACAGAGAGCTGGCAGTTACCTTGCAACAATAACTATGCTTATAATTAACAAAGGGAGGTGCAAAGTTTAATTTTTTGTGACTGGAAATCAAGAAGACAATATAATATCCTTCTATCAATATGTAAGGCTGGGATTTTCTGTGTTCTTGCAGTGGTAAACCAACCCCCCTGAAAATCAGATTTGGGCCTGTACAACAGAGTGGAAGTTAACTTCCTAGAATAGTATTTAGTATAGATTTTAAAGGTACTGAATGGTCTTACTATGACTTACAGGTGGTTCATTCAGGAAAAGAAATAAAACATGAGGGTTATGGAAAAGGAAAAAAAAAAAACAAGTTAGCTGCACAGGTATCTATTGTCGCCTAGCGGAAAACAGTTGAAATTGTGGCTAACAGAGGTACTAAACATAAGGAAGAGTGCAAATTACAATGCAGCAATTATGGAAAATCTGTATGTACCAAACCACCAGCTGGAAGTGGGTGGAAATGTCCTGAATAACTGCCAAAGTTAGTAGCTATTTCACAACATTTGAAAAACAAATGCGTTGTGGCTCAAGCTCCAAATGCTTCAGTACAGCATTCACAATGGTATTATTAGCTCTACAAGATATCAGTATATGTATTCTGGCACAAGGTTTTCTGTTTCTCTTGGCTTTGTTACTATGCAAAGGAACAAAGGATATGAAATGATGTAATATTTTTTCCCATCAATGTGATCAAACTGAAATCAGGGAAAGTGTTCAGCATTTCTGGAAAATGAAATATTTAGATTAAAGTAAGAGCATCCTATAGTCAATATTTTCTCCAGTGTCCCACAGCTGGAGGACAAAAAAATCTCAAAAATACCCAAAACACCTCTCAAGAAATCAGCTTCAAAAATTTAACAGTTCAGTTCTTCCCTTTGGCTTTTTGTAAAGCTCAGCCCACTCTATTTGTATCAACCAACGGCAATTTATTGTCTCTAATAAATCACTGCTTGGCTGCCTCAGCATTTTTGAACAAAAACCTGCAGTGAGCATAGTCAAACCTCAAAGCAGGCATAAACATTCATAAAGGTAACTGACAAGAAAAGAAATACTGATATCTCCCTGCAGGTGCCTGCACTTGCAAGCTCCCATTCTATGTCCTGCTCTGCCCTACCTTATGCCTTCAGCTGGGTCATTTAGCTTCTTGGAGACTCCTTACAGAACAAGATAAGGGCTTTTGAGGTAATAGGACTCAAAGCTGTTTGTTAGCTCATGAAAAAGCATTCAAATTGCCAGAAACTCCCTTTGAAACATTGGTCTTTTATAATCACATCTTCTTTCTTACTTGTTTCAGTTCAGGTTTGTTGAGAGTCGCAAGCAGACAGTGACTATGAGGAGGAGAGGATCTACTGTCATATTAATGGGTGAATTTACCTGTTAGCAAAGCAGTGTGCTGCTGACACAACCCAGCAAGTCTGAATAAGGCTTCCACCGCAGAAACTCTCTCCAATATATATTGCTGCTGTCCAGGGATGAGATCCAGGCAGAGATGAAGATCCCCCAACAATCCTAGGTCTCACAAAACTTCTTTTTTTGTGTCTTCTCCCACATGGTCTTCTGGTAACTGCAAAACTATCTACACTGTCTGGAACTGGTGGCCTCCTTTCCCTGCTTGCTGAGATATAAAGGGATATGGCATCAGACTATAAATCCTTGTGATTTCTAAGGGCTGGAACTTTTATAGGAGTCTTTAAAAGAAAGGTTCGTTAAATTATCATTAAACATTCACATACAACTAAATCTCATTCAGTTCGTCAGGAGACTTGCAAGACTGAAAGCTACACCTATTCCCCACACTCGCTACATGTGGACCAGTGTAAATTAAATGCACTTGTGAACACTCCCAGACACTGTTTCATTTACCAGTACAAATACAACCTTCACTACTGGAGGAGGCACAACAGAATGCATGAAACATCACATCTTCATTTTTGGATCCTGGACTGAGTTTTGCCATTGCAATAGCAAAGACTAGGATGCTTGTGTTAATATCATCTATCAAATGCATTAGAACCATAAAAGGGAAATAAATTGTCACTTTATAAACTGGCTTTTCAGATAACATCTCTGTTCTAAAGGGCAGCTTCAACATTAACAACAGTTAAATATTAATTTAGGGAAGAGCAGACTCTTTAGGTTTTGGAATTAAATACTATGTCTCATACATCTTTAGGATCCAGTCCTCTATTTGCTCATAGAGGCCCATTCACTTCTCTGGGCCCATAATTCCCTGAGTTATGACAATTTGTAACAAAGCATCAATAATTTCTGACGTCTTGCATGTTCTAGCAGAAAATTTGGTGATATTGGGATGACTGTGGCTGAAAGCAATACTGTGACACCACTGTTATTTCAAGACAAAAATCACAGATTGTATCACAACTCAAAAAAAAATGCAAAAGAAGCCTGTTGTTGTCATTTGATTTACTGCAAACAGTAAAATATTCAACACTCCTGGGAACAGCAGAACATTCAAAATTATACAGTAAAAGCTTCCTCTAGTATCAATAAATCTTTCTTCATTCATTCATAACATGGATTTTAAGAGAGCCTTTACATACCACAAGATGGAATGTCACAATACTCCCAAGACAAACTGTTGTCCTTCATGATGTAACACCATGGCTTCTCATCACCATCTGGATTTCTAATTAATTCAGGGGGAGAGTGAATTACAAGCATTAAATACAGTGTTGTTCCAAGCTTCCCAGAGGTTTTCTGCTTTTTCTTCTGTACCATGCAGAGGACTGACAGGACTCTTAGATTTTGAGCCACCTGACAAAGCACAGAAGCACCTGCTAACTCCTAAATGGGTGAACAGCCTTTCAGTAGAATTCTTCATGCTTAAAGCTAACCAAGTCTAAGGTTCTGTAGGACCTGAAATACAGACACATGACTAAACACCTGTAAAATTTGCCTACAAGTATTTGGATGCATGAGCATGTTCACATGGTTTAAATACAGCCCACACTGAAGTGCCTTAACAGATATCAGCTCAGCTATTTTCAGGACTAAATCCCATGGGAGAGATTCCTTTTTTTAGATTACTTTTTTTTAAGTGAGGAAATTCCAACACAGGTATGTTCATAGAAAATCCATGACAAGAATAGCTAGCAAAAACGAATTTGAGAAGCTCAGGTTCACATTCCCTGGAGAGTCTGAGGAAATGAAAGACTACCTCAAGAAAATATTGTATCCCTCAAAAGGGAAAAAGAAAAAAAAGGAATATCAGAAAGAGTTTAGCCCTTTGTTACCTTGGTGTTAAACAGGTTTTGGTTTGATTCCATTAGAGTTTCTCCATGGTACAGCTTAATTGTCTTTACCAGTGCGTTATAAGTAACCAGAAATCTGCCCAGTTTACTGCTCCAAGAATATAGGGAAACTTTGAAGACCCAGAAAGGTCTTCAGTAGGCCAAGAAAAATAGACAAGGTAATTCAGGGCTCCAGATAAACATTAATTCTAATTTCAGTTGGATTTATCAGAAGTGCCAGCTATTATTGTAAGGCTCTTCAGTATATTTTTTCCTTTTAATCTGACTGCTATTCAGAAAAAGATTACAGCACTTTCAAATTCTCAGAACTGAAGAAGCAACACAGGTTGAGTCATCTTCCTCCAACAATGTTTCTAAATTAAGCTAGTTGAAGAAGGTATCTGCAGGATTATAGAGTGTAGCAGAGATATCCCCAGAAATTGTAACAAGCTGACAAAAATGTGAAAAGCTTTTTTCTCAGCTGTACAGAACATGAACACATCAGGTCCTACACCATTTTGTTCTTTGCATTTCCAATCTGCAAGTGAATATTCTGCTTAAATGATATGAATCGAAAGGATCAAGTTTTATCAAAGCATGAAATATGTGCCTGATAAATTTCCATACTGTGCTGGGAGACCATAAATCTCATACTTAAGTGCTTGAATCAGGACCAAGCCTTGGAAAGCAAGCTGATCTGGGTTAAGGGAGGGTGTAGGAACTGCTTATTATTAGTTTGTGTTAGATAGACAAGAGCTACTTTCAGCACACATGCATGCTTTTTATCATCAAACAAATCAGGAAGTGCAGTACATTCTGATTTTCCTGACATACTGGTTGAACTTCATGAAAAAAGAGGGGGGGGGGGGGAACCCACCAAAACCCTGGAAAACA
>JANZLQ010000056.1:37001625-37015407 GCA_026212715.1 Elanus axillaris
ACCCCCCCACCCGCAGGTCTTCTAAAAGCAATAAGGTAAAAAATTCCTGTGCAAAATAAAACAAACACCACACAGAGAGCTTTGAAGGATGTCCACATTAACCTAGCACTGCTCCCAAAGGAAGATTTGGTTTATCTTTCAGTGGCTCCCTGTGCAGCTGAAAATCTTTGCAAATATCTAGGAAGATGGCCAAGTGAGCATAGACTGCACTGAAGAAAGCAAGCAGTTGCCATCTTTTTCACTCTTTAATGATGAGAATGCGAAGTCTAATGAGTAGTGGCAGGAGATTGCATGCCAGCAGTCCCAGGACTGGACTGTTCCTGGCTTGAAGCAAATTGCTTCACATTTTCATCCACTAATACCTGCCTGTGGAAGTGAGAATAACAGCACCCACTGTAGCTTTCAGAGTTTGGAAACTAATGAACATGAACCACAACTGAAGTATAAGGGAAGCTATATACCTATATAGCTGTATTTCTATATAATTCAATCATACATTTATATTTATTTAGATTTCAGTATTTCTGTTTGGGTTTATGATTTAATACAATAGCAGATAATGCATGTCACTAATTTATAATGAATAACTGATTCAAATAGTTGTGCTGCTTTCTGGTTTGTTGAATAGCAATAAAACACCTGGACTGACAGCACCTAACACTGAAATAAATCTCTGCTGAAACTATAGCCTGATTGTGAAACACAAACAATCTGTCTGAGCCACAACCTGGGCAGAAATGTGGAAAAACTGGCATCCTTTTGTAATGAATTGAATCTAATAGAAACTTACCATGTAAAACAAGGATGGATTTAAGACTGGGAAAACAAAGTGATTTATATAGCACAAAAGATCTCTTTAAGTTGCATCCTAACATAAGGATGGTACACTCCATTCACTGAAACTAAACTTATTTTTTAATATAGTTCTTCTTCAAAGTATCTTTGTATCTTCTTACTTGCAAATACTTAGATCAACTGAGCTAAAATTGAAGAGATTTATGTTTGTTATAAAAGCTAATGTTCAAATCTACCTTAATACTTTCACACACAGATTTAAATCCAGAAATCTATAAACTCTGCCAGTATTTTCTTATAGCTTAGAAAAGTAATTTCCTAGATAAGAGGGAGGACTCACTCTTTTTCCATTTCATTTTTCTATTGATAATCTTCAGTTCTAGCACAGTAGTTATGATTTGAAGAGTCATAAATGCAATCAACTAAGTACATAGAGCTAAAAGAAGCAACGTATTTAAGAAATAGGTTGTCAATAGGTAGGGGAAAGAAATCCCAGCAGCAACAAGCAAATCTCAGTGCCATATTACTTTGACAGGGAAACAACCTATTGCGTGGACTATCTTACGGGATTTTCAAGTGTGAGTGCCTAATTCATAGCAATAGCTTCCATTCTTTTGAATATACCTGTAGGTCCTCATGTGTTAAGAAAATGACCCAAGACAAGTCTCTGGACAGGAAAAGAAACAGACAGTATGGCAATTAATGATGGTCAGGAGATGAGCTATTGCTCTGGAGAGAGCCAGTAAAGAGAGGGGGGTCTTTGGAGCACCTGAAGCATCCAGAGTGAGCTGGTGGGAGAAAGCAAGCAATGGGGGAGACAAACAATGCAATGGCAATTTCTGCAGTAATCCAAGGGGTGAGCTGAAAGCCTGTGAGCTGCTGTACCACATCTATCACATCTTCCCTTCAACCACCTTCCTAAGTGGCAATTATTCAGCAAAACAGATTGCATGGATTAAGACATGTCAGTCCCCTCACATTTCAAGAGAAGATGTGCCCTCCATAAAACATAATTAACTGATACCACCGTCGTGTCTCAAATAAATAAAAAATAGGATTAAAAACATGTCTATGGCTTTGAATTAACCAACACCCAATAACTAACACTGCTGCCAAGTCAGGCACTCTATCATAAGAGTAAGAAGTAAGCAGCTGCTTCATATTAACAGCTGCTAATATTAATCGTATTAGTTTATAGTAGGATTACAACAAAGATTTGTCATCTACAAAGGCACCACTGTAGGAACACAGAAGGCACCACAGAAACCTTAGTGCCAACCAACATCTGGAAAAAGCATTTCTTTGTAAAAATAAAGAAGTCCTCTGTTGATCTCAAAGCTACTCCTACCTCTGACTGGAGAAATTTTTGCCTATATCTTGGTATTTGTCTTATCAATCAATCTTTATAGAGTTAATCTTTGCTATATGCTATACTGCTAACAGTATAGCTCATTAGCTCCCCCCTCTGCAGCCTACATTTGCCATAACCTCCATGCAAATGGTGCTCCCTTCTTTGTTTGCATTTTTCTCTATATCAGCCAAAATCTTTATTATGTTTCCTAACTCTGTGAAGAAACCTGGGAGATCAGAGTAGCCTCTCTGTTATTGCTTACATCTATCACCTCCATAAAGGACACCTTATAATTATTGTTTTGCAAAGCCACAGTTTTTGATAGTCTCCTCACCATCCCCTATACTGGCACTATCTTAGTGCAGTGAATCATCGAGGTGGGTTCTTAGTTGATAATGCCATGCTCACTTACTTCTTCATCTTCCAATCCCTCCCACCATTTATCATTGCAGGGGGTCTAGGTCTAGGGTCTACTAGACCTAGTTTTTCTCCATGTAACTCTAGCATTATGTGAATTATTTTGAAATAATTCAAAATCTGATGAAAATCCAACCCATCATTACTATTTCTGCAACAGCACCCTAGACTTTCTCTTCATTATCCTTGCCTTATTAACCCTTGCCCTACCTTCATGCAACCTCCCAAGGGACCCATAAAACTTTACCGCTGCAAAAAACATAGTCCCCTCTCCAAGCCATATCAAATGATGATGCTTTTTTATCTGCTATTCCATACATTCTTCCAGAACTGTGGAACCTTATTCTTTTTTCATCCTAGTTTTATTACTAATCCCCAATGGTCCATACATGCAAGCAACAAGCAGCATTTCAGCCCCACTTACAAATCCTCTTCAACTCTCAGTAGCAGAACTACTTATCCAAGCTCAGTGGCGGACTGACTAGCTGAATACTCACTCACCATTGTCAGCCAACTGACCTTGTTATTATACTTCACCCTACTTCTTGTTTTTTTCCCCGAGATTCTAGAAAATAAGAAATTAAACATTAATCCAAAAGCATTCTAGTAGGTTATAGATAACATTGGTAAATATAAAACAAAAAGTTAAGACTCATTATCTTCTTCTCACTTCAGAAGAAAAAGATTTAAAACTTTTCCTCCAGCCTCCAGAGCTGAATTTCCTTTACTAAAGTACCTTTTTTAGTAGAAAACTGCAAACACCCTATTTCAGCAAAACAACCACTAGGAAGGTGGGTTTGCTGTCTTTTTTACTTCTTTTATTACCTCAAACTCCCCCAGTTTAACCCCCAAAGATGTGGCCAAGAGGGTTTTTTTCCTGTATGTAATTATATATTCAGCTATTCTGTCATCTTCCTTTTCTAAAAATCTTCAACCTATTTCTGACATACAACAACACATCTCCTTATATAACCATAAGCCTTCCACAATTAGCATTCCAACTCATACTTTCCTTAAAGATATGGTACCCCTATAATTGCATTAGTCATAGCCTAACTAGGAAAAAAAACACTAGAAAACATAGTTTTCAAAAATACCTTCAACAACTCCACACTTCATCATGACCAAAATACTAGCAAAAACATTATTGCTACCTAAACCTTAATCCAAAGAAAATTCAAAACATATAATCCTCTGTGCAGTCCTCCCAATACTCTCAAACCTACCATCTACTGTGACCCAGAACCACAGTGACATGAATCTAAACAGGCTTTCCATGTGCTCCTTTCTACCTCTGCATTAGCTTAATCATGAAAAGCACCAAAATCTGCCACAACTCATCTATCCCACTGATTTACTTTATTACATGGCTACCTTATTTTCACAAACAATTCCACAAGAACACACCTTGAACTGTCACCGAGTCCTAAAACCACAAATGGGCCAGAAATAAACCCCAGCTGGCCATCAAGAACAATGTACCACCCAATGATGAAGGTAATTCTAGACCCTAAAAATCCAGTTGAAAGCTGACAAACCATTGAAATACATAGCATTAAACCCCACCTCAATTATCTACCTTTGACTACCAGTTATTCTTTTGATCAACAGCAACACAAGAAAGCCACCTACAAAGACTAAATGTTTCAGGAAAAGGCTTGGCAACTAATTAAAACAGAATAAAGATACTCTATTAACACACCCTCCAATAAATCAAGAATAAACCTAAAAATGCAAATGAGACCCCCAAATTTACTAACAACCCATGTCCCAAAACAGTACCAAAGCAATGGTAAAGAGAAGGAAGTCCATTTACCCAGGAAATGGGGCAAAATATATATTAGTTTCCACTTGCGTATCAACTAAGTCTGACAATCTGAATGCAACGGTGGGTTGTCAACCACAGAAACCTAAAGGCACCGATCCCTTAAAAAAAAAGTCCTACAACTCTTTCCTTCACCCTCCAACTCCCTTTAACATCTGCACAAATGCTTATTATGATGAATTATCTGTCCTCCGGTCAAATAGCTCCTCCTCTTTCTTTAGCTGTGTGTCCCTCTGCGGTCACCCAACATCTCTACCATGGCTCCTATCTGTTCAAAGAAACATAAAGTGTCAAGTAATTCTACAATTACATTTTTATAACTGTTTGTCATAAGTTATCACCTCCAATGAAGCTAACTATTTCTGAAGTTAAACATCTCACAAAGAATACCCTCTCTACTCCCTGTACCAACTTGGGCCAGAGATGAAGCATCACACCCTTCTCAGGTTTCACTTCTTCCTCATATTTATCACTGCCAAAGTGGCTGGGTCTGGGCCTTTTTTGTAACTTTCTCTGTACAATAAGACAACTATTGCTACTCATGGTTGGATAATTAATTCTGAATCTTCACCTAAAGCCTGGATTCAGAGCTCTCTCAGCAAGAACTCGGTCTCCAAAGTGAATGCAGCTATTCTGTTAATACAAAATCCTTGTTTCTGAAAATAAGTGCATATTTAAGGGCAATTATTATGAATTAAACTTAATTAAAAATGGATCCTTGAACAAAATTAAACAGCATCTGTTTTGGGGAGGGATTTGTTGGTGACGTATCTGATTTCCTTTGAAACTATTCACTGAAATCTTATGCATATAAACTGTGTTACAACATTTTTTAAAATAGCAGGTCTTTAGTACTGAAGGTTTCTTCTTTAAGGGCTAGAAAATAATGTATTACCACAAAGAACAGAAAGCTATATTAGAAACTGTCTTTTATATATCGATCTTCTATGTTACATTTATCACCTCCCTTTTTTTTTTTTTTTTTTTTTGTCAGCTCATAATTTGCCAGTAGCTGCACGGCCATTATGATAGTGGCTTGGCAATATAAATATACATATATATAATGATTGTTTGCAGGAGAATTTTAAGACCTGTGAAAAGATTATTTTTGAGTACTGACAGGGACTCTGTAGTCCAAAAAAAGAAACAACTAAAGGACATATAAATAGGTATCTGTTAAACCACAAAAGTTATGATTATTCTTTGTAACTCACTGTTCAAAGGGGGGAAATAAAATTACCAGGCAGTAGTTTTTAAGCTAACAATAGAAAATACAAAAGATACATCATATCTATTTAAATTCTGGAACTTCTTGACACGGCATACCGTGAAAGAGAAAAGCATAGAGGAGTTCTAAAGAGTTTAGACAATTCATGGAAAAGGTCTATCTAAAATTCAGGTAAAGGTCTATCAAATATGATGGTCCAGCTGCCTGCTGAGACTATCCTCAACCGGAAGTATTTCTAAGTAATTTCCTGCTACTTACATTATTCTTCAGTAACCCTCTACTTTGCCAGTGCTTGAGTCACAGTAGTCCTTAGAGTTGTGATCTGACAATGGCAATTCAGTTAGTAATGTTTGTGAGTGTGACGTCAAGATAAATTAGCTGGTTTTCCATTAGAAACATATGAAGACTGGTTACTCTTTGTAAAAGTCAAGGGCAGAAGACATCAGAGAGGCTTCAAACATATCACAGCCCAATAACATTTTGGGGTACTTACTGTTTAGTAAACTGATTGTTTTCTTTTTTTAAAAAAAAAAAAGAAGACATTTTTCCATCACAACTTGGGTTTAAGGTTGCCTCTATAAATTAATAATTTAGAATAAAGTACATTTTGGAGACACTGTAACTTTCTCTGAATCAACCATTATAATCATAGGCTATTCAGACTGAAGGGTAACCTCACAATTCAGTCCTGTTAGACAAGGGAAACTGTACAAGACAGTAAAAAGGGAAACTATACAAGACAGTAAAAGGGAAAACAAAGAAAAAAAGCCAGCTGCGCTCACAGCATCAAATTGAAGGGTTGAAGAAAAAATTAATCCAACATATATTTAAAAATCGGTTCTACGTGCTCTGAGAGCACAAGCTCCCAGTGCTTTCACCAGAATGCCGTTGCCCTAGTGTGATGATGCTCCCACGTCTATAGACCCCAGCACTAATTTACTTGCATTAATTTAGAATGACTAAATCCTGGCAAAGAGTTTTTTTCCTTTTTAAACTTGTTTTCAAGGCCCTGACACATAAACACAATCCTACAGTTCCCGTTTTGTGTGGGGGTGTTAGGCAGCTGAACACAGATGGATTGTAAGCATCTAAAGCCATTTGTTTAGCAAACCAAGTGTTTGCTTTATTATTTTCAAGTAATCAAAGAGCACCTGCTTATTTCTTGTTCTAAGCCAGTCAGACAGAAACCAGTATTACAGCTATAACACTGTTATCCTGATACTTATAATCCAGTCTGTGCTGGGTGGATGTTTATGCACAGCGTTGCTGCTTTGGAAGCTGATAACGAAAGAGGAATTTGAAAAACAGTTTCACATGAAGATGAGCAGCACGCAGTCCTCCCCAGGACACCAGGTCGCACATGCGCCGTGCACACACAGCCCTGCACCCAGATCCATGCAGCAGCATTCCCAAAGCTTGGGACAAATCTCCCAAGGTCAAAAAAAACCACCATTCAGTTTGCCAGTTCAATCCTGCTATTTGTTATTCCAGCTGTACTGCTGGTCTCCCAAACGGATTTTTTTTCCCCAGCTTCATTAGATGGCTACATCATTTGTTAACCATCAGAATAACAAAAAAGAATACCAGATAACAATTCCAGTGTTCATTACCATGGTTTTTTACTGCACCACCCATTTGGACAACTAGGTGCCCACCATAGCTACTGGGAGTCTTGTCTTCAATTTTGATGAGCCCTGGGATTTATGTACTCAGAAGGACATAGCCAGTGAGTTGATGGGATCACAGACTTGTATGACTGAAGGTCTATTATAATTTATGCCTAAAACCTGCTGTATTTGAAAAACAGCCACTGATATAACTTAAGTATTTATCATGCAAGTTAAGTTTTACAAGCAGATTTAACCCCTACAGTGAGAAATGTTAAGTCTTCTGGAGGAAAATGATATCAAAAACTATGTAGCATCTAATAAGAAGCAACACAGAACTAACAAGTAGGAACCAAAAAGCTGTCTTGACCCACCAGTGCAAGTAAGGATTTTTAGGTAAGCTGTACTGGGCTAAATGTGCTACTAATTTAAAATACAAGAAAACTCAAAGAAAGGGTGTGCATTTTATCTTTGTCTACTTCCCACAATAATCTAGTGATACCAAATACAGTCAGCTGCTAGATTTTGTCAGAGCATAAATCCCACCCTTATGAGGGGATACATGCATCTTTTGGGAAGCGTTTGCACTAGAGTACAACTCTGTGACTCATCCTGCAAAAGGGAAGCATGCACTTATTTGACAGGCATGAGTAACTGGATTAAAATTTCTGCGTTTAATTTTCCATAGAGTTAAGGACATGAACAAATATTTTTAGAATCAGGGTCTTGGTGGTGAAGTGTGCTATGTTTTACACTGGAAGAATACATTAAACTCTTCTTCTGTGTGACTCTTGAGTTATTACAAGAAATGTCTGCAAAGGCAGAATAAAATAGAGGCAAAAACCACCAGCTTCACACCCAGATGAAAACTCCAAATTCCCTGCCGACTGGTACATTGTTATACTTACCGATATTGCAGTACTTTCCTGCGTAATTTCCTTTGCAATCACATACTGTTTTCCCACTGAAAGTAACCATTTTACATTCTCCACCATTCATGCAAGGATCATGACCACAACCTACAAGCAGAAACCAAAGATCTGTGACTGGGAAGTATTCAGTCCTATCAAATTTCCCAATTCTCCCATGGACTTCCAATGTCCTAGAAAGCCACCAGCTCTCTATGCTTTAGTTTCCAGTTCTGTGAGGTGGGAATAAAAGCACCTACCTATTTTGAAGGGCTTTTATGAAGCTTACTCAGTACTGTAAGTTACTTGGGAATCTGGGCAGGGTAAAAGTCAGCCACACTGAATAACAGAATAACCATACCAGAGCATATATATAGGGGAGGCATATGGTTTGCTTCCCATCATCTCTCCTTCCAAAAAGGAGGTGCTATGCTGGCTTCATCGGACAAGCGACAACCCAAAGCGCATGCCCTGCAGCTAGTTGGCCAGCTGAGTCAGGCACCTGGCAGCCCCAAAACAAGGAGGAGGCTTCATAACATAAGCATCACCCCAGCCAGGAATGGGTATGTCGGGCCAAAAATCATGGGGACTCTGGGATCAATGCAGGGCATATGGGATCCTGGAGGTGGGTAGAGTTTACATGCTGGCAACTCAAGAGTGGGATAGCCTTGGGAAGAAAACTCAGAGCTGAAAGAGAAATATGAAGTGATTGTAGGTGTACAGGGGAAGAGTAGAGGAGGGTGTGCCTCTTAAGCATGTAACAGTTTTGGAAGAGAAATTTTACCACTTCTACTATATAATCTGTTGCATATTCTTACAAACTGCACTTCAGGTTTGCATCCCTCTCAAAGAAAACACTGAGATGTGTCCCTAAAATTCAGCTTAATGCATGTAATTGCTTCCTCAAACAAATATGGACACATTGAAATTATTTTCTGGGTCAGCATTACTGCTCACACATGGAAAGGTAAGCTAAAATATTCTCTTTTGGGGAAGGTACATGAGTTGCAAGAGCAGCATTACTGTGTATAACACCGCTCAGGCTTTGATATCCTTACTGTCCTTTATCCCCACTGCATGCAGACTAGTAGCTGTAATACAAAATAAGTGCCTTACTTTTGTGTTCGACACTCCTGCACTCGATCTGGCCGTTCACACACATACACTGCTCCACAGCTCCTTGTTGGACTCTTGACCAGCTCGTGCCCACATCAAAGAACTCGTAGAGACTGTTGTCAAAACATTTCTCTGAAACACAGTTTAAAAAACAACATGCACTTTCTGACGTTATTTCTTGCAAGGAATGGCACCACAGTCTGCATCATTCCCTGCTCATCCCTTTTTTCCCGTTGAGCAGATACGTTTATTGTCAGTGGTTCTCAAGTAAGCCAGCCTCCATAGTGTGGAGGCACTAAGCCACTCTAGCAGCAGCTCCAAGGCCCTCGAGTCAGAGGTGGCTTTCTTTTCAAGCCCTATTAGCATGACAGTATCACTAGTTAAGCCCTTCCAAAAGTTTGTTCAGCAAACACAAAAAATCAAATCATCAGTGGTATATACTTGTGTCTGTCCCACTTTCCTGCATCATCCACAGATGATGGGATGTGTCAGAGACAGTGGAGCATGAGGACTGAAAAAAGCTTCTTTGCTTCTTGTTGGGAGAGAAGACTAGAGCTGCATGGAACATGGTTTAGTGGTGGACTTGGTAGTGTTAGGTTAATGGTGGGACTCAATGATCTTAAGGGTCTTTTCCAACCTAAATGATTCTATGATTCTATGAAAAGCCTTCATTAAACAACAGCAAACACAACTGAAAACCCTTGGTGTAAAAGCCCAGTTCCTTGCTTGATGTGCAGTAAATTGGGAGTGACACCACCATAAAACTGGAAAAATAACCCAAGCAAAGCCTTTTGGCTTGACTCTCCTCCTTTGAAAATTACTACCCTGAAGGTGGAGGAGCTGCCCAGGTGCAAAGCTGACATCACAGGAAAAGTCATAATAGACCCGTGTGTGCATATACATAAGGCGTCACCTGAAATTTTGTTGCTTTTTCATGTCTCTCTGCCCTACCTACTAGACGATATTAGTAATTTCCAAACATGCAAGGGATATTTAAATCTTAAAAAAAGCAAAGGGAGGGGAAGAGGCTCTTTGCGTTTCCCATAGCTTAATACCTCACTGGCTCAGAGCATGCTTGGATTTATAAGTGTATAATCAAGCTATTTTCAGCTGTCCTGTCAGCAATGGATTGTCTGTCATAACCATTTGGAAACCCGCCTACACAAATATTCGTGCTGCAGTGGTCTCTCCCATCACAACAGCACTACCTTTTCATTAAGCGAACATTAACGAGCTCTACTTACTGCTCATACTTCATGTTGTAACACCCATGGAAGAAGATACTTACTCATCTGACAGTCCTCGCCCGTGAATTCCTCAGGACAGGTACAGTGGTACATCCTATGGCCATGAGCAAAAGAACAGGTCCCTCCGTTTTGGCAAGGGTTGTTTGCGCAGTGATCTAGAGAGGCCACCCAAGAAGTTTTTGTTAATAGGTGCCAGATAAGCCATGCTTTGTTGTGTTAGGCGTCAGCTTGTTTACATGAACCATTTTGGTTCAATGCATGGTGGTTTTAATACCATCTATTAACCTAAAACAAAGTTTCTCCAACCAGTTTACATTGGTTTTGTTTTCAGCTGTATAGCAGCTATAGTTGTCCAGCTTTTAAAAACCGTGTAGTAAATCACTGAGCTGAACCTCCTCCTCCCCCAGAGTAACTTGTCCGAAAGTGGTAGGTCCAGGCACGCATCAAGTTAGTTGCCAGAGCTGCCACTGTGGCGAGGAAGAAGATGGGGCAAATGCCCACAAGATGGAGCTGTGCCTTTACACTGGGGAGGGAAGGCTGCAGCTCTGCTCTGCCCGGATTACTGCCCTGCATGCTCCGCATTTCAACGTCAGTGACAGGGATTATGCATCTCTCTTTCAAATTACACAAAGAACAAGCCTCGACAGAAGAATTTGCTATGGATTTTTGGATTATGTCTAAAACTAATGGACAGCTGGAACAAGGGAAAAAAATGTAAAGCAAAACAAGGGCACATCCAAGCAAATCAGGCCAAGCAATATTAAACTGGACCAGTCTGGTATATCTCTGTTTTCTAAAGAATTTTCTAAATCATGGGGAAATATGATGGGAGAGGAGGGGGTGTGCCAGGACAACCCTCTTAACTCCTGCAACAGAAGCTTTACTTGGCAATGCGCAATGCAAAAGTTGTAACAGTATTGCTGGCCAGGCAACGTTCCTGATTTCAGGCACTGTCAAGGGAGTTATCTCCCCTGAAGTTAACCAACATCATGTTTTACACTTGCTGCAGAGCTGGCCCAACAGCTTGGCTGCATTTGAATCTTCTTTTTTAATGCTGGTCAAACTCTGCGAGGGCAGCTGTAGTTACTCAATCCAGGTGCTCCTTCAGCTAGAGAGTACGGTCCTAAGCATGGGATGCAACATAAACACAGGCACACAGACAGGGCTGAAGCAAAGCACGAAAGGTACATCTGGAAATTTGCTGCAGCAGTGTAAATGTGAGGTTCCCCTGCATGGATCAAAATATTTACTTCAGAACAGAGTGGTGTAATTGATATCAGATAGCAGATCTGGGTGTATTCACTGGTAGTTTCACTCCACGATAACATCAAGGGAGAGCAAGACAGTGACGTTCCTACTGTTCCTGCTGTTCGATAGTTATGAAACTTGTAGTGCTGTAATATTTCCTCAAAGGAAAATCTGGCATTTCCTTTTCCCATCACATCCAAACCATGACTTGATCTCCAAGCCAGCTTCTGGTGCAGTGGCGTTAAAAGTTATTTTTTGTAGCCTTGTTAAATCTGCAAAAAGGACTTCCAGTCCTTTCCCAGTCGGGGTCTCTCACTGCATCCTACCTACCACTCCAGTCTGACCTCCCTGGGGTGTTCTGCATCCCTCCTCACCTTTCCTGGAGTCCAGGAACAACTTCCACTCATAAGCACATGGACACCTCACAGTTCCCTGCAGGGAGTCCTGCCCACCATTAACTATTCATCAACCAGGGAGTGTCAAGTCCCTGCCTGCTCAGCCAATGTCTAAAGCCACCCAGCAGTATCTCCCCAACCTCATAGGTAAAACACTCCAGGTTTGCTAGCAATCACCTTGACTTCAGCTTCACCTCTCTGAGATTCTGCTGAAAAAGCAGTAGCCTTGTCTTGCCTTTCTACTCATATCTTCCCACAGAAGAAGGAAGGCCTTTCTCTTTCTGCCACCCACCTTTCCCAGAACAGGAATTGCTCTTCCCCAGAGCTCCTCTTGGGATGATGCCTCTTCCTCCTGTCTGTGCAGCCCACGCTGCTCTGCTTCTTCCTTCCATATTGGTGCAAACATTTCAAAAAAATCACTGTCTAGCACTTTTTTCCCCAAGTCTGAGTCTCCCTGGGGGTTTGGCCATTCGTCCAAGATTTCCAGACATTCAGATCAGTAGTCCTAACAGACTGCCCAAGATCTGGAGGTCCCACACATAGACGCATTGCGCTTTTGTGCATATATATGTACATATATACAAACTACACATTCGCATCCCAGTTGGCCCATATGTGTGAAGGGGTCACATCAGGCGGATGATACACACAGACCACAGAGATCCCCTGGGCAGGAGTGGAGGATCCTCTGGAAACCTGAAGGCAACCATAAAGCTCCCACTGATTTTGGGGAGGTTTGAACAAGCGCCTTGGATGTTGTTATGGTGAGCTCCGCCTCTGTACAGTGCAGTACTAACACCTCCTCGAGCAGAGACTTCATACCTGAGCTTCACTTCATCCTGAAGATAAATACTTTTTGTTTAAAGTTTCTCTTGAAGTTGGCAGATGTATTTTTCTGGATCAATGCCTCCAACCCTTGCTTAGCACTAATTTCTAAGCAGCTCCATTGGTTTCAAGTCTACTCCCATGTACACATGGTATTCTTGGCCTGGAGAGAGTTTGTGCTTTCAGGCTTTGCTTTCAAGTAGCTCCTTCCCCATCTCAGTTCACACACTCCTCACCAGTCTCTCATGGACAAAGGATACTCTCTTTCCCCAGAATTTCTTTTTTTCATGTTTGTCAAGTGTCTATGAAGTGGTTGAGATTCCCCCAAACATTTAATATTTTAGTGGATTTTTTTCACAACAAAATCATATTTCTTCCACATTTTAAAGCTCAGCATTATTCAGTTTGACTGCTTCTTTCTTCACAGCTGTCTATACCACCAGGTAAACTTTCCTCCTCTTTGCTTGAAGTTCCCTTCAGCCATTATGCAGCTCCTTCCTTTCACCCTTACCGTAAACCTTTTCTCTTTAAGCTATAGCTGGTAATCTGTCAAACATTTTCCAAGTCCAAATACAGTGCTTGCTACTTTTAAAAAAAAAGTAGATTTATGTTTATAATTAACAGCTAAAGAACTTATTTAATTTCACAAAATTCCTAATGCTTCCAGAAAGTCTTTTCTTTGCAACAGCCAGCAGTGATCTTCTCCAGTTACCCCATCCTTTCCCCTTTCCCCTTTCCCCTTTCCCCTTTCCTTTCCTTTCCTTTCCTTTCCTTTCCTTTCCTTTCCTTTCCTTTCCTTTCCTTTCCTTTCCTTTCCTTT
>JANZLQ010000056.1:37015507-37031940 GCA_026212715.1 Elanus axillaris
TTTCCATTCTCCTTTCCATTCTCCTTTCCATTCTCCTTTCCATTCTCCTCTCCTCTCCTCTCCCACACATATAACTCTTCTTTTTCTGGAGAAAAAAAGAGTAGCCAGGACAAGCCCTCACTGGTGTGAAGGCATATTGACAGAGATACCCCTCAGCGAGGGGCAGGCAGACAAGGGTGTCTTTCTTGTTGCAAACCACCTTATCTAACACTGTGGTGGGCAACAGGCAAAAAATGAGCTAGAAAGCTCAAAAAGGCTTGGGGGAAGCCAGCTCTCTGCAGAGATGGCTGCATGTGGGGCTGGCAGGGCAAAGGCAATGGGCAGATTGAGGGACAAAGGTGGCTTAAAGCACCACTAGGCTTAGAGATCTCCTTCTTCAGCTACTGGAAAAGCCTCTTTGAGTCAGCCACCCACCACCGTGACAGTCAGTGTTTCACTGCAGGGTTAAAGCAGTCACGAGCTACAGCTTCCAACATTTTAAGCTCTGGGAGGGCACTCATGAATAAGTTAGTGCAGCCCTCATAGCCTGACTCTTGTAAGCATGCACTGTCCATAAAGTCTACATTCGTGTCTGACATACTTGCATTACAAAGGCACATACATTGCTGCTTGTTTTGGGGTTAGGTCATTTGTCTCTGATCTACTGTTAATCTGCTTTAAAGCCAGGCTGGAAAATAAAGTTGTTAAGTTTAAAATGATGATGCTGTGCACTGCTTAATTTTAGACTGTCAGCATGATTCAGCTAACACTGGCTTTTTGAGCACTCCGGTAGATTGCAATCAGCTTGGCGATGAGACTCCTGACACAGTGGTGAACTCCCAGCAAGGGGATGGTGGAAAATGACCTTTGTTTGAAAGAAGGAAGCAAACATCTAAGGGCATCTGGTTGTATCCCGCAGATTAACCAAGACAGGTCACATTTGAAAGTAGTGAGGTGGAGAAGAGAGGAACACGATGAGCATTTAGACACAGATCCCAAAAAAAAAAACTTCATGGGCATCAAGTCTGATCTGCGTAACACCTGATTTTTCAACACTGGTCTGTTGCTGTATGAACTGAGAATTAGATATATACATTCCTTACAAACTGAGATTCCCCAGCATCCAGCTCATGAAACATGGAGCTGGGGAGACAGAGACAAGCAAGGGCCAGCCCCTGAGGCACTGCTGAGGACAGGGATGCATGTTCCCCACTGAACTGCCTGGGATGTGGTGGTTTCACCCAGCGTGCCAGTTCAAATGACTTATCTAGAAAGGAGAGTTTGCCGCAGCCCTTGGCTTCCCGTTTTAGACAGACTTTCGCAATGAGGTTATTGTAGCACTGGAGTGTGGTGACCACATGAAGCCGTAGCAGTGCTCAGCTAAGTAACCCTTTCATTGTCCCTCGGTACTCCTGCAAGGAACATGTCTGTCCTCTTGTCTTCTCTGACACAGCACAAAGCCCAAGGAAGTCTGGTTTTGGAGGTCTGCTCTTTACCCTGAGATCTCGAGGAAGGACAGCTGGAAGTGACGGCTGTGTGTTGTAGAGGGTGTGAAACATTTCTGTACCTTCTAAAAAATTAACTGGTGAAACAGACAGAAAATGCAGCTGACTAAATGAAGGGAAAACTAGAAGGCACATCTGAGCCATGAGGGAGAAGACGAACACCTCTGCTTGGCTCCAGCAGGAGTTCAGATTTCCGTGCTGTTGTTACCATAATTTATCTCCATGACTTCAAGTTAGTCAAGAGAGTGAACTAAAGACTGTGTGATGTTCACAATCTAATGCTATGATTATGCAGAGTCACAAAGAGATCCCAGAAACAGTTAATGTGAAGGCTTGTTCTGTGTACACCAAATAAAAGTAGCACTGAAGGCATCGTCCCTCCTTACTGCAGGTAGCAAAGTAGGAGCCAGGTATCTGGAGCAACTCAGCAATGGCTCACCTTACCTGAGTGGTCTTTGGGCAACAAAGCACAGTGTCCCCATCTCCTGTCCCGGTCATAGTTATGTGTTGTTGAACACCTGAAAAGAATAAAAAGTGCAGTTTAGTGCAGCTTTAAACAACCTGGAAGTTTGCACTGAAGCTACATGGCCTTCACACTTTGGCAAGCTGGAAATTCATAGCTTTTTTTTCTAATTAGCATGTTTCATTCAAATTCTCTTAAGATCAGAGGAAAAATACACTTTCTTTTCTTGAAGATGTTCTGCCCCATTTCTCTCAAACAAAATACAGATTAAGAATGAGATGTGGAAGCAAGACCTGAGATCTCCAATGAATCCTCCAGAAAAACCCAACCTTCTTTCTATTTCTAAGATTAGAAAACGAAAGACAGAAATAAAAACCAAAATCAAAGCACTTGAATTATGTCTCTTTTACTCATTACAAAACAAGCAAAGCAGGACCCAACCCATTTCTTATGTCTGTCAGTTACTTTATTAGTCTGTGGAGTCAGGAGACTGTCCACAGAGGGACTTTTTCCTGGCTTTCAGTGGCAAACATATTGTGCACTCAGTTCCTTTAAAGTATTTCTGTTTTTTAACTTGCCAGACAAAATGAGGAAATAACTGACACAGGGGTGATTTCCAAAAGCACGGATAAAACCTCTGCTTTTTGCAGAGCAGCGGGCTGAATCCCACATGCTAAGCCACTCATGAGAATCCTACAGAGACAAACTTTGACAACTCTTTTGTCCATATGCTTTCCTTGCCCTCATCCGTCTGTTATCTCCAAGGCTCATAGCACTCCAAGGAGCATTAAGCCGCTATTTTCCATTTGCAGAGGTAGATTTACAAGCTTTCCTGGGGCCACACAGGGAGTGTGACTGAACCTTGGAGGTCCATGTTGTGTCCCAATGCACCACCACCAAAATAGCCTCCTTAACCAGTTGTAATGCAGCATAATATAATAATGCAGCTGCCACTACACAAGAAAATTAGTGGCTACGCAGCACTGGAAGAAATAGGAGTTTGCTTTATTTAACATGCCTGATGATAACCTATTTTTATTATGTGTGTTTTTATCATACCTTGAACAGTTGTGTTATTGAGTATTTTTTCACCCTAGGACATCACAAGCTAGATTGAAATTTTATTGTAGAGCACGTCTACCATTTTCACTGTCCTATTTTGCTTCTTAATTAGGTGCCATGTGGTTTTTAAAATGCTTTAATTCCTATGGAGCATCTGAATAGGCCACACATATTAAGTTTGGTGACCTCAATTATCTAAGATGCACAAAAAGAAAGGTGCTTGGTAGTGTAGTGCAGATTAACTTGACACCTTCTTAAAGAGGCTATTTTCTCACAGGCATTAAGGCCTGTGTGACTCTGTTGGGAGTTAATGGAAATTTCTCTGTGCTCCTTCGGTGGGAAATGGATCGTGGTTTTTTAAAGGATGGTCTATTACACATGAGGATTAAGGTGAGGAGTAAGTTAAAAGTGGTTCCCAGCAGTGCACTGCTTGTGTCATTGTTGGCAAAACCATCTCTGACTGAACACTTCATCTGTGCCAGCTGTGACGGGGAAGGAGAATCCAAACTTTTCTGACTAACTTAATTAGTGTTTTAGCAGAGCAACGTTACACTGAGCAGCATGGGAGAGGCAAATGGAAAAGGCCCCATATACATCTAAGGAATTCAAGCAAACTCTGATCATTAGGGGAAAAAACCAATTTATATGCAAATTAATACTTTCTGGAGTCTGTCCAGTCGCAGCCAAGTTCTAAGCAAACAGAGAATTCAATTTTTCCCTTCTTAAGTGTTTTTTGTCATCAGACACCCTGACAGAGGCTTCTTCCACCAGCTTTCCACAACCCACTGGTCCTCCCACCCAATGCTCTTCACAGCCAGTCCTCTCCTTCCCTATCGCCTCTCAGTGCCTACAAAGAGGTTGGTCCTCCCCTGCGATGCCAGGCTGCCTCCTCAGTGCCAGGCTTCTTGCACATCCACATAATCCTTTCATATTTTCCACTGCATATCTCTCACTGTTTGGGAGAAGCTCAGAGCACCATCAAAGCTACTTCACTAGTCTCTCTCCTTTTCTTTTTAAAATCTCTTCTTTGCTGGGAGGCTTATCAAAAATGTGATGACATTTTGGTCTCACAGGATCTTACCTCCAGCAGCCACACCAACCAAATAGGCTTATTATTTCTTTGTGCTACTTTTAAATGGGTCCACTCTCTAAATTTATGAGACAACAAATGTCTTTACATCAGCCTGTCACATAAAATTGTTAATAAAAAAGTGAAAACTTAAAGACAGATACTGAATTAATTACACCAGGAAAGTCCACTACTAGGCATTGATTTAAACAAAATTCGAAACCCATGCATGGTAAACAACACAAGAATGGCTGGACAAAATGGTGTATCAGAGGTGAGGCCTAACTGGTAGGCAGGATAAATGGAAAGCAGGCTATTTTACCCATCAGGAGCAACGGGAGCCTTAATAATAGGACATTTTGGAGAGCAAGCAAAGCCTCAGGCCAGAACCAGACTGGTGGAAGGAAAGAGCTCTGCCATCACACCTGGTGCTGTCACCATGTTCAAGGCCCGGAGGTTCCCTCAGACCTTTTTAGGTGTTGTACTGACCACAGGAGATGGCCAGACTTCGCCTGACAACACCAGAGCAAGCACTACTAGCACCAGCAAAATCCAGAGCCTGATGCTTGGTGTCTCCTGGCTCACCCCGCGAGTCCTTCTCCTTTCCAGGACTGGCATAAACTCTCCAGCTTGTAATGCAGCTGGCCAAAAAGCCCTCCTTTGCACTGTTTTCAATCTTTGGCCAAAGTATCAAATCTTCCTGTTTCCAGAGAAGATGGTAAGATTGTGCCATTCCTCTACAGACCTAAGCCCCACCCTTGCAACCTGGCACAACGGGACCCCACACATCCAGCACTCAAGCGCAGGATAAGGCTTCTCCAGGGTATGAGTCAACACCTTCCAATTCACAGCCAAAATCTGAGCCAAAGTCTGCTCCCACTGTTCCCCTTGAGCAGAATCTCAAGGGAACCCATCCCACCATGGGACACAGGGGCAGGGCGCTGGTAGCAACCCTGAAGCCCCAGCTTGGCTGCAATTCAGACCTCCCTCCCCATTTGCTCTCATGGGTGTTCACTGCACCCCCATTTTGTCTGTCCCTACACCCTTTTGTCTTTCTGGAGATGCCAATGATCTTTAGCAACAGTTCCAGCTAATATTTTCTCTTCAACACAAAAGGAAATTTACATGACATCTTTTCTACCTGGTAAGAGGCCTCTAAATAGAAATTTATCTGTGAAAACAGATTATAATTAAAGGGAAATGCAATACAGGATGCTGTTAAAGGAAGTTTGTTATTTGAATACTGCAATTATTTTGTCTTCTTTCCTGTGTTTTTGATAAATATTTATAATGACACAACTTGTTTGTTGCTCTCTGAGTAAGTAGGGAGAGGTTTCTGTAGTCAGGACTCTGATTTATGTTGAAACATTTAATGTTATGAATGGACAAGGTCATGTCTGATTACCTTCCACATTTGGCCCTTTGAATCAACAGAGTAGCTTTCGTAAATGAGACATCCAGCTTTGTGTTAAGGTAGACACTGCCATTAAATGCTTTCTGCAGGAGGACTATCTCTCTATTGAACTTAATATATGGGCTAGCACACAATATCTGTGTCATATGTAGTATGAGAAAACATATAATAAAATTAAAGCCTGTTGGAGCAGGCTTTGGCTCATACTATAGAGTCCTGCCTGTAGTCCTGCCTTAAAGTATGGCTTGAGGACTAAGGACATGGACTCATTAAGTGCATAATCCAGCACTCTCCTGGTCTGGTCTCCTTCCATTTGCACCCAAAGAGGCAAGTTGCATCCAGCCTCCTATCATCTCCCTCCTTACTAGCAGCTGGTAGGCAGGCAGGAGCAGGCAGGACACCAGCCATGCCCTCACCTGTTACCTGCCAGGTGCCCTGGGATCAGTTATTCAGCATCAGTCCAGCATGGGCTAGTGCCAAGTCATACAAAAATGCACAGAGCACATTTCCTGACTGCTATTCAGGGCTCTTTTCCCGGCATCATTGTGCCTAAAGTCACACTTTAGGTTGCTTTTAGCTTATGAAAGAAGAGTAAACACTGGCCAGAAGGTCAACCATGGGGTGAAATGGCCTGTCAAAACCAAATAGCTCCAGCTGTCCTCCTCCTCATGTCCCTGCCTGTAAATGGCTTTTTAAAAATTGGAAGCATAAGAGCAAGTTGTCCAAGGTCAGCTCTAAAGTGTGCTCTAACCTTGGATCCCATCCATTCACAGATCTTTCTGGTTTTTTCCATTTCTGTGGCCTAACTGGCTAAAAACAAATACACAGAGTGTCATGTATTAACAAGATCCATCTTAAGCATTGCATGAAATTAAGTGAGTCCAAAGGTCAAACACTTTGTGGCTACAGTTCATCAAAGACAGGGTTCAAACTGGAAAATTATTCCAGTTCTCTCAAATATCTCTTAAGATATTCTCTAATTCTTGTTTCCTTGAGGCTCTTCTCATCTGGATTGTATCTATGGATGTTGAGGAAATTCAGAAGTGGCCTCTAGCCTGAAGCTTTATGTCTATTTGTGTAAGAAGGTATGTGTTGTGTTGTTTACATTACACCAGCACTTACACTTAAAACAGATGTGCCATTAGAAAGATGACACTGATTATGAACAAATTATGCAGTCCAGTATAAAAAATGAGAGTTCTTTCCTGCATAGGTGAGTAAAATAAACTCTTTAAAATATTATCTCTACCCTAAAAACATGCAAGTATGTGCCTTGCACATAGCTCATCTGTGCCTACATTTTCACATTACTGGTACCCATATATTCCCTGCTTCATTGCCTTTGACTTCTGTTAATATATGCCCATTAGATAGGTTCATCTGCAAAGTTAGTCTTGTTTATTCAGTGCTTGCTGCAGTAGGATTCCCACCTGACTGCCCCTACCCCAAAATGAATAATGAATAACTTCTGCTTATGTAAAAGAATAACCTTTGCCCAAAATAAGGAGGCCTGGTCTTAAACACACTAGTAGAATAAGTCATTGCCCAACAAGCAGGAAAAGGGGAAGAGGAAGGGGGAAAAAAACCCTACTTTCCTCAAAAATCAGATGGTCTCTGCTGCAGTACAAGTATGGCCCACACAAATCAAACAATTCCTTAACCAAGTGTCATCTCTTACAGGTGTCTGTATCTCACCTTTCTCCCTCAGCAGAGGGTTTCTGTCAGGTCCTTTCATTGGTCCTGCCCTTTCTGTACAAGCTCTTGCCACTCATATAAGTTGCAGTTCCAATATGAAGGCCAAGGAAGAGACATTTCTGCAGTTCTTGAGCTTTCTGTGGCCCTGGAGACCCCATGTCTGGGCTCTCTCCCCTCTGAGCATAAGTCTTGACCTGAGGGCCATGACAATAAGCAGGAGAACTGCATAGTTCTCCTTGGGCACGCATCAAGCTCAAGTTAATTATTCTAAAAATAAGATTAAAGGACTAAAAGGATGACATTTTCATTTGAATGCTATCTTCATTTATGAGCAATGTGAACTTACCATTTCTTTTGGGAAAATAGATTTGATAAACATGAGTGATAAAACCTTCCACCGTACCGGAAAGGAAATTTGCATAAATTTCCATCCTCTGTAAACACTGAAATACAAGAATAAAAAACTCATCATGCAGGTGAACGCCAACCCATGGGTATATATATTATATGTTATTAAATGAAATTATGATGATAGATATATTCAAGTTTTTCAGCTGTACTTTGGACTCTGTGTTTCTGGAACTTCTAGTGCATAAGAGGCTTAAAATCCTACATAATGACCAAATCAACAAAGATTAATGGGCTCTGTGGTAGAATAAAGATCTCAGATCATTTCAGCTCAAAATATATTGCAAATTCTGGTACAGCAAATGCCAATTATATTCATTAATTGCAATTATCATTTCTAATTATGTAGTATTATAATAGCGTATTAAATTGATTTCTGAAGTAGTATCCTTTCAGGCTCCATATCACATTGTAACATCTGTTTAAAACAATTAAGGCACCAGACAGTACAAACTGAAATAGAAACAGTTAGGAGAAAGAAGGTTTTAAAGTTTGGGGGAAGACAGATAGTTTTGATCATACCACCTTCTCTTCGGGATAAGCAGATTCCTTACAAGTGGGGAGAAATTGATGGGACCAGCATCTAAAAAGGGCAAGTTTTATGTTTACCACGTCAGTGACGGCAGTCTAAGGAAGGGTGGTGGGAGTCTAAGGAAGGCTAGTGGGAGTCTAGCAGAAAAAAATCCTTCAAGACGAGTCTTGAGAATGAGAGACTGAAGATAAAAAAGACAATGAAAAACTGTCAGAGCTTATTTAACCATTAAACTAAAAGCAATCACTTTTGAGAGCCGGGAGCGTGAATGGGAAGGCAACCACTGCCGTAGGAGAGAAATGGGGCGTACAGCCGAGCTGGCAGCACAGCACGTTTCCATTTCTCAGTGACAATGTACGACTTCTTATTATGCTAGGCTTACCCCTTCCATGATGGCTGGGGCTTCTGCACACCCTTGCGGTACCTGTTAACCCTCACAAGCCCAGACTCATCATCTCAAAGAGCTGCTGAGGCCAGTTATTAGCATTATGGAAAAAAATAACCCATCCCTGTGGTCCAAGCCCTTCCTAACTGTTTGGAATTATGGTCTCTCTCTCTCTGTCCTAACTGTTCCCTTCTCTGTCATTGCAAACTAGCTACTGCCAGCCCCTCTGCTATCCTTTTTTCAAGCTTGGTTTTCATTGTCTGAACTAATTAAGCAAATGTTCAGGTATTTACCTTTTCTGATACCTCCCGTTATAAGCAGTTAGGGGAGCTGTGAAAACACTTCCATTCAGAAGACATATTGCATCCCAAAGTCCATTAAAGACTGTTCTAAGCTATAAAGGCATCACTAATGGCGCAATTCATGTAATCCTTAACAGCAAAAGCACAGGACAACAACAGCTTTAAAAATAGAAGTCTGCAACGCCCCTGCATAGCCAGGTTGTCTGTTTGTTTAGATGCCATCCAAACAAATGCAACCCAGCAAACTGCATGGGGCTCAAACCATTCTCTCACAGAGAGACAAAGGGCTGTGGCAGAAATTGAACCTATACATACAAAGACCTTATACACTTTAAAGTTGCAGGGCAGATGCAGCTCTAATTAAAATAAAGGGAATTGCACACCTACAGCCACACTGTGTTATGAGTGAATTTAAGCCACGCCAGCTGAGGCAAACTGAAATCCCATCAGCACCTTCCCATTAATCCACACTTGAAGGAAAATTACCAAGATTCCTGAGCTAATCCCAAATTCCCCTCTACACAGATATTATTATTGGCATACCTATTCCATAATCCTTATTCATGTTGAAACAAAGACAGGCTTACTACCGACTTGCACAGCATGGATACAGACAGGCAGATCATTCTTACTGTCATGAAACCTATTGGATTGACTTTGTACCTTGTGGGCGAGTGAACTCATGTTTTGAGCCTCTTCCTGCCCCAGATTTGTAGTGCTACAAAGAGAAAAAAAGAATGTGGATTGGAGACACAAATTGACTCTGGGAACCATCCTATAGAGACAAATGTGCTTTCCAGTGTGCCCTGAAATTGTGTTTCTCCCAGTGCTTTTGCAAGCATCTCATTGTTTGCGTGTGATTTTTGCTGGGGCACAGCCTGGTGAAAGAGGGTAGATAAACACTGGCTTGTGAAAGGTCTCTGTTAAACGAGGAAAACCCAGCACAGCACAAAAAAGGCCAAAGCTCTGCTCCATTATATCCTTCTATTGCCAAGGGACACATCTCCTACTTCTCTCAGCAGGAAGCTTATATGCATTCTGGGGCTGGTTCACAGTTACAAATAATATCCCAGAATTTGACTTTTCCTGCCATTTAGCTGTATTCCCCAGGGCATTAGTTAAAAAAGCAACCTCTACTCTATTTGGGTTCACAAATCAGCAAGCAAAGAGCACTAGGCTGAGCTGATTTTAAGCCACAGGAAATAATAAAAATTGGTAATACATATAAACTGCTGCTGCTGCTACCAAAAGTGCTGACAGCTGAACTATAGCAAAATAAAAATATCCCAAAAGAAGTCAAAGAAGCAGCACATCATGTATGTGGAACTGGATAGAGGACGTAACAAGTAAGGGATAAGACAAAGCTGTTGCTAAGATATATAGGGAGGGCTTGAACAGTTCTGAGGAAGAAACAGTTTGGGCACTCTACACTGACCCTGCCAGCACTGAGCAGTCTCCAACAGCTTCAGCCAGGACTGACCTTTTCCTAGGCACCATGAATATTCCTCTCTGCTCCCATCTGCAGTATCTAAGGAGATACTTCTGTAATTCACTGGGATAGTTAGGATGATAGCATCACTTAGGTATATTTGAACTAGTTTTAACCTAGCTAGTGAAATAAGGCTAATCATAAAGCCACACAAACGAGCATCCAGGCTACTAGCTGTGCTGCTAGTCTATGGTGGATGCCAGGCCGTGGTGGTGTTTAAGCAAACTAGCAAAGTCAAACCATCATGGCCAAGCTCAGCAGTGCTGCAGGTGCCTTGCAGACGTACCCCGAAAAAGACACAAAGCACACGATGAAAACACCGAAGGGCATGAAAACATAGAGAGGACTGAAAAGGAGATGGTTACCTAAACTGGCATGTTCAGTTACCAGATAGCAGTAAGGGCTGGTGGGGCAGCACTCTCCTTCCATGCTACTGCAGGTACCTGCTTATGTCAACACATTTCTGAGATGCACTTTCAAAGTATTTCAATTTTTGTGGCCCTTCCACCCTTCCCGTTCCTCCTCCCTGGCAGGTCATGGATGTAAGAAATTCTTTAAATGCAGATACATTTGGGAGCAGCTACCCTACAGGCCCCCCACTTAGTCATCACTGCTGTGAGCCTTCATCTAGCAAATCCCTTTTGTTTTTCACTTGAAGCACTCTTCCTTTCGGTCTGGTTGGCAACTTCACTCATCCAACCCCAAGGCAACATTGTCCTGCCAGCCAGCACGTAGGTGATCCGCCACTCCAAAACAGAAGAATCAGACTTACCATCCTTGCACAGTCACTGCTCAGAATCAGAGCCAAGAAAACAGTGAAAGGAGCACAGACTTTCATCTTTGCTCTCCTCTCATGAAGGTTTTGCCTGGCAGACAGCAACTTCCAGGGCTGGGCTGAAGCAGGAAGGTGAATCAGCAACGAGCTTTCACAAGGCACTGTGATTTACTTGACTTTAGGGTATTTTAGTTTTCTAAGTAAGCAGAGCTGTTATCGTTGTTAATCATTAATGTCTTTGTGGGTAGATGGGAATGCCATGTAGCCAGATCTTCTCCCCGAAGCACAGGGAATGAAGAGTTTACAAAGTGCCTGACCCTCGGAGATGATCGCCAGTGTACTCAGCAAGCATTGAGGAGCACCTCAAGAGGAGCAGCTCCAATGTTGCTTGTAATCAGAGATGATTTACCATCCAGACATTTCCCATCTCTTTTCCTTCAGGAGCTAATGAAAAGCATGGTATAGCAACAAAAAGGAGCTCCAAGCAAGCCCACTCAGGAGATGACATTACATTGCAAAATACAAACTAGATCAATGCCGATATCAGACACAAGAATTACTCATTAACAGATGGTTACCTGCCCAACCGTGACTTAAAACAGAAGCCTTTCAGCAACAGACTGGGAAAATTAAAAAGAAAGAAAATAGGCATTACTCAGACAAAATGTTTTGTGTACCAAAATGTTCCCTTCTGCAGCCGCCTGAGCAAAGCCACCTCTGTCTTGTAAGTGCTTGGCTGAGATAGCTGCACTGCAGAAGCATTTCTAACAGGGATGCAGAAGATATTGCTAAAACTGAGATTTCACTAGTGGAGTCTGCTTCAGCCCCACCTTGCCCCACAACCAAAATGCACAGGTTTGGCTGGTGCAACTGTGTCTATGCTTGAGGCTTTTGCCAGCCATGTCCCATCAACCAAGGACCACACCTCTTCACACCCAAAATCCCCAGAGCCACAACAACAGAAAGAATACCATAGCCCTTGCTTAAATTGTGCTCTACCCTTTGAAGTTTCACCAGCACAGCTATGGAAGGGATGTGATTTTTTTAACACAACAAGGCAGTAGGGCCCAGTGGTGCAGTGGAGCTACCCCGGCCCAATTTTGCCATGATGGTTTCTCAAGCTGGAGTGGATTTCCACTGGCTGTGCTATCACACTGCTATGTCTCTTGTCACAGTAATAGCTGTTGTTAGTTCAAATATGCATATATAGGTTTAAGGACAAAACTTTCCTACTGTCATCAAGGCTTGGAACAGCAGGAACCAGACAAATTTGGAATTTTCTTCCCAAAATCTAGCAAAGAGCAAACAAGCAGAAAAAAATTCTTTGCCTCTATGCATTGTTTGTGGCCTGAAGATTTGAAGTAAATAAAGCTTCAGAAGAGAGCTGTGGAATAGATCTGCTTTATTTTCACTCATTTCAAACATGGAAATAGGACGTACAGACAGTCTGATCTGCCTGGGGACACCTGGCAAAGCTGGAACATAGATTTCTACTTTCTACCTTCATTCTTCGCTTTGGCCATCAGACTAGTAATGCCTATACAATGGCTTATAGACATCTGTTTACCATCCAGGCTACCGAAATTGTGCAAAGGAAGCAAAAAAAAAAAAAAGCCATTAGCTGCTATTTCATTCATAGCTCCCAAAAGCTCCTCCGAAAGGGAGGAGCAGGGGAGCAAGGACTGGACAGTGAGGAGAGGAGGAAGATACTCTTTTAAAGCTGCAGCAGTACCCTCTTCCACCCATTTCCAGAATAAAAAAATCCACTTCCAGGAGCAGAAACATTGTATTTCTTTGGTGATGAAAGCAGGTTGTAAGAAAGTATTTTCCCATAGCTAAAAGTAAGAAAGAAGAAAAGCAAGAATGCATTCTGTGTCCTTGCATCTGCTCCCAGCTGCTGTAGTTCATAGGCATTGAACTACAAGCAAGAGTTGCAAGACTTTCTGGAAGTCACAGCTTTAAGCTTTTGGCTCAAACTGATTCATCAACATAAGAAAAAGGAAGAAGCACCAACACCAGGAGCCACTTCAACTGATAGGACGGTGCTAGCACAAAGCAAAAGAAAAAAAAAAACATCAAAGGCAGGAATTGCAACAGCTGCCAGCGAAGCACCACCATATAATGGGAATTACCCCTGAGTAAGGTCTGAATAACGACCAAACAGTGATTTCAGGGTTCAGGCAGATATGAATCATTAAAAAACCCTAACTACTCCATGTACGCTGCCTGCATTGGTTCAGCAGAGAGGTGTCTGAACAGGTTTTATGGCCACGGAGAAAGGGCAGAATTTGAGCTGTGTTTTTTTGTAAATTATGTTAAATGATCAGTGACTCTTCCAGATATTTATAGCCAGAAGAAAGTCTGTCTGCCTTCATCAGGCTTTTTGTAGAATCAGTAAAAATGAAGTATACATATTTTTTTTTTGAGATGTTGTCTTTCATTGGCAAGAAACCACTCAGAAAACTGAAGATTCAGTTTTGATACTGAATCCTTATAAACTTCACAGGGCTTTGAGCACTTGAGAGTTCATAAGGGTGAAGAATAAGGTCTTGGCTGCAGATATTTTTGTGTCATCACACAAAGCTTTTGGCCATGAGCAGCACAAGAAGTGTGCGCGGAGGGACAGCTGGGGAACAAACCTGGGGAAAGAGACCTGAGATGGGTGAATCCCCTACCCTGGTCCAGCTGTATGCCCTTCCAGATCAAGCTGCCCAGCAGCACGGTCCTGGGTGAGCTGGGAATGGCCCCAAAGGCAGAGCGGCACCGAGCAGGGAGGCCATCCCTTACCCTAACACGTGTTCACGCCTGATTGCACAGTCTCTCCATCAAGAAGGCAGAGGCAGAGAGCTTCCAATGCAAAGATAACAAAAATGGGAGAAAAATAAGCCGCACAGAGCTTAGCGACTTCAGCAAGTGCAACCTTCTTTATCTGCTCTTGTACACGAGTGCCACAATCGCTGCTGCCCGGGTGGTTTACAGGAATCGCATCTGACCTCAGGAACGGAGTAAGCAGAGACAAAGGCAGAACGGGTGCATGCAGCCAGCCACCTCCTCCGCACACAGAGCATCGACCAGTCCGCGCCTGCAGCAGCCCTCCTCCTCTGCCAGACACCGAAGAGCCACTCGCACGTTCAGAGATGACCGGATTGCCTGTTGTTAAAAGGCCTCTGGAGACGCCTACCATGAGAGAAGTTTCTTCTGCTGTAAGGAGGAGATGCTGCTTGGTTTGTATCGCTGCAGCTGAGAACCCACCAGCCTGCAAGACCTTGGGCACAGTGCCAAAACCATCACCCCATGGGTCATGCTGATGGCCCACAGAGCTGCTCTACTTGACCTTCTCAAACCAATTAATATGTGACTCATTATTTCCAGCGTACGGAAGGAAACTCTCCATAAAGGGAGAAAACAGTCAGGTGTGTATGGAGCAAATATGATTAACAGCAACGAGAAACACAATGAGGATATGGAAACAATCCATATGGCATTCAAGATAAAGTCCCTAACGTTAGATGTTAGACTTCATTTAGCACCCATTTCAAATGATGCTCTGTAAAACACTAAATAAATGTGACTATAAATATAATTATAAATATAAATAAATATTAAAAAGTATGTGTGTGTTTATATAGATAAAAGCGAGGAAATCTGGAAACAGGACCTAGAGGAAAGACTTAGCTTTGGGATGACAAAATATTTGGCAGCTCTAAGGCCTGGAATATGCATTGCAGCTCATCCCACCAGTGAAACTGCAGCAAGGGTCTGGTTCTTGTTTTCTAAGAAAATTCCATTTTCATTTTAAAGAAAGGCACATTCTGATTCTTAACTTTACTGCACATAATATTGAAAATTTCCTGTGGAGCACACATAATCCAAATGCATTTAGAGCCAGGTTCTGCTACTGCTGAAGCCAATGAAAGGTTTCAAAATAAGACTAGGATCTCTTTATCATGTTTGCAGGCTGTAATCCTTCTGTATCAAAGGCTAAAATCCCTCAGTTTCAACATTTTCCCCTTAATATTGACATCATCATGGGAAAATAATAAGGCAAATAAACATGCAATAAATGAGCAGAAAGAGACAGAAATCCTTGCTGCAGGGGGTATAGCACATACTAATAATGCCGCCTCATACATCTGCCTTTTCCTCACATTCCACATTGCAATGTTTTTTATTTTGTTAAATTTAACAATAATTAGTAAAAGCCCAGACTGAGCTCAGGCTCTGAACTACCTAGTAATAATGAAACAGTATTAACAATCATCCTAAGCCATTAAATACCAACGAAAAATAGAGTCAACCACCATTATGAAATAATAAAATTGCTTTTTTTTCATCAATTAGTTCACTAGACAAAAGTGGAAAAGACAAGTTTAAACACAGATACACACATCCGTACACATTCCTACGCACCAGCTACCAAGCAGACTGGGGGAGGGTTGTGCCATTACTGCGAGTTCATGTGTTCTCCATTTTTATGTTATTTCCTAACCATTGTAAATGTTTCTGAGAAATCTACCACTCAGCTACTGCAAAACTGAAGAAAACCTATAATCTTTTCTAATAGCTAACTGCTTCCCCTATGTATTTTTGCAACCTTCTATGCTTTTTCACAGTTAATAAGATTTTCTTCTTCCAAAGGCACGTTCTTCTTCCCTTGTGGAGGTAAAATATGGCAGCCAACTAATGGGACAGTGTTGCCTCCTGGGATCTGATTTCCAGGCTTTAGTTGACATGATCATTAGGAAGCCCAAACCCACCTTCCTGGATAAGGAGATAGTTGGAGCCTACGGCATCGTTGGCACAAGGAACTAGTGCTAGATCTAAAATCTCTGCAAGTGTGCAGTGTCCAAGATGTTTATACAACCTGATGAGTGCATGTGAATTGGAAGTAAATAGAAGTATTTCTAGCATGAAGAATACAACTTTTGACTTAACTTTCAGGAAGGGGTAGGATGCAAGCAATTATGTGTGGCAATTCTGCTCCTGGTGTACTAGCAAGTGACCCCGTGCCGATGTGAGACTGACGTACAAACCCTCCCAGCCCTTTTCTTTTCCTCTGGGGGACCTGCAAACCATGCCACAAGCATTGTTGTCATGTCAGATGGGATTCCGTTCACCTCTGTTGCTTGAGGTCATTCCCATCATCTGGTCCCGGGAGCCATCACCAAAACTCAGCTGTCCCCGTTATTTATTATTATTTATATATTTTTATATATATTAAATATATATATTTATAAATTTATAAATTTATATATAAATATTTATATATATTAAATATAATATATATATTTATATATTATTTATATATATTATCCTAAACACCAGAACTGAGGCTCATGCTCATGGGCTCCAAGT
>JANZLQ010000056.1:37037467-37051699 GCA_026212715.1 Elanus axillaris
CACAAGTCTTGTGAGGAGCGGCTGAGGGAACTGGGGTTGTTCAGCCTGAAGAAAAGGAGGCTGAGGGGAGACCTTATTGCTGTCTACAGCTACCTGAAAGGAGGTTGTAGTGAGGTGGGGGTTGGTCTCTTCTACCAAGTGACAAGTGACAGAACAAGAGAAAAGAGCCTCAAGTTGCACCACAGCAGGTTTAGATCGGACATTAGGAGAAATTCCTTCACTGAAAGGATTATCAAGCACTAGAACATGCTGCTCAGGGAAGTGGTGAAGTCACCATCCCTGGAGGTGTTAAAAAACACGTAGACGTGGCACTTCAGGACATGGTTTAGTGGGCATGGTGGTGGTGGGTTGACAGTTGGACTCAATGATCTTAAAGGCCTTTTCCAACCTAAACGATTCGATGAACTAAGTTATATATTATTTTGAGATTGTGAGTAGGTCTTTACAGGCAGAGAATGCAAACAAGGTACAGGTTGGCACATCCTGGCAAAGCAGACAACAAGGTATTTAAGAATACACTTCCCAAGCCTGGACTGCAGAGCCTTCTCCAGTGAGGTAGGTGCGTGGTGTCTACAGTACTCGCCTTGACGCTTGCTGCAGGCTATGGGCACTTCCAAATGCTCTAGTGGCTTTGCAGCTCTGTGTACCTGTAGGGATGGGATTCAGCATCATCACTGGAAACTGTTACAAGATTATCATGGGGAGCAATACAGTGCTGGCATGGACTTGGAAGAGTTAGGTTTCATCCCATTCCCATCGGTCATTATTTTCTACTATTGGTAGTCAAACTTCTGTATGCCCCTTTGCTCTGGCACAGAGTGTTCAAAGCACAAACAAAGAGTATGGTGAATGAGAAGGGAACCATTTAAGGACTGCTGTGTCACTGATTCAGGTTAGTGTACACAGACACTGAACCACTGGGCCCCCAGTTTTTTCCATTCTTGCTCTCCGGCAGAGAGAGTATTTGTATATTTTAGCAGTGCCTGCTGCAAGGGCAGAGCAGTTCTGATGCATTTGTCCACTCAGAAACCGCAACTAGACAACCCACCAAGACTATGCCGAAGGGAAGCCAGAGGAGAATTACACTGTACCTGGAAAACATGTGGCTACTGCCTTACCTCAGGTTTGCAATCCCTTTGTGTTGCTAGAATAGAGCAAAAGGAATTAATTAAAGGCTAAAACCCTAACCAACTATTATTAAATTCCAGAGGATGAGCTATTTTTAAGGTACATAAATATCTGGCAGAAATTCTTAACAACCATCTGTTAAAGGAATTTCTTTATGTAAGCTAGGTTTAAGAAGATATCTTTGGAAAATCCAATAAAACGCAGGTTAGTTTCACATTGTCTCATACTTCCATTGAAGCTGTGATGTCCAAATGGCAGCAGGTCCTGGAATAACTGAAAAAAACCTTTTTCATATCTTTTCGCTACATTGAAATTAGATATCAATGAAACATTATCGGTTCCATTGGTATAAATTATTTACTAACTACATATACAATTAAGATTTTAAATGAGTTTGCCACAATTAAGATTCTATAAACATTATTGTGCAGTACAGGATTTATCAATACTTTGGGGAGACAAGGCATGAGAAATAAATCCAATGCGCGTTTTCATATTAGAAAGTCATTATATAGATGTTTAAAGACAAAACCACAAATAAAACAAGAATACCTATCTAATTCTGTACAATAACATTTTAGACTAGAACAGAATGACCACTTGGGATGAAAAAATATAAACAATTTTCCATCCTTATCTTCCACACAAACAATTCAGAAAACCTGTTGGTTCATGTGTAACATACTAGATTTGCTAACCTTCTGAGTAATGCAGGCAACATTTGCAGACACCTGATCATCCAGCACTTCTCAGCAGATAAAGGTCTTCTGAAAAAAATCAAGAGTAACCCAGCTAAAAGTGACAGTTGGTCTACAGCAAGAAAATATGTCAGTAAGATCAATGAAAGCTTTTCCTGAGTGAGTTTTAATTGGCATTGGATTAGGGTTCACAAATCTCCTGGTTGTTCAGTACCCTACGATGCTAGGCTTGGGATGATGTTCCAACAGCATAGGCAGAGAGAAGTGCTTGGCTGAGCCACTTGTTTTTGCTGCAGGGTAAACACCCACACTACCTGCAGAGCAACACTGCTGTCACACAGGTTTGCTACAATCCCACAAAGCTTGGAAATCTGCCTGTCGATGCAGAAAAAATGGTCGTTTCTAAACCCAATACAATGAGCTGCTGTTGAGAGTTAGGAGGAGTGCCTTGCACCTGCAATGGTTTCGCCTTCTCACATCTCTTGATAAGGACCTGCCATTGGGCTGTGGCCTTTGTCTAACTGAACCTTTGGAAACTTTGCAAAATCTTTGAAAAATTGCGAAAAGCTGCCTCAGGGTGTTTGCATCGCAGATGCTACAGCACACTACCGCACACTCACCCAGTCTCCCAGCTGCCAAGTACCTTAGAAGACACCATCTTAAATCACAACATTTGCTATTGATACTGTGTTGGAGAGGTCTGGGATGAGCAGTAGCACCACTACTGAGAAACAGCTACTGGCAAGGATTTCAGCTTTGTGGTGAAAATCAGGCTACTTCCAAAAAAATCAAAATAACCTCATAAGTCCTGATTATCTCTGCTACAAGAAGATAAGGAAGCTACCGGCTGAGCCATGTCTTTTAACAGTTTTCTGTTGAGAACAGTAAATTCCAGCATTAGAAGAGAAGGAGGAATAAAGCAATGCACACTACAGGAAAGGCAAGAAAAGAGGCCAAAACTTTCAGGCAGAGAAGTAGTGCTTGAAGGACCCAGTATCCTTGAAAGACATTAAATAGCCCCCAGAAGACTTTCAGGGGCATGAGAAAGGACATGGTGCAGCCAGGTATTGGCTCCTTCCCACACAGCAGTAAATCTCTTGCAGTCTATTTGCAAAGCCTGTTTACGTGCCTTCAAAAAAAATCAGTTATTTGTCATGCAGTCCCCCAGAGCTAAATTGCGCAGTGGTTTATTTTGCATGTGTGTTATATGACAAATTTGTTGACAAGGCGCACTGCTACAGTAATACTAAGGGGGAAGTCTCTTTGCAATTCTGTCTATATGTATATTTTCTATTCTTCACAGAGTCTTTAAAACAAAAAAAAAAAAAAACAAACAGCAAAACTGTGACTGTTGTGGAGCCTGTGAGGCTGAAACCACTACCATTTGAAAATCAGATACCATGACAACCAGTGAAATATAACACAACTGGTATATTAAATAAGATTTTAAACTCTGCAGGATTTTCTAAGTGTTGGGGTTGGGTTTATTATATCACTAGTTGATACAGTTTCAGGTTTGAGTACTGATACAGGTCAGTGGATCTCCCTCTTCCATGTAGGAGGATGGAGAGACTGAATTCCCCTTTTATTTATCATTGTGGGATTAAGGAGACATAAGAGTAACTCTGTACAAGAGGAGTTTCAACAGGGGAAAACTGGGAAAAGTAAAAGAGAAATAAAGCCACATAAAATCTGATTACAAACTGGCTGGCAAGATAAAGGATTAAGCTATCACGCAGCACTTCAATTGGGCTGCTTTTTTAATTGCAAGTAGATTTCATTAGTAGTGGAAGTCACAGTATAATGAGGCAACTTAAAATCATATTATAATGTTGAAGTCATGCAGTAATTAAAACTGGACAACATTTTTAGTAAAATCGTGGAAAACATCAGCCAGAGACAGGCTGTCCACATTCTTTTTTATCAACTCCATGACCTGTGGCAACTGATTCCAGCAGGTTTAGCTTTTATATTCTGCCAGATATTGAATAGAAGAGCTAATATTATTGATTATTTCTAAGTCTAAGGAATGAATTTCGATGAGTCCTAGCTAAGAAGCTTTTTAAGGACTTTTATACAATATGCCAATAACTGGCATAACAGGGCAGTGAGGGGAAGAACAGTTTTTCCCATGTCCTGTTGTTTACAGGATTTCCAGGCATTGTGCCAAGATTTGTCCCTATGTTAAAGAAAACTCCATTCTTTCATATCCTTCATTTTCCTGCACACAGCTTGACTCTCCCATGCTGTGAAATTCCCTTTGAATCCTCGATCGAGTCAAATCCAGTTTGCTGCACTCAGAATTTAAAAACAGGGGGGTTGTTTGCTTTTTTTTGGAGCACAGCAGCTCGTGCAAAGAAAACAGAAGGTGAAGAACCAGCTCTTTGATTTGAACCTGGCTTCTACTAGCTTCATCTTTTGGCCCCTAATTATTGTATTAGAAAAGAGTGTGATAGTCAATCCCTATCGACCCTTTCTGTGGCACTCAAGGTTTTTCAGACTTTATTATATCTCCCCTCAGCTGTCTCTTTTTCCAGCTGAAGAATTCTGTATTGCTCACTGAAGGTCACTTAAGTGCACTTGCACAGTGTAAAATAAGCAACCTTGCTTAATCTAAAATGCTCATCAGAAATTAATAAAGACTGTAATGATTGTATTTGAATTTCAAGATTTACCTGTATGATACTAGGATTTTATCTTCCAAGACACACAAAAAGTGCAAAGCACATCACAGGTCAGAAAGCCCTCTCTTGAGTTTGACTGGTGTAATGCTGGTCTTGATTAGAACAAACCTATTAATTTTCCAGAAGATAGGAAAAAAAATGTGGCCATTTATCTGTGCAAAGAAATATCCTTTCATGGGAAATTATTAATAATATACTACAAAAAAAAAAAAAAAAAAAAAAAAGAAAGAAATATGAGAAAAACACTTTAAGAATACATAGATACTTAAATATTTTCACACATTTGGGCTATGACTGTTTTGTTATGTTGTATCCCCCACAGCTGATATGTAGTACAATACAAACCAACATATCCTATGGATCAGTATAGAAGCTTTCCCCCTTTATCCTCAGGACCGGTAAAGTCAGTCTGCATGCAGTATGCTATGGCTGCATTTGAACAGCACAGTCCGTTACAGCATGGTGCCCGGTTACATCCATCCCCAAGTCTGTTCACTCACTCCTAGTTCTGCCTGCTGTGTTTCCCCAAGTCTCTAGTATCATTACACCACTGTGATTTTTGCATAACTCTTGAATTAGTTTTAAACTTGAAAGTTTTTAAAAGAACAGCTATTTTCATAGCAGATAGCCTCATTCAGTCACATACTGAGTTGAGCCTAATGTTAAGAAGGGTTTTCCTCAATATCAAGAACAAAATCACTTATCAGTAGAAGACAATTAAAGTACTAAAGCTAATGGGTGTTGTGTTCGTTTATATCACTGGAGTGTTTAATGTATAATGCTTGAGCTTTAGGAATCTTACTTGACTGTTATAAAATCTTATGTACCTCTTTCTCATAGAGATCGGAGTTTAAGAAACTGAGTGACTGGCCCTGGTATTCTTGGCTATTCAGAAAATTCACGATTCTTGGTATGCTTTAGGAGCAAAGAAAGAGAAGTTAATGAATAACTACTGCAATGCTTTAGACTTACTGCCTGTGTGGATCTGCAGTCTAAGAGCTATGCAACATGACTTTTTAAGTCTCACAATAATTTCAAAGCAGTGAACCTCCAAAAGGTCTCAGTATATACACTCAATATTGTTTCACATTGATGAACAGAGGTCCAACGCTCTCATTTCTTCATGTACCATTTTGCATGTCCAGACTCATAACCTCTTCTAAAGAAATGGGAAAGGAGGAAAAGGAGCGGGTGGCAAAAGCAACATGTTCAGTAGTCTTATCCTTCTCAAAGCTCCACTTAAGGCTAGAAGATTTACTGAAACTAGAATTAACAATAAGAATGAGGGGCACTTACCCAACTATCAAAAGAGCAGTAACAAAATCCGCCTTTCCCCAAAGCTAAAAGACACGAAGAGCAGTGATGAGGAGGGACCCAGGTGACCCTCCCACCACTAAGTAATTAGTATATACATTCCTGGTATGGAAATATTGCCAGTGTTGGCTACAAGAGCAGCTAGTATTGCCAGCACAGGAAATTCACTGGGATTTCTTGCTTCTTACTGCTTGTATAACAAGTCTTATTGCATATATCCATCCAGGCAATGCATTAGACAAGGCTGAATTCTACCTGAACCTCTTCCCAAATGTCATGAGACAGCTAGGAAGATATTAAGAAAATAATCTTAACTTTTTACACCAGTAACTGATTTTACTTCCACTTCAAAGTCTACAGACACACAGGGAATCCTGCAGACAAGGAGAAAAAAATTAGAAGATTAAAGTGAAATTATCTTAAATAAAAAGTTTGGATAGGGGAATTTAAAGTGAATTTGTCTTTATTAAAGACAAGAAAGGTAGGGGTGGAAATCATAATTTTAATTACACTGTGCAATGGAATCATCCCAGGGAAAATGATATAGAAACACTAAGAGAAGAAAAACATATAGTTCAACACTTTTGTTGAAATACTATTTTTTCACTCTATGGATTCTAACTCGTATCAGAAGAGACGGTCTGGCAGGCTCACTGAAGGCATCTGGGTACGGAAAACAGCTTATAACCAGCAGAAGCATGTCTCTAAGGCATATCTCCATTGGTGCTGATGCCAAGCAAAAATACCAGAACTCTTAATTAAAAACAGAGATTTAAACAAAAGTAGCTTTATACTGATTTTCAGTGCCCTTATTCTTCTCACTCTTGACAGTAATCAGAGATGGAAGGTCTGATGTCCTATAAACGCCAGTCCTCATCCTGCCTTGGCAAGATCTCAGTTCAGAGATGTAACCTTCAAAGCTGAGGTTCCCTTCAGAATCATCACAGGAGCGTGTGCCAGCGTCTTCCAGTTTGACTCCATCCACATCAATTATCCTCTTCACAGGGAGCTCCGTTCCGGGGTTCTCTCTCACACCAGGAGGATTAAAGCTTCTGCTGGTCTTTGCTTTGTGAGAGATCTGCTCACAAGAGTTTCCTGAAGTCCCTTGTGAATCTTTTTTCTTTCTGTGGTTTGCACCTAACAGAAGAAATAAAAAACAAAAAACAGGAGAGTTACGTACCTTCTGGTTTTAGCAGTTTTCAATATTGCAACCTCCTCTGAGCTCCTAACAGTAGATTGCCAGCTGGGTTATTCCTCCACTCCATCAAGGAGACTTACTGATGCACCAAGTAGGAACTAAAGAGATCTCAAAGATAAATGCAAAATGTTAATCTGTCTTAATTTAGCATTTTTGAGAGGTTTCAAAAAGACTCCATTAAAATAACTACGTAGTATAAATTTGTACACCTTTAGAACAAAAACTCTTATACCAGCAAATCCAAAACTGAAGGAAGAGAATGTAGAACTTCCACTGGGGCAGAACAGGAGATGTTCCTTGACTTGAACTGGCCTCCAGTACTGGATCCCTGCTGAGATATTATTTTTACTTGGCTAGAGATAAATTCTCTAGCGGACTAAGAAAGGATGATTTGAAGTTGCAGTTCACTCTCCTGAACTGCAACCCAGCAATTATGGGCCACAGTTTACAGGACAAGAAGAAAAATATTCTGCTGAAGGGCTTTAAACACTCAAGAAACACCCAAGTTATGTGTAATTTTTTTAATCTCGAAGTTTCTTTTTGGTACAGCACTTCTAAAATCACAATCGTTAGGGTTCGGGCCTATTCTGTAGAACTACTCATACAAAGCCGTTACTATCCCAAGTTAACCCTCAATTAAAACCTTGACCTCCCCCCAAAACTAGTTTTGCATTAGGTGTGACACTGCAAACTGCTAGGCACTTGTTAAAGTAAATGCAGATGAAGCTGGTTTGCCTGTTTCAACAGGCAACAAGAAAGGAAGGAAGAAGGATGAGTTGTTTTCATGATTTGCACCATGGTTATCAACATGATTTCTGTAGTTGAGGTACCCCCACCATAATAATATAAAAAGGGGCAAAATTTTCAGAGAGAGAGAACTGCTTATAATATACTAACTGATATCCAAGCAAAACCAGAAAAACTTTCAAGGCACGAAGGCAGACCCAAGTAAGGGCTTCCATTTCATAATTAATTTATTTTTTCCATATATACCAGCTGGTCTTTTCAAAGATACCATCTTATCCAACATGCCTCACCTGAAACATTTTTAAACGTTTTGCCACAGTACACACCAAGTGCCTGACTAGCATATTTAGCCACAGAAATCCCATGAGATTGTGTGGTTAAGTCCCATAGCTGGCTTTGAAATCTTTTATTTCTGTTCGTTCTATAAAGTGATGCGTACAGGTTTTTTTCAAGAAAAATAAATTTCAGTGTATAATCATCGTCGTCAAGAACTCTTTGATACGGAGAACGGGAAAAATGCAAATGAGAAAGACAAAAAAATTATTTCATATTGTTTCAATCAAATCACTCGAGGGTCTTCTCAAGGGTTAAACCTTTCTATTTAATGAAAATAAGTTAGAATTTTAAGTTGTGCAATTTCATTTTAGTGCTTTAGCTATAGTGCAGCTCCACATTAATAATGTGGATATTCCACATCAGTTATGCTTGCCTTTTTTCACATCCAGAGGAATTAGATCAACCTCCAAACAAATCAGCTGAGCAGCAGCAGAGAGAAGGCAGAAAGCTTTCTCAGCCCTGCTGGCCCAGCACGACTCCAGCCTACTAAATTACAACTAACATTTAATGGGACTATATTATGCTTCATGTTTACATCTTCCTACTGCAGCCTAACGCTGACTTAATTTTAAGTGCTGTTTGCAAGGCTGTGGTGTAAAATGCTATTATTCCATTCTAAAATGTTTATCTTAACATGAATGTCCTAAATTGTACTCTTGATCCTTTTAATCTACTATTTTACGCCCTTTGAGGAAGATCTCAGAGTCTCCTTTCAAGTTGGTTTAAAAGAGATACTAATTTCTAAAAAGCCATACTAATGAATAGTTTGCATTGACCGAGCATGAGTCATCCAGTTGTCCTTGTACTAAACGTAATGTAAAGAAACAACTTTGATGTTGGTGTAAGGTCTCATAGCTCTGTTGACTTGAACTAAGCTGAAATACTTTCAACAGTCAAAAGATACAGCCTGCATTAACAGAGTACAACAGATGAAAGAGCTGGAAACTCCTACTGAGAAATGCTATGGAAGGTGTAAGTAATGCTGTCTTTATTTGATTGCTAATTCTTTCTACAGCTAAATATAAGAAATGCCATTAAGTTTTGGAATTATGGTGTCACTGAGTCACCACATGAAGCAACTGGGCTTTCAAGTTGTCTAATAGGAACAAAGTAAAAACAAGTTCAGTGTTAGCTCTTGGGCTTCACAAGACATAAGCCCATCTGAAGAGGAATAAATCTGTATGATGGGCAGGTTTTTTTATGAATGCCGTTTTCAGGAGCAATCCCTCTGAAGCACCTAATAAATTACTACTAGAGGCAGGACAGTAACAGAGAAAGTCTTACCTAAAATACTGGTTCTAAAGAATATGGAATTACTGAGGGATGATTATTAAGACAGATGATTTCTCTTTTCCTGGCAGTGTAGAAAAGATCCTGGCTCATCTACCCCAAACAGGAAGATGATTTTCAATAGCACTACACTGAAAACGTATTTTAGTATGTTTTTTCCCCTCATTTTTAAAACAAAGCATTTATGAAGCAAGGCTGTTTAGCACAAAAAATAGGAGAGATTCCCAAAACCAGCTTGTGTATAAATGTATCAAGTTTTAAAATAGACTCAAGATTTGCATGTACTCAATGAGCTCCACAATGAGGCTTAAGCAATGCCTACAACACTTCTGCACTGGTCTCCTTCCCACATTCTCAAGTAACAAATACCTGAGCAAACTTAGCCACGCAGGGCACCATCTAAGGTGCAGAGGGCTTTCACAGATAAAATTTCTTTTCACATACTCTTGCACTGAAGTGATGAAAACTTCCATGGATATCTCTGTGGATTGCTTTGCCTTCCATAAAGCATGTCAGGAATGATGTTACATTTTCCCAAATCTAATCTGTCAAATGTCCTACCTAACTTCAGAAGCGAAAGGAAGCCAGTGCTTAGACCAGTAGTTGCAGAGATTAATTTCCCAACAGCATAAAGAGCATAATCATGCCTATTGGTAATCTTCACCACCCCTGCTAAGCATTCCATGAAGCTCTAAGGGAATTTTCTTGTGCATCTGATCCTGTTAATATGTTCAAGCTGTTTTAAAGACGAGATGATGCATGTTGTCTCCTGTCTTTAAACTGGAGATCTGCTATTTTACAGACTTGCAGCTAAATGACTGCTTAGAAGGCTAAGTGCACCCGTCTACATTTTTCAAAAGGTCAGGCACTGTTCTGGCTGATCTCCTGACTTCCTTTACCAATATTTCTCTTTTTCTGATATTTTGATCTTGTGTATTATTCTCAAGCTCTCAATTTAACATTATGGCTATGGAAAAGCGTCTTCACAGAGGAAGACAAAGGGAATTTTTCTTCTTCTGTATAAAATATTCCTCCCGCTCTACGTAAGATCTAAGCAAGATACCAGAAGACATTTCTTCCAAGTAGTTTAGGACCAAGAGAGCATTTGGCCAAATTCCAGGCAAAGATGAGGTCACAAAAAATGTGCAAATTAGCATTAACTGTCAAATGTAGATGGTAAGATCAAACAACTATAACTCTCATGCAGATGCTTGGGATTTAAAGGCCCACCCGCAACATCTTGCAATGATACTGTTTCTATACCATAATTATTAGATCCATTTTCAATGTGCCAATTTTAGTTATGATTCACTTCTTAAAGCACAATTTACATCTGATCTGAAATTCAGCACCTACAGTTTTAAGTGATCAATATTCGATATAGTTCCATTCACACCATATTTATCTTTTTTTTTAATAAAAGCAAGTAGATGTTTATTAACTTTCACTGTAATAGAAGAGCTCTGTATTTGAAAGTCCATACGTAGTGGATTTCACATATGGCAGAACATTAAATTCTTTTCTAGAATTTTCCCAGCACCGCTTCCATGTAGACAGACACCTCTTCCATGTAGATTCAGCGTTTTACTTAGCATCCTACCTTTGCTAAAATCCTACTGTTCTTGTCAAAACCACTTTCTATTTAGACGGCTCTCAGTTCTGCTGAAAGATAACAAGGATACTCTGCTGACTTCTATACTGTTGATTCCAGGCATTCAGCTTCTAATGTCAGAGAGGATCAGATATTCAGCTAAAAAGAATGAGCTCCAGTTTAATGATTTTGTGCTGACTTACAGCAGATAAGAATCTGTTTGAAGTGTTTCGTAATACTTATAACTCTTGTGAAAATAAATCTCTGAAGTTTTCAGGAACAATTGCTGGAATTGGTTATTTACTGGCAAACACCACCCCTCAAATGTAATCAGCAATTTTCAGTCTCCAAATTAATAAGACTCTGGCGTGTTCTTTAATGCAGGAGATTGGGCAGATACTGTTGTCATCTCTGATGCCATACAACAGCCTGTCCTAGGGTGATAACATGCTGCCTGAGGGAGCATTTTTTCACGAGACTTAAAAAAGCTTTGCAATGGTCACTTCTGCAGTGGGCATTCACTTCGATGTCCTGGAAATACTTTAGTACACATAACTCTGTTCCTTCAGATACAGGCAATTAGGCAGTTTCACTCTGGGAAAGATACTTCTCTTTTCCTGTCCTAAACTGTTGGGAAATGGTACTTCAAATTTTTAGCCTTCCCAGATATGGATCTTTTAAGTGGTGGATAAATGACTTCCATGCTGGCTGACATTCTGTTAGTACTGCAAGCATATTTTTTTTAAAGTTTATAAAGTGATTTATGCTTCCAAAGGGAAAAGAATACTTTACATTTAACATCTAAATTCTGCAGGTTAAATTTCCTTTAACAGTTTCCTTCCTTTTACCTCTTAACTGATACAACACTGAGGAGAAAAAGGATTTAATAAGATTCCTACCTCCAGTTTATGCTAAATCTTTTTCAAAGGAAATTTGACTTTATGTGCTGTATTTCACTTGCCTGATGAAACACCAACTGCAGCATATGCTCAGTGCCTTGAAATCAGACCCAGTAACAATGAAGGCATCAAGCTAGGAAATGGATTATTCTACAAAGCAGCAATACTCTGCATTACCAGTCTATTTACTTTTGCCCTGGGAATTTCTGGAATACATTTGCAGCGTTAAGTTTAGAAAGACAGGGCAGATAGAAATTCTTTCATTGCACTCATCTCAAAAGCACTCTCAAGGAGAACAAAGCACAAAATATTATTCAGAAAGACAATTTCTGAATATTACATAAAAGAAGGAGCTGGTACGACTACTACTGCTCACCACTGGCACATATAATCAGAAAAGGAAATACTGCAAACTGTCTTTGCTGAGGGCAGTGACCTCTTTGCCCTCTTACATACACAGCTACAACAGCTGCCGAAGGGAACTGCACACAACGTCATTTAGAAGCCAGGAACAATCTGAGAATAAAGAAAATGAAAAGTTCTGAATTTTGATCCAGACTGACATGCATGCCCTCAATAACAATAATAGTTTGCTTAAACTTTCTGATTCTCCACTACTTAGACGGAAATAATTTTTTAATACCTTCCAAGCAGTAGACATGACAAAACATCTCTGCAAGAGTCTACAAGTATTCAGCCCTCAGTTCGATCTTCCAGCATTTATTGTTAACATCCTTTTTGCTTTTCCATCAGTAGTCAGTAACAGCAGGTTTAATTATTGCAGAGAGGAATATGTTGGGAAATAGTGAAGTACTTGAATCACTTCTAATTTAATCTACCATTCATTATGTTATTTTTCAGTTAAGAAATTCTAAAAAGTGGTTTAGCAGAGCTACCAGTTACATTTCAAGTAATAATTCAACTAAATCCATTTCATCGTCCAAATGTAAGTCATGTGTTTGCATAGATCTGGTTTTAGCCTGTGTGCGTTTGGTTCAAAGAGCAGTTGTAATTTTTCTAACATTTTATCTAGTCACTGATAACATTTGTAATTCTTTCTAAAACGTGTATCCTGCTGTTTGACTGAAATAATCTTACCTTTCAAATAATCATCCCGCAAGGCTGTCCTTGCTTCCCAGTTGTCTACTCTTAACATAACTCTCTTTCTCCTTTGTTTATTATTGATCTCAGTCATGTACTACATGTAGTTCTTCCATTTAATCATGCTCTGATTAAAAGGATTAACACATTCTGGCCTTAGTATTACTGGATCCCCACGAGTACTTCTTTATATTGATCCAGAATCCAATTATCTTCTGTAAATTTACACAGAACGAGTAAGGATGCAATTAACTGCAGGACAACAGCCCTTGTTAAAGATAATGATTTACATTATTTTTACATCTTTTAAGTCATAATCCCTTCCTTTTCTTCAATTTTTATTTCATTTATGTTTTCATGTATGTGGTTATCTTGATTTACATAGGAAACACTGCTGGACTGTCTCTAAAAAATGCCACAGGAATTAAGGCATTATATAAAATATTAATTATGTAAAATATAATAGAATATATTACAAAAATAAAGAGGGGGGTTGAATTTTTGAAGATATACACACGATCATTTTTAATCTCCTTAACTATCACAAGGTTTATTGCACTTGGAATTCACTATCCTTATAATTGAAAAGTTTAGTAGCCAAAAAGTGAAAGTCACAGAAATAGCACTGATATTATCTGATCTCCCTCAGTTGTACCATACTGCATGCTCTCTGTGAATAATAAAAAAGAGCAGTTGAGAATGTTTTTTTGTCTTTGGAAACAATAGCCAGCCCCAGGCTCTGAGAGTCCACCCTGCATTTTATTTCTGCATAATTTATCTTTCAAAGCAAAAACATCCTAGCACTAACTATGCCATTTATGAAAGAATTCTTTCCAATACAAAAGGGAGCAAATTTATTTTGAGGATTCCATTGCCCATCTATTATTTCAGATAAAAAGTGGTGTCTTCAGAAGAAGTTAAGTAACTGTTTATATAGTCTAAATTCACCCTTGATCTTCCATAGCCACATTATTAAAGTATAATCCCAGAGAGTTCACCATACTTTTATTTTCCCTAGCTGGTTCTCTATCTTAACAAATGACATTATATACCTTTTAAAAGGGAGTTCTGAATAAACTCTTTATTTAACCGAGTTACTGGATCCAGTCTATACACCTACTCAAAAAAATACCTTCTTACTTGGTAGGCAGTAAGTCCATTGACTGTAACAGTAGTTTCACTTTAAGAATATTTCTCACCCTAAATGGCAAAAAAATGGGGGGGGGGGGGCCAGTAATAACATAAA
>JANZLQ010000056.1:37051799-37069550 GCA_026212715.1 Elanus axillaris
GGGGCCAGTAATAACAGAAAGAACACCACTTTGATGGAATCGAATCTACAGTTTTTGCACCTTCAATCTGGATTTCTGGAAATCATCCTATCTAAGGACGAAATGATACTCCCTGAAAAAGCTAATTGCTACTAAGACTAAATGCCCGCCTACTTTGTAGTAAAGGCAACAATCACAGTGAACAACTTCACAGGCCTCACTGGATTATCAATGAATAAATAATCTAGTGCAAGGCCTCTGGCTTGATATTCACAGCTCCTGAGGGGACTTAAAGGTTTGAAAGACTGCCTCTCCCATGACAGCTATTTTTCACTTGGGTAATGAACGTGCCTAACCCCCTGGGAAAAACTGGACAACATTCAAAGTACCTAGACTATACCATGCAATTAAAAAAAAAAAATAAACCCAAAGAGATTAAATCAGTATTTTAACACTTTCAAAAATGAATGCATCCCTTCAAGCCAATTACAACACGCAATAATTATTTCTTCCACAGATGGGTACCACCACCATTATATGCAGAGGCATGAAGTAAGTGCATTTCAGAATTCGTCTTCAGATTCCAGAAACCCCTGATCTTTAAAGTGGGAAATTTGCCAGAACTAGCAGGCTTGTTCAAAAAAGAGACATTTTCTCCTGATAAGTAACACAACTAGAATCAGTAATGATTCTTGTGGTGTAAACTGATTTGATATTTACCTCATAGCTAAATATTACTCCAGTATAAACACGTTTCACTTATTTAAGAAAGTTAAAGTCTGTGTTAGTTCTCAAAAGCTCTGAGTGATGCAAGCCTCGTTCTGCTGTTTTCCATTATTCATATTTTGCTTTCCAGATCTTCAAATGAAAAAAACCTCAAGAGTTACCCGTTACACGGATGGATATTGGCCGGGCTTTGCTGCACCAGTCTGCGGTTAACGAATTGCTCCCTGCAGAACATGACAGACAACTTCACACCCCCCCAGCCCTTTTCCCAGCATGTATAAACCCAATATAAAAGCCCAACATGTAGTGTAAGCATACATGCCATTTGACTCTGTACCAACTTGAAACCAAAATTATAGACCACTTTTAAATTGTCTAGTCATTATTTTTCTTTTCATCCCAACATTTTAATTCAATAAACCAATCAGAAATGCATTTTCTATTGATAGGAGATTATGAATGGAGAACCATTAAAGCACTTAAAAAAGCAACCATTATTAATGATTTAGTCCTTTGAAATACCAGTTCTTGACTGCAGATAGTTTCCAGCAGTCTTTATTATAATTACTGTACATCACTGAATAGCCTTTCCATGCAAACTCCATGAAATCATGAAAATAGAAAAGTTGTGCTTCAGCCCACACTTTTTTTCCATAAAATCACCGTTCTTTTGTAGAATACAGTTCCCATAAAATAGCAGTGCACAGAGAGGAGTGTGGAATAGAGTTAGTGTATGCAATAAGGTTGTAGCAAAAAAAGGAAATATTTTACTTCTTTCTTTTAATTTTGTTATTCCTCAAAAAAACCCCAACAATAAAATATGGTTTGTCACAAAGCTAAGAGAAACTAAGATTTTAGTTTTGCAAAATTATTTTGTTTGATTACTTAAAGGTCTCTCATAGATGACTATGACAGAAATATAAACCACAATCAGCACTGAAAGTAGAGTAGACCAGTTGGAATACATGAAAATTAAAACATGAAGAAAAATACATTCAATATATAGGATATTAGTTATTTGTTGTGGAAAAATCTGAATAATTTTAAAAGGGGAACTGCTACAGAACTTTCAACTGCTTCATTTTCTTTCATGGATGCCCACAACTACATGGGAACACAGTGACTTTTGGAAAAAACTACATTTTCAGCCCCTGGAACACAATGAGACCTAGGTAACAGTACAACAAGCCTCTCCGCAGTATTTTTTTTTTTACTTAGGCTTCACAGTACTGTTATGTAGGACCCATCTCTAAGAATGAAAAGGGTAGTGTGGTCTCCGGCACCCATCCAACCCTTCATTTCTTACCCAAGACTACCAAATAAAGAGGTTGTTATATTGGTTACCCCACATGAAATGAACTGAGATCACCAGCTTATTTCTTAAAGACCAGGGAAGAATTGCTTTAGTTTAAAATAAGAAGGAAAGCAATGAATATAAAGTTTAGCCCAAGAACCCAAAGATAGAAGAGACTCTCCTTTCAGGAGTTCCTGTTACGACTCATTTAAAAGAAATCTCCTGTCTTATCTGCCTTCTGGTGCACATGTCAATGCTATGGATTTCACATGTGACCCATCAGCATCTAAAGACAGCATTTGCCCTTTGATATCTAGATTATTAACAAATATAACATTTGTCAACTTTGTCTCATGGTAATTGCTAGCTCATTATCTATTAATCTGTTATTAGAAGATAATTTCAATCAGCATTCTTAATCCAGGACTGAAAGAACTGTTTTTAAATAATGAAGAAAATCAAAGCTTAAAACCAGTTTGTGTAACTAGGTCTAGAATTTATTACTCCTGAGAGAACAAAGATACAAAATACATGTGAAAACTACACAAAGATTTCTACAAAGTAAAAAGTAGAAAGTGGGAAAAGGGAAAGCTACAGTTCAGTGGTTACACAGAAATGTATGGCATGCATTAAAATATTGTAAATTCATGAAGTTTTTTTTTAAGTGCAAATGGTTTTTTTAACAGTTCTCACTGAAAAATATGCAAATTGATACCTATGTTGTACACTTGTCATATTATCAGAAAGACACCAACACAAATCTATGCATATACACATCAATATGTCTGAAGTACATTTTGTGAGTTTGTTATTCATAGGCACTGATTACAAGTCTGTTCAATACTCAGTTTCAGAAATTAAGTGGTAGCACTTATAGAACATTTCTCAAATACTACTAATAAAGGAATTTGTTTTTAAAATACCAAGAGGATGAAATAATCTGCATTGCCATTTATAAGCATCCAACAACCAAATAAGTATTTACAAATCAACCATACAGATAAAGAACAGTATCAAATACTCTGTGTAAAAAGATAAATAATTAAAATGTATATTCCCACATCACAAAGAAATGTGATCATACAAATTATGGCACCATATGTTTGTGAAACATCAAAAATAAATGTAGCACATAGATACCTCTTCTTATATTTTACATTAAAATGTACAGTACAATGACTGTAAAACGTCAATGTCACAACACCCATCATCTTCAAACTCTTGTTTCTGGTAATAGCAATTATTATTGGAATCCGTGTTTATAAAGAAATTCCATACTCTCAGCCTTAGGCTAATATTGCTCTGTGATATTGCTAGACCATGAAACTTGCATCCTAAAAAAGTTACATATTTTCTTTAAAATTATCTAATAGAAAGAGCTATTTCACATGTGAATATTCTGGGAGAAAGTGTGATAGATGCAATCTATTTCCCTGTGTAGCAAAATATGGGTTAAAACAACCTGTAACATTTCTCTTTTTAGTCACAAATATCTAATTTATTAGAGAAATACTTTTTAAATTGAGGTTTATCCATTTCAAACTTTAATCATAAACAGTACTGCAATTTTCAACACATAATTAGGGTTCCTGCCAAAGCACTTAAACTTCCAAACCCTAATCATGTATCTCCTGATGACAAATGGATCAGAAAATCTGGAACACAACAGTGCTATGGAGCTCAAAATACTGATACCCTGTTTTGTACTCCTAGGGTAAAGAATGAGACAATTATAGCATATGGATATATTTTAAAGGTTTGTCTGCATGTGTCCATTTTTGGCTACATGCTAAATCCAAACAAAAGTACATTGTTAAAGGCAACCAGAAATATTACAGTTAGCACAGACTAAGGCAATGAAATTTTTTTTTCTATTTTTATTTTTTCTTTTGTAAAAAAATTAAGGTGCAGAGAGAATTTTCTTTTTGTTTTAATGGGTGCCAAATACTGCTTAACAGTGCCAAGGAAAGGTAGTTTTACATAAAAGGAAAGACTATTAAAATCTAGAAATACCTGAATTGGATCTTTGATATCCAGATTTTTCCTGATTACCTGCAAAAGGAGTTGGGGGTGGATAGTTGGCTTCTGTGAGTTTACTGATGTTTGATGGTGGTGTTGGTGGTGGCGGTGGTAGCAAAGTGCTGTTAGGGCTACTAATATCTCCTTCAGCCACTAGAGTCAAGTCTGCCACATTCTCATCATCTACCATCTGTATTCCTTCAGCCTGTAATTCTCTTGACTGCCTTTTCCATATTGCTGCATTGTTTTCCTGTGCATGCGGAATTGGCGACAATGGAGTATTGAAAGGAACACTGAAAGTCTTCTGACTGTGAAGTGCTGTCAAAGCAGATTTATGTTTATTTTCCGAGTAACCCATTTTCTTAACTGAATTTTCATTAAAGTTTTGTATGGACTCCTGTTTTCCACTTGGTGATGTACATCCATCCTTGCCATCATTTTTTGAAACTCGCTTGTTGAGGCCTTTAGGGCCTGCAGGAGTAGATGACGATGGTTCTGGTCCAGCAGGTGGTAAACGAAGAAAGTCAGGAAGAATAAGGTCTTCTTTCCTTAGCAGTCCACGTTGGTCATCTGCTCTGTTACTTTGAGCTTTGGATATGAGTTCAAAAAATTCTATTGGGGAAAAACCCAAAATTGACAAGTTTTTGTCAGAAAGTGCAATGTCATTAAAACGTAAATTTTCAGCACATTTATTTTCCATGAAGATCTTCAATTCTTTCAATGCTGCCTTGAAATAAGATCCCATGTTAATTAGGAACTTTTTCAATTGCAGCAATGTTCACTAGCATCATTATAATTAAGACCATCAGGGTTGCTATTGTAAGAGTTTTGCAGTTTAGAACAGCTGCAATTCACTGAGCCTTGAACACATCTTCTATTTTATGCAGTTAATAGATCTGTACACACACAGGATTTTTTAATTCTTTATACAAAACAAGGCTCTGGTCTTACTGACAATGGGTGCACGTTCTTATACTCTGGATGGTTTTTACCCATCTTAACTCAAAAATAGCCATGCCATTTGAAAGTTCGAAGATTCAAAATGTTGCAAACTTCCTTATTATATTGACTTTCTCTCAGTTTAATAATATTTGATCACAGTTTAAATTCAATTAATGGTGCAGTTTTAATCCAGGATGTTATCATCACAGGGCATGATCAGATGATGATTTAGGTAACCCCATTTTACTTTGCGCTGCAATGAATCAGTAGCGTAGTCAATAACCATCAAAGAAGTCATTACTAAAAACGATGGGGCATCTTTTTTTATAGAGTTTTTAACACAATTAGAAGTGATTTTCTGATCATGTCCTTAATGATGTCCAATGGTTTAATACGTTTCTATATATAAATAATACTCATAGTAAGTCACCACTGTTCTAGAAAGTCTCAAAACTTGGCAACAAGAAACTTACCAATCATAAGCCAAGAATTATACTACTCCTCAAAAAAGAGGCATCACAACAATAAACAAACTCTTTGGTACAAAACATATAAATATAAAAATATGTAATTCTTAATATCAGGTCTCTGCATGTCCTAATTTTTCAAGAAGAGAGCACTGAAACTATGGAATATTAAAGATGCTTAAAAAGGCCATCTCCAACAGGTGAATTAAAATCAATAGTTTCAACCCAGCTTATAAATACTGTTTGAAGCAAAAGCCATTACAAAATAAAGCACAGAATTATAGTATCAGTTTTAACTTAGCATAATATGAAGTCATACACTTGCACTTGTATGACTCTATACCTAATCCTCTATTCATATTTAGCAGGCTTTGAAATGTATTTGTAAAAATGACTTTTTAACATGCTTTGTCAAATGCCATAAAATCTGAACCTAGCCAAGATGGAAGCTTCAAAATGCTTCTTATTGCCAAAGTTTTGCAAAATGGCGGTATGCATATTAAAACATGCAACATTTCTAATATATGTCATACAAAAATGATCCTTTCTGAAATTTCAAACTTCATAGAACAGTTGTTTTTTTCGTTAAAAAACAGTCTACAACATTTGGTACGTATTTTCCGAACTTGGACAAATTTCACAAAATTCAAAATAAAATGTGAAAGCCTCGAATTCTGAAGTTTTCAAATTATGTTAATGTTTTACTCAGCCCTAGGAAGAAAAATGAAAATATTAAAATATGGAAAACAAGTTAACAAAATAGTAAGCAACAGAAAGTAATTTAAAATGCACTAATATTTTGTAATAACACTTATATTAACAAACATCTATTTTGCGATAAAAGTTTTAGCCACAGCACTTTTTTCAATTCCAGCCAGTGGACATTTATTCACAGATGAACATTCATTTGCTGTATAACTGTGCATAACCAGATTTTGGATATGCTTATTAGGTAACATTAGCAGTAAATTTTAATCTATGGGTAAAATATGTCCTCCAATTTTTTTCTACTTGGGAAAATAGGGAGGAACGTGTAGGGCTGACAAGAGAGGTAATAGCTTCGGTTAATGCCCTAGGGGAAAGGGTGGTATGACAAGATTTCTACTGCTACATCATTTTTATTCCTCTTTCTCCCATGGATGTCTTTCTATAAGAAAGCAAATTCCCTTACGAGTTCGTTTCCAATGATATTACCAAAACTATTAAGATGTCACTGAAGGTAAAAATAGGACTCAGAATATTCAAGATTACTAATATCTCTTGGTTTATTTCTACTTCTAACCACCTTTTCAGAGCAGTTACTGCATGTAAACTAAGCTTTTACCCTTGCCCCTCACAGGTCCTCCACAGTCATCAAATTGTACTGCCCTGACTGTTACAGACTTTAGCAGACAATTTTCAAAAATTCTTACCCGAGTAAGTTAAGGTCTACACCATTGTGCAGAATGCCTTTCAGTAAGTGGAAGAGTCTTACATAAAGGTGAGCAGAAAGGCAAGCTTCTACATGGCTTGCAAATGGTATCAAATGGGTTCAACTGCAATAGAGTAACTAATTCCTTTTTATTTTAACGGAACTAGGTAGCTTTCACTTTTGAAAATCCCACTAGGCACCTACATCTATCTTTAGGTATTCTTGAAATTTTTCCTTCAGCTTCAAATCTTTACAATTCAATCACGGTATTAAACAAAAATGTAAGGAACATGACTATGATTTTCACAATGCAGTATTAAACACACAGTACCTTTTCCTACACAGATACAAAATTCTCATTTTTCTAAGACTACTTATGTTAATACGTAAACTATAAAGTTCACATACCCTCTGCTTCATCCAAATTTATTTTCTGACATTTTTTTTTCCCAATCTTTGCAATAGAGTCTTCTCTCTTTGACAGCCGGACTTCCCTAGCATTTTTTCCATTTTCGCCTTTCATTTTGATAGAATTAGACTTTCCTAGAGTTCTTCCCTCTCCCTGCATTAGAAGGAAAGTTAAGGTACTACTTACATTTAGGCTATATAATTGTGTACATAATATGGTCTAAGTGAATAAAAAAGTTATTTTGAAAACACATTTCTCTAACACCACCACAACAAATGTTTTAGTTTAATCTTGATTACTGCAAAGAATATTTGCCATAGTAGTTCCCAAAAATGTAAAAACTGTATTTGCTTACTGTGAAGGATTCATGCTATAGAAAGAGCCTTTGAATTTCAGAATAATTCAATCATTTTCAGATACAGATAAGCCAATGAGACATGAAACAACAAATACAACACAGTGAAAGAGCTATTTGATTCATCATGAAGACAAAGTTCTCACAAATAAATACTGTTCACAGTGGAAAAATATCAGATGAATTATAGCTATACTCAATCTAGTTTCACAACTTGGCTGATTCAAAATCATGGATAAATGCAGCTTTTAGTATAAAATTCCAGAAGGAAAAAGATTATCTAAGGGACAAAAAACATTGCAGAAGACTTACAGTAGATACTTGATTTCTTGAAGTAGTTACAGTTGCACTCTGTTTTACTGATGCACCTTTTTGTTTATCTGTAAACACTAAACACAAACATACCTTCTATAACTACAAAATTATAAATTCCCAAAGAAGTAATATTTAAGTGACAATGATGCACAAAATAGATTTTTTGTTTTGAATTTTTTTGAAGAAAATTTCTCAGAAAGTAAAGTGAGCACAATTGATATCCCTGATACTTTTCAGTCAAAACCTACCAGAATCTCCCTCTCATCTTTGAATTTTTCTAATACTGGCAATACTTTTAAAGATGCTGAATTTTCATTTAAGCTCTCCTAAATTTTCAGTTGATTTAGATCAAATAGCTTTCAAAAATCTCAGCTAATAATTCAGTTTGTAACTCTCAAATTTAGAATTTAACCAAGAAAAAAAATTCAGCAGAAAAGACCACTGAAAGGTCGTGTTGCATCTTTTCCAACCTGTTTTGTGCACCAATTGTTTTCTAGACATTGCCACATCCTCCTTGTCTACTTCTAAGTTACAAAATGGCTCCTTCAAATTACATCTGCCTACAACAAATACACTAACCGAAGACTGAGCTGCAAACACAGAATCATGGCCCTTTTTCACTGGCATATCACCACAGAATCAGACTAGTGCTAGAATGATCCTCTATGATTTAGGCTCTTACAGCAGCTGGCAGCACATAGGATTACAGTTTTACTTGTAATCCTTAAACTTATTATCTGTGAGGGTATTTAGATTGATATCTTTTTTCAAACTGACAACTGGTTCTGTTTCCCAGAAAAATAACAAATCTGATTCTCCTCAATAAATACCTCCATCTTTATTTTCATATTTGTTTCTCAAAGAGGATCTCTGCTCTAAGTCAATTTAATTTAACCACACCTAATTTAATTTTTAAAATTCAGTGTTCTATATCTATAAAAAGGTTTCCTAATGAAATCAAACCTTTACTCTCAAGGCTGCTTATATTAATCTAGCATGTTAATTGTGCCAACAGATTGTCAGCTGTTCAGTTGATCAACTTCTATTTTTCAAATTATTTTGTCCAGGGAAATCACAAATTATATCCTTTTTAGTATTATCTCCAGATGTCATCACTTAAAACTGGAGATGTAGGCTCTCATACTTTCTCATGTTAAAGAAGGGCTCCGTCATAGCAGTATATATAGCTGGTGCACAAACAGCATCTGTTTTACTTATATAGAACTTTTCTTATGAATTAATTGCCAAATTCACAGAAGTTATTTGGCATTTTATTCTATTATTATTACTAGGTACTATGTCCCTAAATGAGTGTATGAGTATCTATGGCTGAGCGCAAGTAAAATGTTTAAGTATTACTAGCACAAGAATTTCTTACAGCAACAGTAAAGTTGCTATCAACAGATGAATTTAATTTTCTTTCTTTAGAAACTGCACTCCTTTTTAGTTAAAAAGAATATATGCTATGTGTGACATATCTAAATTTAATCACATTTACCTCAGCTTTGCCTCAGCAGAAGAAACTAACCAAACTCAGTGTTTATGAAACTGACTTGACATCATAAATAAAAGCTTTTATGCCAACTTACCTCTACCCTTTGTTGGCTCTTTTTCATCTAGAACAACCCGCTGACCATCAAGATTAGATATAGGGACACCGAGATCAAGTGGTTCCTGCTCACCATTCTAAAGTCGGATCACAGTTTGTATATAATAGAGAAAAAGCTGTTTTCAGAACAAATTTATGCAGTCTGACATTTTTTGAAAGAAAATGAGCAAAGCATTCTTATGTTTCAGTGTAGCCTCAATATATCTTTCTTCTATAATTCTAAAAATGTTAATTCCATTTGTGTAAAACTACGTTGATTACAATGAGTGTGACCCATTCATGTGTGTAGAATGGTATTTCGGGAAAACAAGATACAAGGTGAAAAAAACACCCAATTTGCAAGTGTGCACAAATACTCTAGGACCATTAGTATGTTCAGCAAATCATATTTTTCAGAGGAAGTTTAAGATTATTTTATATTCTAAATTGGTTGCATTTTGTTAATTTTGTAATCTTATTAAATGAAGTTACCTTTATATCAACATGTTTTTCTGTTATTTTAAAACATGGACTGGTTCAGCCAAGACAGTATACATTCTAGAAATACCACAAAAGTAACTTTCCATTGCTTGATCTTCCATCATAATAGAATAGAGAAAATGCTAGCCAAGTGTTTAGTAGGAGAGAAGTTGAATCAGTCTGCTCCCACAGAAGTTTTCTGCAAGGAGATTTGAGGCAACTTTCCTCATTCCCAGGATAACGGAACAATAGCTTTAACTAATGTCAATTTTCCCTGGCTAATAATGGGAAAAGCTGAGCTCTGGAAAAAGCCAAGTTCAGGCTCTGTTATTTAGGAAGTTGGATTTATTCTGAAGGAGAATACAAAACAGATGCAGACTAAAGCTTTGAGGTAGTTACTATTAAGCATAATGGTTATGATTACCATGCATTTTCATCTCAACATGTAGTTATAAATACAGATTTTAACGCCTAATTATAAGGATAGGAATAATTTCAGAGACTATCATATGATCTTCCCCAGACAAAAAATACTGCAGCTTGAATTACATCAAAAGATACTTACTAGTCTTGCCACAAGCTCATTAAGATTTAAACCATATTTTGCAACCACAGGCCTTAAGACCTCTGTTACTGGTTTGGTGGGTTTAGCCTTCAAACCAACTGATCGATTAATTGGAACAAGATCCAGCCTGAAACACATCAATTGTAATATTAAGTATGAAATATTCCAATAAACAAAATGAATGAAATATATAAAATCCAATCTACAGTAACTTTATACTAGTTTACAGCTAGTGACCCTGAAACTTCACTAGCATAAATCTATTGTAACCTGAAGGCATAAAGCACTTTTAATACAAATAAAACTTCCACTGTTTCACTTGCCAGAGCTGAGTGAACGCATGAGCCAACATAATTGCATGGTGATCCTCAGACCAATTAGATACATTCCATAGCACTTTCATCTTTATAGTGAGGTTGCTCTGACCATTCTGGTCCAGAAGTGCTTCCAAAGTGACACCATGGCTGTACTATAGCCTTGGATGCAAGAAAAATACTTCTTCCCACTTCCACAAGAAAGACTCACAATGTCCTCCTATTCAATCACTTGAGATGGGCTTGGACAGGAATTTTTATTTTTAAGCCTAGGTACATATACAGTGGAATTCCAGATGATGCTCGTTTCTGGCTAGATGCCACCATATCACAAAAAATTGCTGTAAAAGAAACTTATGTGCAAAAGCTGTAAAAGCAAATCAGTTGGAATTTAAAGGATAAAGACAGCCCTCTTCAGAGACTACTACACAATTTTATATCATTTCATCAAAAATAGCAAAAAAAATGAAATAAGTAAATGTTTTAAAAACCCAAACAACTATTCCATTTATGTCTATTTCCCTGCACAGAACTGTGCCTAGCTTGATGGGTTTTGTTTTTTTAAATGCTCTTTGTCCATGCCCTGATGCCTCCATAACAGCCACATTTGACTTTAATGGCACTATAGTATGAAAACAAGGGCAGGCTTATTACTAACAAAACTATCAGAAGAAACGTATGGAATCAGAAGAAATGAAAATCATTAGTGATTTTGTCAGTCATGATTAGATGCAAACCCCATCTTTTCTCTCACAGAAATTACTTACAAGATGTTTAGTCTTACTGACTTCACAAGAAACCTAACTGAAACTTTGTCTTTCATATTTTCTTTGAATACAACAGCTACTAAATAGAAACGATCAATTTTAATCATTAACTGGTAATTGACACGGAAGTGGCAGACATTCAGGTAACCAAGCTTATCCACATAGTATTTGTCTTATATCTGAAAAATATTCCAAATATTTGAGTATTTTTGCTGACACAGTGTCTACCCAGAGAAGGAAATAATGTAGAACATCTCTACATTTTAATTAACACACAACTAACATATGGTACCACCTACTTAAAGTTCCTTTTTAATTTGGAAACTCAAACTCACACCTAATAGAAGACTGCTCAATCTCAATTTTGAAATTAAATATGCTATTCCATATTCATTAATCTGAAGTAGTCTTAAACAGAAACTAGCCCTGCTTCCTAAAGAAGAGTAATATAAAGCCAAAATGAAGAATGTCTTACAAAATAAATTTCAATTACTTCAAATGCTCAACTCAATAATGTAACACAAACATTCTACTTCATGACTTTTTCCTAAAATAACTATTTCAGGAGTTTTCATAGCACTAGTCTGGATTTTTAGAATTTAGGAACATTAAAATGTTTTCTGGGATTTTAGAAAAAATATAAACAGATTATTTTGAAAAAAATGTATACAATAATATTACATAGTATTAAATATATAATGTACTCTATTATACCTATATTAATAATACTTTAACATTTCCTTGTTTAAGATTCAGGGCTAAAATCTATATTCAGATGAATTTATATTTATACAATTTGTCTTACTGTAACCTGCCAGTTAGGCTCATAATTACAGATGTAACTGAATGGGAACATGTAATCAATAAATATATCCATTTAATCTTAAAGGCCTGGGGTTTTTACTGCTGCATTTAGGATTAGACTAGGAGACTTGTAGTTCAATTTCCACCTCATTCTTGTGCTGCTTCAACCTACTAAACGTGTGTCTTCCTGATGTGGAAGATCCCTCTGAGCCTGCAAATCTGTCCTATATGCTTGTTCACAAGTGCTTCAGCTTGAGCAGTTAGACATTATAATAATATTTAAATGTCCCTAAACTGGAACACTGGCATAAAAATCCCACTTGTGTCCAAGACAGCAATCCAGAAATCTTCGTCTTGCAGCATTTAAAACTCACCAGGTTCTGCTCTACTCATTTTGAAATGTTCCTGTAAGCCCACATTTCTCCCATTGATCCTTACCCTGGTTGTCCTCATCTGAATTACCTTTTAGAGATACCCTAATCTCACCATTACCTGTAGAGGAAGCACTTTGTAGCTGGCTCTAAATCTAAGGGATATCAGTGCCTAAATGTAGGCAGGATATCTAACTCAGGCACTTGAGTTAACTCAGAGAATCCCCATGCTAAATGCATCTCCCTTACGTAAGTGTTATTGCAATCTAAAGAAAATATGGACTTTTAATTTAATAGAAACTCAAACCGCAAGTTAACTGCAAGACATGGAAGTCAATCATTTTCAGTTACAAACATCAGGTCACCTTTCTTCTTCACATAAGACTCTGCTTGACACTAAGGCCTATTTCTTCTAATGTGCCTTTTACAATGAATGGGAACCTTAGATCCCCTAATGCTTGGTTCTGGTTTACAATCTAAGTTGTTGTGTTGCATTGCATGGCTAACTGGACTTTTTACTGGATTCAGACAAATTCTTTTCTGTACTAACTACTGTTTTGCTGCACAGCTAACTGACAATATACTTAAGTGCACTTACAAAAACTAAAATGGAAAATGGGGTGGAAAATGTCAGAGGAAGATAGGTTTTTTGACTCTTACCGAAATAAAGTGCGTTTTTCTAAACGTAGGTCCCGAGACTCCAGGATGCTACTGTCTTGGTGCAATACAAGTGGCTACAGAGCACATATCAGGAACAAAAGAAGAGAGTGCAAATTAATTTTAAGATATGTAAAAAGAAAAGATGAGTGGTTAAAAAAAAATTCTGATAACTCAGAAAACTACTAATATAGGTTGTATGCATTCTAGTGGATATTCATTTACAACATGTAACATGATGAAACTGTATTTTATCTTGGCTAGTTGTGAGACAATGACCAAGCTTCAACTCCCACTGGAGTCAGCAGGCATTCAGGAATTCAGTGTTTCAAAACAAGCCTAGGTCCTTCAACTTACATAAATTATTACATACAGTGATGCATTAGAAAATATGGCAAGTTAACAGTCTTTAAAGATTTAAAAGAACAGGCACATAACTATGCACATTCATTGATTTTTTTCATTGTAATCATCTAGATTGACCCTATGCACAAATTTAAGACAATAAGTGTTTCACATCCACAGCTGCTCTTTGAGTTAGAGACACTTCTGTTGGAATAAGAGCCATCACCCCCACTCAGCGTAGACTGCCGTCTTAGAAAATTTCCTCAATATTAAAACATGTACCTTAATTCTAGCATGAATTCATCTCATTCATCTTTGAACAACAACAGAATGTCATTATGTTTCTCTGCTTTAATGAAGTACCATCTACTACCACACATTTGTTTTCTTTGTGGATACTTTCAATTAAGTACAAGCTAACCGTTACCCTGGACAAACTACATGGACTAGATGCCTAAATTAACTTAATTATTATAAGGAAATCCTTGTGATAAGCTCTATTCTGCTTTCTGTAATGTAGATACCACAACCAATCACAGTACTCCACCAGTTCTAGTTTCACTAAATTCTCCATCAATTAACTAGCATTGCCAATGTAAAGCTATAGGTAGAAACAGGAGGTATGTATTACTAGTGAGAGAACAGAATTCCTTATTAGCAAATAAATATGAAAACACTTTAAAAGAAGCATGGGAATATGCCATACCTTATCACCTCCAACTAAAAAAAGGTCCACTGCAGCTATGTTAATGCCATGTTTCTCGCAGAGCCCAGATAGCACCTCTTTGATAGAGAATCCAGATTTAACAGCCATTTTGCTGGATGAACCATCTGGAAGGTTTATACAGCAGTATTTGGGAGATTTCTCTTTATCTGGTACAAATGCAGGTAATCTTGAGGCTTCCGACTTGACAAGAAAAAGAAAGAAATGTCAGTGGCCAATGGGAGAATTAGGAGTGTGCATACACTTTCAGAGTCTGTACAAATCAAACCAAGCCAAGAAGCATGCTTTCAACCATGTTTACAGTTTACAAATCCTTCCAAATATCACAAATATCAGATAAATTTAAATCCTGAAAAAATCCAAATGTTTAAAGAAAACAGCACTGCACAAATCTGAATGTATTTCAAGAACAGACGAAGTTTTAGACAGCAAGGGTGTAAAACAGGTTGCAAGATTCTCAAACTACAGCACAGAACTCCTAATCAAAAAGTGAAAGAAGTAAATAAAATCTTACTATCTTCCAAATAGCTAAGTGCCCATATTCAATGATAACTGCTGATGTAAAAATTACCACTGGCAGATTTTCAATCAACATTTCAGTGATGAGGAACGCCTTAAACATCAGGTTCCTCAAACAAAATTTCCTCTTAACATAATCTGAATGCTACACATACAAATACACCACAGAGAAATCAGAATTTTAAAATAATTCACTTAATGACATGCTTTTTTTTTAATCAAAGGGGAAAAAAAGTACAATGTTATGGGTGAAGGCTAAAGGGCACAGCATTAACCTTTATTCTAGACTAACAGTAGAATAGTAACACTACTATGAAATATGAAAAGTATCTTTGAAAATTTAACAAAAAGCTCACTTATAACTTAAAAGGACACTAGAAAAATACTGTTTTCAACAGTCTTCTAGGGTGCTCATTGTGCTTTTTCTCTTCTCTTTAACTTGCTGCTTCTCATCCAAATCACAGTAACTTTCTGATAATCGGTTGGAGTGGGAGAGAAAAGAGGGGTTGTTGCTTTAGGGAGGCTTTGCATTTTCTGGTTTTTTAAGATAAGACTTTGCTGCAACAGAAATAAACATGTCTTTGCCATACTTGCTTCCCTGATCGATATTTGTAGCATAGGCAAAATTACATAGTTCTAGAATCTAGTCTACCAGAGGGATACCAAGACTACAAAAAAATTTATAATTTCCTTTTTTATATTCTTCCTCCATATCAACATAGTTAAAATACAGTATTACATTTATGTTCTATTATTAATACTGTTTTAATTTTGCATATCATTAGTTTTACACTGCAAAGGTAGACCTTGATGGTTAGAAACCACGCCTTCACTGGTGATGACTTTCCTACATACTATGACAAAATCAGTGTTTGCAATGAAATTCTCTACCTCTCCTCAGATTTTAAGAGCAGAGTTAAGTCATAATGACAAGAAGAAAAACTCACAACTTTAAAAGAAACAGAGAGGAAAGAATCATGACAGACACTGGTACCACAGAAATCAGCCTAACACAACTTGCATACAGGTCAAGCAGTGGGAAATCTTTAACATGTCGTTGTTCAGAACAGAATCTCAAAGCTCCGGTAGATGGAAAAAGCTGTTTATAAAGAGGTACAGTAGCTCCCTTTGAAAGGCAAACCTGTATTCTGGACAAGATGCAAAGGATATCTTTCTGTTTCAAGGACAAAATAAGAAGCAATATATGAACACAACCTCTATTACACTTCTAGTACTCTAAAATTGCTCTAAAATACATCTTGCCCTCTAACTGTATCACTTAAAGACCATTTCTCAAATTATTACTTTAAACAAATTACTACACACTACTTAGAAAATTAGTAATTTGCTGTTTTCACTGCTTCCCCACTTCTTCATTATTAAGAGCTGGTCATTACCAAGTCAAGACTAGCAGTTGATGACATGGAGCCTTGTGATTCCCGTCTGTATGATAATCCATTGGACTGAATAGAATCTGTTTGTGGGAAGAATGAGCAATCAGTAAAACGGCTTATTTTTATTATTTATTATAATACAGAAAGCTATTTCAAATATTAGCTCCTCTGGTCAGAAAAATAATTTTTTCATTAAAGGAAGAAACACCAAAACCTCATAATGTGCACTGAAGCATGCAAAACTGAAACATTATTTGGTCAAGTATTTCTTGGTTATGTAACCCTTGAATACCTCACTTGCTTTTATTTTTTTTTTTTTAAATCAATCTAAAAACCTTTTTTTTTTTAATCTTAAAATGTTTTTAAAAATTTATAAATTATTCTGCTTCTTCAGATATTTTGAAGGGAGATAAATATCTTTAAAAGTGCAAGTATGATGTTAGAAAACTAAAACCCACAACAATCACTAGTCACTTTTAGAAGTTTAAGTCTATAATGTTAGCAAATGCCTTTTGTCTTTTCACATATGAGTATAATGAGAACACTTAAACTATCCATATGATCGAAGATGCCTTGTGAATCTGGGCCTTTACTAGAAAAGAGCGACGAAGAAACCACAGTAACAATACAGTCCAAATTTAGCGTTTCAGTGGAATTTCTCTATTATTTTTAACACAGTGTAATGAACTAATTCAAAACTTTCATCTCTTCCTGTAGAGGCCATGTACAGGTGCTTTCACAGGGGAACTCTTCGTTAAACTCTCAAAACTAGTTAAGTAACAAAACAGCAGATTACAAGGGTTTTCACAATTCTGACTCTTCTTTTTTAATTTTAGTCAGAAAAGGTGGAAACAGGTAGTGAGTGTGTTCAAAAGTCAACATATCTGTGTGGTACTATAAAATAAAGAAAGGTAGGATAATGCAGATGGAGGAATTTTTAAATAGCTGTAACTATAGCACTATTTGCATGCACAGCTCCTGAACTTCTCAGTAAAGAGTTGAAATTATCTCACTATAAAAATAGTAGCTCTCTGCTTGAAAAAGCAATTGCCAGCACATAGAAATGCAGTATCTAGTGGAAAGCAGAAAAAAAGTCTCTTGGAAGTCAATAAAAAGAAATTTCAATATTTTCATACATTTATTTATTTGTACATCTGCTTCCACAAAACTTCCAGTGATACTAGCCCCACTACGGCCTTCTGACTTGACAGTTCCTTTTCCCTCTGTCACACTGTATTGGGTCTGGCTGAGATGGAATTAATTCTCCCCATAGCAGCCCTCATAGTGCTGTGTTCTGCATTGGTAG
>JANZLQ010000056.1:37072097-37117286 GCA_026212715.1 Elanus axillaris
GGGGGGAATCGATATCTTTGGTGCTGTAAAGTCAAGACCTTGAAAAAGAACAGTTTACCTAAAATGGCTGCTCTGGGCAAGATCAACATTTCTTTTAACTAGATAGGAAGGAAGCAGCTCTATACCAGGCCAGGGGCAAACGTCTGAGGCTAATTTAGCCAAAGCTAAATTCACAAAAGGAAGAAAAGTTCTTTGTTAAATGCTAAACAATGTTTGAATTTCTTGTTTCATTTTTGCAAACCTATACTTTTAAGTTAATTCATACTTTTACCTTTGTATCTTCTCCAGTGATTCACTTGATCTGAAAAACAGTACCAATACTGCCTTCTTTGGACAGAACAAATCCCCTACAAGTGAAGAATTGTATGCGCTACCCAACTGGTTATGGCATTCCCAAGTGTACAGGGAAGTCCATCACTAAGCCACTGTGGCCCAGTTGCAGATGGAAATCATTTTTCAGATTGTGCAGAGACACCCTTCTCAACAAGCATTAGCCCAAAGCTTTTCGGGCAAACTGCAAGATGCTGCAGTGTCACAGAAACCTAATGCAAACTGAATGCTGACTTCCATAATCTTGCTTTCCCCCATGTATTCCCATTCCCTATTAGGTGCTATCCATTGTGTTTGTTGGGCCCTCTAACAAACTGTTTTCCACGGGGTTAACTATGGAAAAAAATACTTCTGTAGGGTTAGTTTTGCCAGCTTAACATTCTGAAACAGCTCAGCACAAATACTAATGTGCCCTCCATGTAGTGTCAAAGAGACAACCCAGTATCAGAGGCTCTTTCCACTTGAAACACTGTTCACAAAGGGGAACGTCTCTCTCATGATATATGTAAGATACAATCCTCTGACCACAGGTATACTGGCAAAATTCAAAAAGTCAACTAGTTTCAGAGCACACATAGTCTTAAGGTCGAGGCTCAACAAATTATTCAGTGTACACAATGCACATACCTTGGAAACACTGAGTTCTGTTGAACTGAATAACACTGTGGTGTATTGCCAAAATAGCATAAAATACAGAGGAGCAATTACAAGATAACAAAATGCCTCAGTCTCACAGACTCATAGATGAACTGCTGATACAAGGTTAGTTATCAGGGGAAAATGGTAGGTGCAGCCTGCACATACCAACACAGATGCAAAAACCAAGCTAACTGAAAAACACAAAATACTTCACCTGTCCTCGAGGTTTTCATGGAAAGGAAATGTATAGAGGTTACACTCAACAAATCACAGTAGTTTAAACTAAATGCAATTTGTGCCCCCAAAATATAAGACACTATTTTACAATGCAGCTAACCTTAAATATCTTAAATTTAATACAGTTTCAGGATAAAAAACAAAGCTTTTCAGAATTTCCTGTCACCGATTCTAGCACCGAAAGAACGTAAAATTGTTATTCCATGCTAAGTAGTTCTCTGCAATAATTTCTTTTATTCTTCCTAAGAGACACAGAGTTACTGCAGATATGAAGTCCGCAGATTAAATATACTTAACACAGCAAAAACATTCCAACCTTTTAAACTTTGCTGGACAGAGTGATACAACTCAACTACTTTATCTCAAGCTGATCATCTGCCCTATTATGTTGCTAGCCTACACTACAAACCCAACTGCCCGCATTTAGCATTATTATCATATTAATTTACACATGTAAATTTACACTAAATTTTACTTTTTGGAAAAATCTAGCAGATGCCATTTCTTGTTCTTACAAATGAGAAAGAGAAATATAGCTTATAAAAGCATTTGAACTTTACACGTAAACAAGAGTAGAAAAACCTAAATCTATTTATGCAACTCTACATGAAGTAAATGATACTTTATTCTTATTTTAGTACCTTCAGGTGACCTACTCTGTCTCGCATCCAGAAACACTCAAATACTTGTTCTCATTCTATTCTAAGAAACAGTGAAATCCTGTTTTGGCTACATCCACACCGTCATATTACCCCACCTGTAACAACAGGCTCAAGGGCAAATTCATCAGGCTATGGACAAAAAGCAACTCCCAGCAGCATTCCCAACAAGCAGTCCTTAAGAGCTAATGGTTTCAGCAGCGCTTTCCAAGGCACTTTCCCACACACACTTCTGCAGCTCCACAGCAGCCTTACAGCAACACTCCCTGTTCCCCAGCATCACATAACACTTACCCAATGACCACCACAGATCAGCACCCTTGTACGCTATATAACTCAGTGCTGAAATCTAAAAAATCTTGAAAGACCACAAATGCAGAGCCTTCGTGTTATTAATATGGTGTCACCACCGTAAGCTGAACTTTGAAAGTCTGCGGGTGTGTTGTGCTAACTACACACACCCACAGTTCTGTGTTCCCATAGTCATACCACCCACCGGGACCACAAAAGCGATCTACTGCAGAACCACCACTTAGGGAAACCAAGATATTCTGGACCATCAATGCAGACAATTACCCAGCACTGACCTCAGCCAGGCAACACACCTAAGCTCCAAGGCCGCTTACTCTGGCAGAAGTAACTCTCATCCTGCTTCCCCTAATTTTTCCGTGGGAGGAACAGGCCCTGACTGAGAGATCTGATGGGAGAACTATAGAGGCATTGACAATTTGAGATAAGCAGGTCGGGTCCAGACAGGCCACGTGGCTGGGATTAGACCCACAGCAGCACTTCACATCAGCATTTTCACCCACCTTTTAGCCCTCCAACCTAAGGACACAGCGTTTTCAAAGAAGGAAGAAAACCTGCATCAGCCCAGCCACCAGCCTCTTAAGAGCACCATCTGCTCCACCAAACAACTGGGAGAGGATAGAGGAATTCAGGCATGGGCTCCACAAAGCCAAGATGAGGAATGCATGAAAAAATGTCTGGGAAGATCATGGCTGGTATTCCCACAGAAGCCTCAGGCCTTGGTAGGTGTATGGGGGGGTAGCTGTTAATGTTGTAATGCTAGAAGCTAACAGCCCAGCAGTTAGACCTACCTTTCCACCTCCACTTTGCAGACGGAGGAAGATACTATACCCACCTGCTCAGATTGCCCCAAAAGCATGCGATCTGAAGTTGTATGAAGGCTAAAATTGTGACCCACTTCATTTATTCAGTTCAAGCTATATCCCCGATTTCTGAATAACATGATCTCAAAATTAGTTCTACTAATAAATTGTTAGGGTGGGAGAGTTACCAAAGAGAATACTTAGGAGAAAAAAGAAACTTAAAATTCCACAGAAAATGTAAAGTGTATCCTCTTGTTCCATAACTGTTCTGTCCTGAATGTCAATAATTATTTAAAATACATCTGCTTCAGAGGTCTTCAGGCACCAATGGTTTTAAACAGCTCTTTGTCTAACAGTTCTATTAAAACATGAGGGAAGGACTCCTTTAATACAACAGACATATTGTACAAACCACTTTAACCAAAACTGGACACTATTTGTGTACACAATTGTCCACCAAAGAAAAGAATAAGCAATCATATGCAAACACCATATGCAATGGTGTTGCAAGTCAAGGAATTAATTACTTGCATTAAACTTCCATTTCAATAATAGTAGTTTTCAGATTATTTTTTAGTTAATGCAAATTTTCTATACCTATGCAAATGTACAGAAAACCAGACAAGCAGCCTTCCATTATACAGCCTTTTCCTATTCTGCTAAGAGAATCTATATGATGTCGAATTTAATGTCTTTTTATATATAGTAAAACAGCATGTGAAACCACTTGTATAGATTTTAAAGTACTTCAAAGGAAACGATAATAGACACAAATGTACAGCAGTCATGCTTTCTATGTTTACCTGAAGTTGCTGTTCCTTGAACATATCTGGATGCGGAGAATTGAGAATATCATCTGCCAACTGTGCCTGGCTATCAATATTAACTGGGGTTGTAGCTTTGCTACACAAGAACTTACTGAAGATCTCCCGAGCTCTGTAAGAAAGCTACAGAAAAGAAATGCTCAATGTAAGTCTGCTTTAAAAATCATATTTTTAGGCAGACATTTCTTACACTGATCTATTCCACCCCAAAATATATAGCCATTCCAGTTTCCTTAATATATAAGCATTTTTCATTTAACAGCTTTTGTTAGTTTTAGGCATATAAATGGGGTTTTTCCTTTAAAATTGCAAATACTCATCAAGTATTTCTTAAGCAGTAAAAGTTGCCATCAAATAAAAATGGTTATTTTTGCAGTTTGGTAATTTTAAAAGAGAAACACATCAAATGCTGTCTTACAAAGGAAAATACATTTTTTAGATTTTAGACCTTTTGCATGGCAGTTACTATTTAAATAAATCCTCTAAGCTTCAATTTCTAGAACTTAGAAAAAGGTAAGTATATATATATATGAATATTTACCGTCAAAACCATTCATGCTCTTTTTTAACTTGTTTACTTTGAAACACAATTATTCTGGAAATAATGAAAAAACCACCAAACTGAGCTCAGAGCCCTTAAGGGTGGTGTTGAGAAAATACATGGTTCAAAGACAGAAGAAAGTGAGGAAAAAACCTCAGTGGTCCACAAAAGAGCAAAGAGGGACTTGGAAGATGAAACTGTTTCACAGTGTAAACCTGACTAGATTTGTCTGTCGTATAGATAGAAGTGTTGCCAACCTGCACAAAATGCAAAATTCACCAAAACTGCCTGACCAGTGTAGGACTAAAAAGAATGAGATGAAGATTCTCATAATTTGTGAACAAACATGACTACACTTACAGCAGCAGCTATATCTAAGTTAGTTATAAATACATTATCTTGGCTAGTGAAGCCAGTCCAGCTGAAAGAGCACAACAGAGGCTAATTTTTGCCTCTCCTTGACGTGTTAAATTAATTTGCTTCGCACTCCCGTGCACTGGGCTGCTGCAGCTAGATGTTTTTCAATATCCAGTATACCTTAGCTCATTTTTACAGAGCTACCTCTGTACTTTACTGCAGTCTAAATATATCCAACATCTTAAACTTGGGACAGTGCTCTCAGGGGACTGAGAAAATTAGACTGAGGCTCCAACTTTATTTTAGTGAAGTCACTGTACAAAGACAAAGCACAGCTCCAATAATTTCAATAATCTTGAAGTAACAATTTTTGAAGAAGCAACACCATGTATTGAAATACAACATTGACCTACCTCTTTTTTATCATGTGCAGGTACATGGTTAAAATATTCACAGGCCTGCCAAAATAAAATATTTTCTTCACTAAATTCTTTCCGTAGAAATTCCTATGGGAAAAATAAACAAATACATAAATGTCTCAAAGAAGTTACTTGCCATTTCAAACAACATATTTATAATGCTTGATAAGTTTGTGTAATCATAACATTTCAATCAGTCTCACAGTCTAGTTTTCTTCTAAAGTAAAAATCAATGCATGTCCAATATATGCCTTGTGCTTCTCCTTTCTCATTTCTTTTTAAATGTATAAAATTGAGAAGAATCCATCAAGTTACAATCAAATCATTCACACATACAAAGTTCGAAACTTCATGCAAAGTAGTGTATAAACTAGTGATTAAACTTTTAATAAAAATCTAAATAATTTATAACTACATTTAAAAATTACACTGTAAACCAGCTGTCTTTAATTGCAGTTCTACTAGTATAACAGAATAGATGTTTATCGAGCAGGGCCAGTAATCAATTCTGTATTCATTACAGCGTCTTTCTGCATCACATGGCAACTACAAAAAATCTTTTATCACTGCTTGCTGACGTGGTTACATGGGTTCTCCTTGGAAAATACATTCTTAGAGGGGAAAAAAAATCTCCCATTAGAACACACAATAATCAGGACATTTATATTATAGCACCCAAAAGTCCAAATGAAGACAGGGATCCCATTCAGTTGGGAAATTGTACAACCCAAAACTGTCCCTGATTCAAGCCTGTACAACTCAAATGTTCTTTCAGCATATGTTTCTTGAAAGCATTTTAACCATTGAGGGGGGAGGGTGAACTTGATCCTCTAAAAAATTATCTAGGCACTCACGTAATTGGAACAAAGCTTGTTTATACTGTAGAGCTCTAGGTATCAGTGTTTAATTAGAAATTTTACTTTATGACAGCCCACAAGCTACAACCTTCACTCAAGTGTCACACTGGTATCACTTAAGCTTCCTTAACATACAAGACAGTCTCAGGAAGCAGTGTAAGAGTAATCTTCACAGAAATACTTAAAAGTGAACTTTATTTGTGCTTTTAAGATTTACATAGAGTTTAGGGAGTCCAACTGTAAGAAAGCAATTGAGATAAACTACAATAAAGGGAGTCTAAAACCACTAGCAAGCTCTCTATTTATACTAGAAATTCTTCAGATACTTAACCTGAGACACTGACTGTATAAAAGACAATCCAGAGAGTAGTCAGGGGACATTTCTGCTTTTTACATGTAATTACAGATGAAAAGAGAATCAAATTAGTGAGCAGGAACTGGAACCCAACTGCCTGCTTCCCCACACAGTGCCTTCACTATGAATCTACAGTCAATCTCCTGCTTGTTTTCTTTCTGGCCACATGACTTGGGCACAGCTGGCTGTAAAACAATTCACCTTCATCAGGAAAACCAAGTAGTGCCCCAGTTGGAACATTATGTAGCCTAGCAGTTGTCCCACGTGGCTGGGAAGCTGGAGATGTTGGTTTGAACCACTTGAGGAGGGAACTTGCAATCAGGTCTCTCACTTCCTGGATGACTGCTCTAATCAGCAGACTATTATGCAAAATGTGAGTATTTGCAAAACATGCAAAATCTCTTCTTCTTAGAGAGTAATTCCTGCTCTGTGACAAAGCTGTCCTCAGGAAAGGCCTACGCATGCTGAATCCCAAATGCACCAAGATGCTTACTATGTAATCATGAATTAAACACTGATGCTTCAATGTTCTTGAATACTGGCAGAAATATGTAACTGCACAGTGTTACGATAACCAGGTTGCAAGTAAATCTGAGCAATGGCTCTGGATCTCTCCTGGCCCTCAAGAAAATAGTGGTGTACACACATTTCAACATTCCCTAATTGTTCTTTAAATTGGGTACTTCTTTAACACATGCACTTTTGCAATGTTTATAAAAATTATTTCTAATTAAAAGAAAATGGGGAGAAGTAAAAAATTCCTGAATATCTGAGGTTGCCTTTTGCTGAAATGAAATGTAACTTTCACCTTTTAATCTGAAAATTTATTAAATGACGTTAGCTACTTTCTAAGTTTTTTACACAAGTTTTGAACTTTCATAGTATTGAAAAATTACTGCAGCAATTTTTTAAGTGTACAAAAGTAAGTTTTCTGATGGCTAACAGGTAATTAGAAAAGACAACTAAACTTTCATAGTACCCCCACAAACTACATTTTTCAAGTGGATTCTAACATCACATCAGAATTGTAATTTCTCTTTCAGCCTGACAAGAAGTCTCAGTATCTAAGCAGAAATGCTAATAACCCTTAGGCTACTCTGCTAAGAAAAATGGAAAGACAGGGAACATAACATCCAGCATATACTATTTTGCTTTCATCTTCTCTGTTTCCTCAAATAGGTGTTCACTGTTAATGTGGGTTTTGGGTTCCCATACCAGTTAAGATGGAAGTCTGCTTATTAATCACTTTGGTATTTTAGTACTTTCATAGCAGGTAAAGGAGTCTTTCTGTGTTGCTGCAGATTCCAATAATCTACATCTCCTATGCCATAGGTTTTGTTATATTCTCTTTGTGAAAATTATCTGGGTAGCACAAACTTTCCTTGTGTAACACATTCAGAATCAGCAACATACTCTCAGTGCAACAAGGCAAAAGAGTACACACCTCAATTTCCTTACATGTAAAATAGAGATTATGCTATTTACAACTTCATAAATGTGCTGTGAAGAAGCTTAATTTATGCTGTACAAATACTCAACACTATTCCTGCAAGCTGCAGCATTAGCTGGTGCTCTTAGCTACCTTAATTAGTTCTAAAAAATATTTCTAAAAAACTTTTGCAGGAAGATAAGCCACTATATCATTGAAAAAATCTTCTACATGGCTTCCAATATTTCCGTAGGTAAACATGAACAGATTACCAATTCTTAGGAAACTACTGCCTTTTTCTTGTACAAAGGCTACAGATATGAATGTAACAAAATGTAATTGTTTCACAAAATGGGGAAGTTTTCTAAAAGTTCAGATACAAAGCAAAATATATCCTCCATTTTTATTTGAAACTTTTGCTACCCAGAAATGCATGGCAATATATGTGAACACTTACTGAACTGCAAACCAGTTTAAACTTAGAAAGATGCTCACATAACAGTCACAGAAGAATTAACTCTTATCTCTTGTCCTATGTAAGGACAGTGTCAAGAAAGAAAAAAGAATACAGGAAAATTACTGCAGCAGTATCGGGTACTTTGAAAGGCCTCTTATCATCCCTCAAAACTTACTGAAAAATATTTAACACCAACAGGATCCTGAAGAAGACGCTCAAATGAAACAGCCCAGCTTGCAACTCGTCTTTCTCGAAGTCGTCGACAGCTCTGTACACTGGGAAGACTAGCATTGCTACTGAGGCTGTTTTCACTGATGCAGTCCTTCAGATCAGTACTATTCAGCTCTGTTAAAAAAAATAATGAACAAATCTGTCAATAAAGTATCATTCACTTTTACTCTTCAGCATTGTTTACTTGATTCATCCCACTTCCTGCTCAAGCTCACAGTACTGCAAAGTATCCCTCCCCATTTTTATTACGAGCACCTGCATAGAAAAAACAACCCCAAACACCTCTCAATTTTCTTCCGTTCCACTGCAAAGAAAATTAAATTAGTGTCTTAAAAGCAATCCCCTGCCAGAAGCACAAGGGGCAGGCACAAAAGGAAATCTTTTTTCTTGCTCCACAAAATAAAATATTTTGGACAAAATTTTCTGCTCACATTCCTCATGCCATGGACTGCACTCCTTCATAAGATTATCCAGGAGGATGATCCAGATGGAAGGTAGACCTTAAAGAACCCACCATTCACCAGAAAGTGAGCAAAAACCTATTTGGTGGTAGGAGATAGCAAAGTTTCATACACTTTTAAATCAGTAAAGACAGGGACTCTGTGAAGTTTTTTGGAAATGAAAGAACCCTGTTAAATACTGAAAATCTAGGACAGGAGTCAACCAAGGAAAAGAACAGTAAGGAAAATGATCTAGTAATGGATGCCTTCCTCATCCACAGCAAGGAGAGGTATCAAACCGTAGATCCTCAGTTTATGGTGGTTTCTGATAAAAACAGGGATCCGTGACTCCCTTCCAGAGTCATGCCAATATAGCGCAATAATCTACAGACCCCAAGCTGAGAAATGAACAGATCCTTTAGATCTTGAAAAACAGAAGTGCTTTTTTAATTCTGAAAAACAAATTAACAAGAAACCATAGAGAATTCAGGAAAACACAACCTTGTGTACCAGCATAACTAATAATTTCAAGTATTAACCCCAGATCATCTTTGTCACACACATATCAGTAAACAGAACACACAAAAAAATTCTTAAAGTGACTACTTGTTCACAAAAGTGGAAAGGTGAAAGCAATAACTGCTCCATGTAAAAGGGGGAACTGTATACAGCAGTCCTATTCACAGACTTGTCATTTATTTGCTGCATGCCCTTCTACAAACCACCGCTCTCTCCATCTCTCAGTTTACACAAATGTAAAACTGGTATAGTTGTACTCATAGATACACACTTCACAGAGGCGATCTGAGGTTTAATGAACTGTTAAGATACAAGCAAATAAAGTCTGAGCTACCTGGTCTCATCTCATAATGGACCCTGCTTTGAACAGGAGGGTTTGCACTAGAGAGATGCCGAACTGAATGAGATTCTGTGATGAAGAGATTAAAAAAAAGCAGACATTCAATTCTTTGGAAAATTAGCAGTAATAGATGTGAGAAAATAATATCCTCAAATAAAATAGATGCAATCTTCCATAATTCTATGCCAAACAGAAAGCCAATATACAGCTCACTATAAATGTAAACTGATTGAGAAAACTGAATTCACAACCAGTAAGAAATGGCCTGTTCTTCACAGGGACATTTTTATTGTTGTTTATTTTCCTCAGTTAATCACCTGGACTAACTAAAGCAAGAAGTAATTTCACCAAAATTACTACTTTGTAAGATCTCCCAAGGTCTCCTTTTCTGTTATATATATTGCAAAGTACTTTGCATTTCCAAATAGTATGTTACAAAACATTATTGTTCCTCCCTGGAAGTATGAACTTTGAAAAAAAGGACCATTTAAAGATAGTTATAAGCATAGGACAGAAGTTGTAAAGATAGTTGTAAAGATAAGAAAATAAAAAAAAAAGTTCTGGAACTCCATTTTTAAATGTGTTCTGTAGCTCAGAAATTTTTACTAAGATGGAACAGTCAACTATTGTGAATTTCTGTAAGCAAAGCTACTGTTTAAGACAAAGAGACAGAATTAGATTAGGGAAGAATGAAAACCTAACTTTATATTTTCAACAAGTATAGTATTTAATATTTAAGGACCTTAATAACACATCAGGTATATAAATATTTTCATTTGCCTAATCATCATATTGACCAAAGCCAATTAAAAACACTCAGCAAATAATGCCAAATTTTCTTAGACTGAGTATTTATTCACTTTTTCCTTTAAGAGGTATGAAAGAGCATAACCAAGTCAACTGTTAGCTTCATTAGAGAATACCTGTCACCACAGTGAAACTATTGTGAAAGAATCTAATGTGAATCTGAAGAGAGTTATATCTAAATTTATTATCTGAAGTATTTTGCTTTAACTCTGCAGGTGGATATGTTTTATTTTACAGTCCAGGATATAAATAGACACCCACTTCTAGATCAATCTGAAACAGTTTCAGATACCGCCTCACTCCTAGAGGGTTCAATCCCCAGTGTTCTCCAGTAATGAATGATGAAAATTTCCTAGTTCCTTTCAGGCTAAATCAGAAAGGTAAACTCATCCCACATACCAAACCGTTTAAACCTACTTGGTTGAGAGAAGGAAATTAAGGAGTAGCCACACAAACTGCTCAGCTCTAATTCCACAAGTCACAGTGCCTTAGGACTCAGAAGGGATTGCAAAATGGGAGGCACAGCAGTCATTAGCAGGTCAGCTTCACCTTCCTCCCTCCAAGTGGCAGCTGTTCAATTTCCCCATGGCAGGCAGGAAGACCAAACAGCAATTACAGTCTCTAAGTGTTTACACCAGTGGGTGACTGCTAACTACCTTTAATTGCTAGCAGCTGCTCTTTCTCGCCAGCTTGTCAGAGTTACATTTGCTCTAAACTACACAGAGGTCTCAGTCCTCTGATATACTGCCGAGTCTGGAGGTCCCAGGAAAACAAATGAACCAAAATAGGAGTGCATTTTCAACAACTTTGAGAGCTACTGGCACAGGTCCTCCAATGTGTTAAAGCAGCATTAAGGGATTACTCATTCACAGTAAACTGTTTCTGTTCTGGTGGATTTTATTTAGCTAATTCAGATTTTTTTTCAGAAAGAACTATTTGAACTCATACTTAACCCTGACACTGCTTTGTTTTCCCTTAAAGCAAAAATGCGGTCAGTTAGCTTTTAAAATCTGTACAGATTTCTGCTGGCCTACCTGTCAACCTGAAAACGATACAGAACAAGGTTGTTTCCCAGAAAAGGCTTGGCTATTCTAGCTTCTTTTACCACGTAGATCAACAGTTGCAATTAAAACAGTTCCAGTCTTAGTGCAGGTATACCATTTAGAATCAGAGAAAAAGAAAGGTCAGATGGGAAGAAAAAAACCTCACCAACTATAACACTAGTACAACATTTATCCAAATCACACTTAAAAAGAAAACTGTATAAGCTGTAACTCCTGCTCCACTCCTCTTCTGGAGGAATGTTTCCAATGTAAGACTTCAGTGTCAGGTTTCCTGACTCTCAGGACTCGTGCATTCCTAGGTACACACAGTCCACCTTGGAAAGCAGGAATGGAGAAACTTTCCAACTGAGTCACATATTTCATCTAATGAGCACTCTGTGGTGATCATGAGAGGAAAGATACAGCCCTGATTCCCACCCTCAAACTGTTCTAACCACAAGGCTGTTGTGCAAAGTGGCCTCCTCCTTGTTAAGTGTTTAAAAAAAGGAAAGTAGCTATTGGGAATCTCAGGCTGCCAGAGGAGTCTACTGTGAAAATCCCAGCTCAGGTGCACAGACAACGTCACAGTGTTGTGAAGTTTCCTAATGCCTGCTTTCCTTTCTCCTTCCTCTATGGAAGCACCAACTCATCTTGCATTACCCATAAAAGGAAGCTCCTTACTCAAGCATCCTGAATCCCAGAGACCTAAATTCATTTCTGTTCTCTCCAAGAGCCACCGTACATAGTGAGAAAGCACTACTTTCTGTGCAAACTCATTCATTTATTACCTGCTTCAAATACAGAATTGAAACAGAATGCTTTCTAAACATCCTCAAACTCCAATATTTTACATCATTTGTGTTTACACATTCTGTGGAGGGTCTTGGTTTTATTTATTTTACAAAAACAGGATTATGTAAGAAAATGCGGGCATTTGATCAACTAAAATCTTGAAAGTATTCAGGATAAGATGGCTTTGAAAGTTTTGATTTAGATCATATAAAGCAGTAAGTCTGAATACAATTAATTAAGGATATTTTGTATGCATTTGTTTATAAAATCCACATACATTTTTCAACCTACAAATAGCTTTTATTATTGTGAGAAGCTACACATATTCCTTGTAATCATCAGAACGCATACATTCACATAATTAAGATACTCCAGTTAATCACTAAATACATTACCTGGATAAAGCTGATAAGAACCACTGTGGTGCCACTTAACCAAATACTTCAAGCCATTCACTGAAAGCCATCCTTCTGAATCCATACCAAGTTCAGCTGTAACATCCCGGAACCCATTGGGTGCAGATTAGTTGTACTGTATGGCACATTGTTCCTCCGCAACTTTGGGATAAGGGAAGCTAACACATTTCCCCCCAGCAATTCCTGGTAGCCTCTAACACCATTCTAAACAAACTGATTCTTTACCCTCATGGCTTCAAGCAGAGGAAAGCAATAGTATACTTAACACAAAGCATTATAAAATGCTACATAAATAATTTAATGAAAAGACCTTTTGCCACTGCTGCTAAAGGAACTTGAATTATTTATGTTACAGTGGAACACAGCTACAGCAAGCATGCACTGCCAATGTAACTGACAAACAAGTCATATACCTGTTGGAGGAAACAATCCATCTGTATTTCTAGTATAAAAAGAGTAAACAGTGTTTTGTTTTACTTTGGACTTCACTGCAGATTTTTTGCTCTACCTTCTTTAGTTACTTTTCAAAATAGAGTTTTACATTATTTATTATTGTAAACATCAGATTCCTTTCAAAACTGTCTTTAAGAACACTTTTCCTTAAGAAAATTCTTTCCAGGTGACGAACACTAAGAACAAAAATCAGCAGAAACTATAGCAAAGTAGTATCTTAGGGAAAAGACACGCATATAATAACTGTTATGCTTAAGTATTTGGAAAAAATAGACCTCAGCTTTGTGGAACTGATCTCTGTAGGGAATAGCAGGTAAGAACTGACTTAGACATTCTCAGTAGCTCAGATACCTTACCACCTGTCTGTCTGGAAGATGAATGATGATGTACTTCCACTGTATGTCCTTTGACCTTAAGGCTTTCCCTTTGTAAAGTGCTGTCTGGGTATCAATAGTCAAAGTCAGACATTAGCTGGGGACTGTTGATCATCCCTGTGATGATTTAGATGGCCCAGTACTCAAAAACATCAGCCACAGCCTGCATGCTGTGTACGCACTCTCACTATTCCTGCAGTCAGCAGGAATGGACAGTTTCCGAGATGGGAAATAGGAGAAATCTGCTAGTTACAGGTAGTTGTAGTAACATGAAATGGTTTCTGCTATTCCTAGAGCATAGGTGCTGCAGATTAATAGCAGTGATCTTGCATCTAAGCATTATTACAGTTCGCATTCTGATTGTCTGCAATTCACTAACCAAATCAATTACAGTTAAGAATTGCTACTGGTCTGCATCTCTGGAAACAACACTAATTCAAGTACCTACATCTTTTACATGTTACCTGTCTTGCAAAGCACAAGTGCAAAGTTTTGGCTGATGAGAACATCCCGCCTCTGCACAAGGTGAGTTACCTTGTAAAAAGAAATGCAACAAGGCGTAGATGGTTTCCAATGTAATAAAACCCATATGACATGAGGCTTCATTGTCCTTGGAAAGAAAATGTACAGAGAGCTGTCATGCCTCCTATTATACTGAAGGGATGTATATAAACACATAATAATTCCTTTTTACACATAAATTTTCCTTCCCAGACTAAAGCTTAACAACAGTATTTATAGTATCTAGCCATATGTACAAATACTAATATTAAGATTTAGTCTAGGAAGGGAAGTATGCACTGCTATACTAATGGTTACACTAGTGAAAACTTCCATCTAGACATGCCCTAAACTGTGTAAATCTGTGCATCTATTCATGAATAAGTGAGATTAGAGAAGATTGGAAAAACTTCAGTGCTGTGACATATTTAATAAAAGTGAAAGCCTGAAAATGTAATTCAGACACGAATCAGAGCTTTTTACTCAATGCAGCTCTAGATGAAATGAATTAGGATTTCATTTCATTTCACTTTTTCTGGTTACAGACTCTCTGGTTCTTATTTTTCCAACCTACTTTCTAGATGTTTAAGCATTGTTCAGTATTACTCAATGTAGTTCAACTACCACTGTTTACATAAACACCCCCTCCTCAAGTAGCATTTAACAATGAAGACAGAGTCCATGTTATACCTTCAGCACTAGCCGAAAAAATAGGTCATGCAACTCCACAGAAAAATGCATATACTTATTGTCTGTTCTTTCACTTCTGCATGCTGCAAGGCCCTTAGTTTGTCCCCTTTTTATTTAATACAATTGTCTTATACTGTAGTCAAAAATAGCAAACGTAATAATATGTAAGTGAGCTTCTCTGCAGGATCAAATGAACCAACTCCTGCCAAGCAAGACAAGTGAGCAAATTTCATGACTTCACAAAACTGTATAGAATTAATTGTGAAAACACAATTACCTACGGAATTGGAATGAAATACAAAAGTCACATTGGAAGAACTGACAATAAGTTAGATCTTTAAAATAATTTTTCAGCTGGAAGCATAAAAAGCTTGAAACAACCATCATATGAGTACTATCACAGAGATCTCTAAGCTAGGATGGGCAACAAAGTAAAATAATTTTTATTAACATGGAACAAGAACCCTCATGGACACAAGATGCCAGTACATTCCTTTTTTTTAAAAAAAGATCCATTTTTTTGCCCCTCAGCGCCTGGAACTTTTGTGCTTTGTCTTGATTTTTATATCAAACAGGCAACATCTGGGGGAAAGCCATTTTTCCCACAAAAACATAGGCTACATTTATAAATAGAAAGTAGAATAGACACAATTATTTTGTTTCCTTCTTTTGTCACTTTGCAGACAAGACAGATACAATATAGAGTCTATCTTCTCATCTGTTAGAGCAGACGACTGTGTCAGCAGTAGAGAAGGAAAATACCTGACAAAGTCAGCCAGCCATTGGAAAATGGCTGTCAAAAGGACCAAAACAGTAATGTTTCTCTCAACTGTAGTTGTAGTTTTGCAAGGAATCAGAAATTAGGACACAATGGAGTTTTGTGAATGTTATTGCTAATTTTGCATTTACATTTGCATGTAATATAAAAATTTTACCCTTACCATTCAAAATACTTCTTCAATTTCACTGCACTAATTACAGCAACACAGTTTGTCCCCTTTTTATTTAATAAAATTGTCTTGTACTGTTGTCAAAGAATAGCAAACGTAGTAATATGTAAGTAAGTGAGCTTCTCTGCAGGATCAAGTGAACCAACTCTTGCCAAGCAAGACAAGTGAGAAAAGCCATCTCTTGTATGCCCTAAACTATACAAATTCCTTTATTCCATTACGGAAGCATATTTAAACTGTTTCAATTAACTTCAAAGGTTCAAAGAAATCATCTTCTACTGTTTAACAAAGAGTGGACGTCCCTTAAAACATTAAAGCCATGTTAAAATCAAAACAAACAAGCTTAGGTAACATAAAGAAGAGTTTACCTAGAGGTACTCCAGAACTGCAAAAGCTCCATGCTGGGATTTTTCAAATATTACTTACCTCCTTCTCAAAATGCATCACACTGTAAAGAAATTTCAACCTCAACCAACACAGCTTACAACTTAGGAGCTAGAACATATATCTTCAAAAGCAAACAGGGTATGTAAAACACAATAAAACAGAGAACAAGATTTTATCTACCATCCAATTATACAAAAATCTACCAGCTCTGCCTCTTTATTATGAATGAAGAAGCCTAGTTATAATAAAAACGTGCATATATAGAGAGATGTGCCACCAAAAAAAAAATATGCAAATGAACCAGTGAAAGTACGTGAACATAACCCTGCAATATTTTCACTGGCAGAGTTCCCAAAGAAGTCACAGAGTTCTGCACCACTTTGGACTCACATCTTGTAACACATCACCTTATTTACCACATATTATGTTGCTTAATGTGGAAAATTGATTTTTTCATTATAAAAGTAAAAACAAGTTTCAACTTACCTCCATCAGAAACAGTTGCTGACTGCAATAAGAAAGAGAAAAATAAGTGTTACTTAAGTTTAATGGTAAGTATTAGAAATCTCTGAGCTTCACATAATATTTGAAGTGTTAGCTACCTACTTTTATCATCTTAGTAACAGATAACATGAGAAAGGAAAAACTAAAGAAACCAGCTGTTACTTTCCCACAGGTGTTTCCTCCCCACCATGAAATTCACCCCAGGCTTTTTAACCACTGTCCTGGAACTTGATCCCACTAATATTTACTGGATGAAGTACTCCTGCTGTGAGTAGCTACATTGCTTCCAACAGCCCTTCTTAGATGAGTCAATCGGTTGGTGTATGTGAGAAAGCAGATACCTTAAAACTGACCTGCAAGGACTTAAAATGAAAACAACACTTCATGTACTTTATGTTGCTGCAATATCTGGAGATATGTGGAATCAAAATTAAAATTTGGTATTCTGTTGGTCAGATGACGCTGAAAACTTCCCTTGCCAATCACTTCTGACCTCAACAGAGCCAAAAGGATGTTAAGACTGTTTCCAATAAGCCAGGTAAGAACTCCTCGCCATCTCTACTAGTATTTTCAAGGACAATTAATCTTCTAATGAAATGTTGAAGTTTATGTGCTTATCCACCCTAAACTTCTCACCTTTGATCACAAATTATCTCAAGGCAGCTAACATTTCTGTAAAACCAAGCAGTGACCATTTCCCAAACATGTACTCCAGGGCTTGCACCTTGACACTCAGCTGAGTTTAGATTTAACTTTGTATTGATTTTTACTGGCTATTAAAAATTATTATTATTTTGGTTTGAGGAATCTTTTCTTGGTTATTTAAAGTGTCTTTGAACCTTTAATTAACTTTCTAAATAGTTAAAAAGAAACTCTCTTGTTTTGTACTGCTCTTTAAAAAGCTGGGAAAGAATGCCCTATAGTATCTACAATTTCTGCAAGACAGAAAACACACAGAAGAAAAAACCATACATACATACACAACTCAGAACAAAAGCTATCTCTCCATAGTTTGTCTGTGTTTTCCAGACTTGGCAACAAACATTCCCTCTCCCCTTAAAAATCCACAGAAATCTTTAGTAATCCTTAAAAGAATAACATGTTCTCCTTTCTCTTTTCTGTTTCACTGCAGGATCTCATACTGCTGTTAGCACTATCTGAAGAACATCACTTGTAATAAAACTGGTGTGGCCTCACCATTCACATCATCATCAGAGGATCTGATCCAGTTTTTAATACAAGTATTCTGGAACTTTCAAAGTCTAAATTAGTCTCTATTGACATCATTCCTCTGGTGCTAGTTCAGATAAACACAAATATATCTTTCATGGAAAAGATCAAAAAAAGATGGCACTTCTTGTTTAACTACACAAAAATAAATGCTTCTGAATCTGTAAAGCATAATAATATAACCAAAAGTGTATCCAGGCTTCTCACTTTTTTGGGTAGCACTGTTTCAGGTATCAAAAAAGTACTTCTGTTTTGAGTACAGTTCTTCAGTGAGACATCTTTTCTACTTCTATTTTTGCACATATGCCTAGCAAGCACATTATGCATTCAGAAGCCATAACTTAATTCATGTTTGTAATTTAGAAAATTTAATTTACATTACTGAAATGTTTTATAAATATGATTGCTTCTAATTTCTTATTCACATACTGTACAGAAGAGCTGATGAATAAACAATTTCAATTTAATTTCTCAAAGAATGAAGAAAAGGATGACTCTAAAGTAATAGTATCAGTTTACACATTAGATAGGAAAAAATAAAAATACTTTCAAAGCATACATTTTAAGATGGTCATTTACTTAGGCAGCTTGCATTAATTTAGATTCAAACACCAAGTACAATTCTCCTTCATGTTTTTGAATGGTATCAAGTAAAATGAATAGGATTCTCATGAGAGTAAAAAGAATATTTACACTACTTTTTTCAAAAACTGGGTAGTTAATTGTAAAATATCATTTTAAAGGAAAAATTGAATGATTTCATAGAAAAGCTCAAACATTACAGTAATAGTACCACTTAATTAAGTTCTATGGACAATGAGATATACTTTTACCTCAATCCATTTAGCATAAGTTAATGCAATGAGCTTTCAACACACCATGGGTTGGTTTTGTGTGTTTATTTTAAATGCTTTGGCTAATGCATGTTACATTACATACATCCTTAAAATCTCTCCAAGCAAGACCTTAGTAATAATTATGTTTAAAAACTTAAAAAAAAAAAGTATCCATAGGAAGAACAGATCTTCTTATCGAAATATCCATCACCTACTTCTGTGTTATTAAGATATTTCAGATTTCCCTTTGGTTTTGATATATTCCAACTATATGGTATCCTTTTACATTACAGTGTCACTAAAACTACCCAGCATGTTCCAAGCATTATCAGTTTACTTCTGTAGATCACAGAATAAAATTTATTTTAAGAACATTTCTTTACAGTCATCTATGTAACTGAAATAAATCCACCTAATTCAACAAAACCAGCTAGAAACTAAAGCTTGTAATTATTGTGTAAGAATTCACAGTAAAATGTTCAAAACATGTTTGTGAGTACTTAGAAATCTTAATAAGCTTGTCAGAAATTGCATGCAGTCCACATTTAGACAAAGCAGTTTCTCTTCTAAACTGTTAGGCTGAAACTTGTCTAGATTTGTCCAAAGGTATAAGTTGCAAGACCAGATTTTTTTAAATACTATGATGATCTCATTTTAAAAATTCACTGTATGTTGGGGGCTGTTTTTCATTCTTCAGTGCTCATGCTTACTGCCACTGGAGGCTCTTCAGGACAAAATTTGATCTACTGTACATATAAAATCTGACTACTTGATCAAATTTAACATTTACCACATACGTATTACAAACCACCTATTAAAAAATGTATGTATTAAAAAGCTATAAAATTGAACAGTTCCTGGATGTAGCCATTTCTGAAAGTTGAGGAAGGATAGGGTATGATCCCATGCCAGTTACAGCTAATGTGAAGATTTTAAAAAAAAAGTATTTATTTCATTCCAAATGACAGGACATATATGTATTCTCTTTGTGAATGTACATATGAACTATCACCCAGAGATAAAATTTAACTGCATTCAACCCTCAAATCTTTCACAACCAGATAAGAACTGAAATTGGTTCTTCAAATTACCCTGACTTCCAAATTGGTTTAGGAAAAAGCCCATGGTATATGCCAGGATTCTGATGGTAACAAATTACTGAAATTTAAAAAATAAATCTAGTTTAGGAAAACTAAAATGTCTTCCAGTATATCTCTTCATGGGAACTCTGCTTGCTCATCTAGCTGGATTAGCAACTGAGGTATACAGACACACATACACACACGCCGCCAAGTGTGGAGGATGCAACTCGCTTCCCTAAACTTCAGTGCAAGATCTTGATCCCTGTGATCCAAGTGAGGAGCTCACTGCCAGCGCCAGCAAGCTGAACAGTGGCTTCCCAGTTATCATACAACCATAAAAGATGTTACAGGTCCCTGTAAACTGGCAAATGCTTCAGCATATATTAGATAGCATAAAGTTCTGATTAAGAGAAAATATGTAAAATTTCTCTTTGTATCACCTCTCTTTGCTGGGTGGAAAAACCAGAAGGGCCCATGAGCTTTCTGATGTCGTGTTCAGGATCTGCTTGCAAGAAATCTAAAAGAGTATTAGCTTACAATAATTAACAGGGAGAAAACTACTTTGTGAGTACATAATTATTTTTTTCCAGAATAGAAATAGACAGCACAGTATCTTGCACCAACAACAGGGTAAAAAGGCAGAGAGGCCATAAAGGAGAATAATTCATGAGGCTGAAACAACCTGTATCTTTTAGCTTTCATGGTCTATAACCTGCTAGATGTGTGCACCACTGCATGAAACTAGTCTGATGACATCTTTCAGTTGACAGAAACTCTCACCCAGAAATTCTCACCCAGAAAATCCACTTACTTCCATTTTACATGGATCAAGTCCCAGGAAACTAAGTACTGTCAAAGTCTGCCGTAATACCATAATGCAGAAAACCTCAAAATACCCTACCTATATATAAGGCATTACGTTGAGCAAATAAAACCATTTGTACATGGTAGTACAGACTACCCAGATAACACAATACAAAAATGTCCTTTTTTTCCAGCTCAAGATTTGTCATTCCAAAGTCATGCTCAAGTACTTGAGTAGAGCAAAGGGAAAGATGGGAATACCAGGAGGTGTGACACATACTAGGAAATGCCAGGCCTTAGCAATAAAATGGAGCAACATGAAATCATCTGTGCTAATAGAATGTGGGTGAGTGCCTTCCTGAGTCAAAAAAGACGTATCTATTTCCAACTCCTTCTGAGATGCAGAGGGATAAAAACCTATAAGGAGAGTGAAGACGTATTCCTCTTTCCTATTCTAACAATGACAAAATCACAGACTAAACAGAAGCACCTATTTTTTTCCTGGGCATCCAGGAAGATTCAGAGAAAAAGGGATTAAAAATGACCTCTCTATGTCTCCTTTTTAAAAGTACACTTTCTTCCAACACTGGCATTGACTTTTTGCTGCATCCAAAGAATCCTCTGACTGCTGCCTTCAGAATCTGTTAAACTTACTTAGTACGGGATTATACTATACACTACTTTACAAAAGCCCCTCTAACTAAGCCTTTCAGCTTGGAATAGCATACCTACCTCCACCAACCTTCTAAACTGATTTTCTTATACATACTGTATATATTTCAATATACAAAATAAGTTTGGGAAACTTGTCCTGTTCTTTAAGAGATGAAGCAGTGAAGATTTACAGACTGAATACAAATAGCCAACTTTCAAACATTCTGTCACTTAGCTCAAGGAAATCCTATCACTCAGTCGACTGTCTGCTTGAGTCTAGCTTTGTTCAAAGTCCTTATTAAATCATTTGAAGCAACTTCTCCCTTTGCCAAGGTGTGAATTATGAGCAGGTCCCTAGATCTTCACTCACATTACTCCAGGACTTACATTACATGCATGTATTTTTATCCTTTTAAATACATTAAAGCATTAACATTGTACAAATGCCATGAACTCCAATAATCTCTGGGAGGGAGATCATGTCTCAAAATGTGGTATACACTGTTTTAACATTTTTAATAAAAAATAAAGCCATATTACTTGTAAATTATTTCTAGATTTTCCTTCTAATAAATAATCTCAAATGTACTTCTGCCCTAAATATCAGAGTAATATTATAGTATTTTTATTCTCATTTCAAAATATTATTGCAATTAATTTCACGATTTAGAATTCTGTAAGAAGGATAGCCCTTCAGAATACCACTTAAAGGAGGACTATAACATAATTTGTCTTTTCAATTCTCTACCACTAAAGTTCATTTATAATAGTTAATACAAAAGTATTATAGATGTAAGAATTCCCAAGGAAAAAAAACTACAGTACAACTACTGTACAATAATTTTACTGAATACATTCTTCTCTGAAGGTTAAGTATTTTTTTTGAATATTTGAATCTATAAAAACAACATATGAACTGTAAATGATGTGACATTTGGAATCCCTTTAAGAAATATTCAACTTTTTTACCCCAAGCAAAACCAATCTTATCACGTATAAACACAGTGCCTTAAATGCCAAATCCATCCCTAAATTATTTTTATAAAGATACATACAAAATATATACAGTTTTACCTAAACATATAATGTTGATATAATGGTACAAAAAGCATATACAGAATACATATCACGGAATTAAAAAATAGGCACAGATTATAAACATACTGATTTTTTAGCTTTATACAAATTGGGCACAGTTCATAAACACATCTCAAAATCTGAATGTTAGTTGGTACAATAAGATTCCCTTTACTCTTCTCTGATAATAAAACCCAACATTTGCATTTACAAAGGATTTTTAACTCAATACTTTAAAGTAAAAAAGCTTAAAGGCTAAGCAAAAAGCATTCTGAAGCTGATAACATTCTCTAATTTCTTGCCAATAACAATAGCCTCTTCTAATTTCTCACTGCAACGATGCCTTGCCTTAGCTAAATATAATTCATATCACTTACCCGCTCTTCGTAAGAAACAGCAGTTATTTTTCCTAACAGTACTCTTCCTAAATTCATCTTCACTTAATATGGAGAAAGCATTTCCTTAACACATCAGCTTCTCAAAGATTAAACTAAAAAAAATTCAACCCTGTTCCATGCCTGTACATGCCAGTAAAGTTTAAAGGCATTTCGTATGAAGTTCTATTTTACTCCCTTTATGTTACCCATAGCAACAGGCCAATGCAGGAAGCTGTGGTTCGTCAGGGATTCAGATTAGATCTCAATTATCTCTCACCAGAAAATCTAGATCATTTTATATAAATCATACTGATTGTATTTTAAAACAATTCCTATAACAAACCAGGAAAATAAAATGACGTTCAATTATGTGATAGTCGTGTACTCAGTAAAGCAGATTTCCAAGACAGCTTTCAGAAAAACATTAGTTAATTACCCTAACATTAGTTATAGAAACATTTACATAGTAAACCACTATTTTCAGAGGTTTACATAATACAAGCCAGAATAAAGTAGGACCTCAGACGGTCTATTCTGCTTAACTTTTCAGTGGTTAACACTATAAATTCCATGTAAAAATCCACAGTACAAGGCAAATTGGCATATTTGGTTGAACCTAGGAGCAGCCCGTTGTCAATAAAGACGAAATTCTCCTTTCAGAAACCAACTGATATTCTGCCCTTCCTTCCTCACTACCCAAGCCTGTGCTCAACTGATGTCAAGACAGTTCTGGGAACAGCGCCTTAGGAACAGAGAGCAAAATAGGCTACTTGTAATGTAAGAGGGAAGTGCTATTAATTCACCTGTGACAGCAGTGTCTTCAAGAGACTGTATATGCAAAGCATAGGATTTCATGAAGTTTGCTGCTATGCACAAGTAAATAGCGATACTACCTAAACCATCGATTGCTGTTATTTTTTAAGCAATCAGAATACAATTTTCTGCTAAACACCAGAACTGCAAACTGGGAATGATTAGTGGGCATTTTTATGCTAGTGGGATGTCCTTAAAGCCAAGGTGGACTTACTAGTAGTAGTTTAGGAAAGTGGAATCTTCTCCCTTGTTCAATGCAGCATGCTGAATCCCCCACATCCATACAGTTCCTACGTTGAGCCCCTAATATAAAAACAACCCTATGAAGAAGGCAAATATTACTCTGAAGTTATATGGAGAAAATGAGGCAAAAATAAGTTCAGAGCCTTTACTCAAGATCTCACGGTAAGACTGGCTTGCAAAAGATAGTCCAAGTCTGCACATCTTCCCATTTTTGGATTTAGGATGAAGAGACCTGGTTAACAGAAAAACTCAGTCTTCTCAGTTTAATTTAGAGTGATCAGAGAAGAAATTTTAAGCTAATTGCACATGAAAATGGAGGAAGCATACTTTAACAAGCATTCCAGAGGCATAAGCAAATTGCTGCAATGGACAAAGTTCATTTTATGATTGATTATTTGTTTGAATAGGCACACCACTGCACTTTTGAATGCTGTCTCCTACAAGTATTTAATACCATGAAGAAATGCAATGGAAACAAATGGGTGGGTAGACAAGAAGGAATGTGTTTTACAAATTACCCCCTCCACTGTTTTAGGACTTAAGCAAATGCCCTAAGATACTTGCACAGAAGAACAGTTTTACTATGTGTGGATAAGTATTAAAAATTTATAATTTCATACAGAAAAAATGCCAAACAGAGCCATATAAATACTGCTTTTTGCTTGATACTAAATCAAGTGGGATGCAGAACGTACTTTCACTGTCAATACCTTATTCAAACAGCAACACCATTACAAATATGCAGGTGACCAGGTGCATAATAATCCTTACCTTGGATAAGTAAAATACACAAATGGATCAGAAATGCCTAGAGAACTTTCCTGTGAACACCCCTTAGGGGTTACACAGGAAAGGACTTTTATCAATAGTGATTACTTGATGGTCAACCTAAGTCCTCTAGAAATCACCTAGAAAGACCAAATATACTAGCAGAGTTTTAACAGGTGAGGATGTTACCCAAAAGAACACAAGCATGATTTGGAGAAAAATAACCCCACATGCAATGGGATGTAGCTGCAAAACTAGCAGTTCACTGGAGCAACTGTAGCGATCATGGTTAGGAACGCTGTGTGTGGGCAATGTTTTATACATTCTAGGCACCAAGTTGGGCAATGTTTTATACATTCTAGGCACTCACACTTGGTGTTATAAACCTAATAATCCCTTAGTTTAAAAAGAACTTTAGAGATGTTGATTTTATTTCATTGAACTAAGCACTGCACATCCACATTTCTTCCATACAGTGACTCTACTAGCACCACAAATAAGCTCTACCAATTAGACAGCACCAGTTAACGATAATGGCTATGAAATGTCATGTGACTCTGAAAGCCTTTAAAAAAATTCATATCCCTCTACATTTTCACAGGTTATTTCAGCAGCTGCCAGATTCAAAATCTTGTGATTTTGTGTACCATATTTGTAAACCAGCAGGCAACTCAAAGTTCAAAGGTCAAAAGCAGAAGGAATGTTGATTTGCAAAACTATTAATGGAAAGTGTTAAAATATGACACAACAGCTTTGAAAACCTTATTCAGATACACCAAAGGCAACATTTGTAAACCCACATCCATCTGCTTAGAAGCTAAACTGTGGGAAGGGGTAGAGACCCCAGATATGGTTAATCTGTTTTTCTCTTCTACCCTCCCTCCACTTCCTGCTCCTATTTTCTTTTCTACATTTGTTTTCAGAGCAGAAAAAGCTTAAGAGAAAGACAGAATGACAGGAAGCCTGGATAAATTTTAACTGTCAAAAGATGAATAGGATTTAATATATCCCTGACTCCTTAAAGAAGAAAACACACACAAGAAATGCCAGGCAACTAGAAAGAGGCAATCCCTGGACCATCTCCTAGTCGCACAAATTCCCAAAGTAAATCTGACATTGGCAGCATGCAGCATCAAAAATCTCAAGTCTCACCACTATCAAGTATTTCTTTATCTCATCTTAAAGAAAGTAACAACTACCTGCATTAAAGCCAGAGAAAAAATATCTGTTAAGAATATGATTTAGTTCACTGACCCTAAGTACTGAAATAAAAGCCTACACACAAATTAAGAAAGCTTTGCTATAATTTTTTTTCCTAATTCTCACATCTTCTAGAATCCGTCCAGATATAATTTTGTCAATGATTTGTCAGCTACTCAACAATAAACAGACCCTGTATGTGCTACCGATTAGAAGAGGGAAGATTCCCTTATTTACAGCATTGTGGTTTCCCTCTATCAATTTTAAAGATAAAAGTCCTTCCTATTCTAAGGCGATATTAACAAAAAATATTTTCATGCCAAACTTTGGAATTTGTTCGTGTTTAAATAACTGAAATGCAAGCTTCCTTCTCAAATACTAAAGACTTCCCATACAATAAATGCAGCGAAGGAGAGGGACTGGATGCAAACTGCTGTTCCGAGTGCCCCCTGCTGTCTGCCGACACTTCTGAGATTGATGTACACATTTTGAAGTGTTAAGTTCAGGAAGATTTGCCATCCAGAAATCTACTCTAAAAACAAATGTTTGGTTTTGACAGCCGTATTGTAAACTCTGACAAATACTTCTGTAGAGCCTGACTGCAAACTGATAATAAGAAATACACTTTTTCAAAAATGGTTTTTAAATAATTACTATTTTTTTCCTTCTGTTGATCAACATTTTAAGACAACTGAATTCTCTCCACTAATAAAAACTTGCAGAAACAGCGTAACTTGCACATCCAGATGGAAGGTGACTTGCAGCCCAACAGTAAATTAAAATTAAATCACACATTAAGGAGTACATGATTAAGTGCCAGATCACTGAAACACATTAAACCGCTTCTGAATTTCCTACTACTGCAGATGGAGCCTCTAAGAATCAATAGATTTTGAGGAAATCAATGTAAAACTGAGCATGATCACTATTAATTTTTAGGTAAACAATGCATATATATATCTTCCTAAGCTTTGCAATTGTTTCTTTCCCTTTTCATTTTAAAAACTGATAGTTTTGCTGCTATAGTTTTAGCATTAAAGACAATTATACTCTGAGATGTATAGACATAAAGAATAAGACTATAATGTCAAAATTTGATAACACAGCTATGACTTTTACTTACAAAATATGTGTTTTCTGAGCAACAAGAAACTAAAACTGGTCTGAAGTGTCTACACCTCAGAAATTTTGTATTCTATAAATACTCTTCATTTATTTTCAGTGATTTTAATAACTCATACATCTGGATTCTGTTTTATTGGATAAAAATCCAGCTGGGAGGAAAAAAATCACTTTAGCAGCGCACCTTAAAAAAACACTGTAACAATTAGAAGTTAACTTATAACTATAACATGACATTCTTGCTTTATGGAAACACATGTGCAAGTATAGTGAAAATGAAGTGACACATTTATAAAAAACTCAGAGAAGTATCTGTATATCTGCTATACTCACTCCACATTTTAAAAAACAATAAAATGCGAGAGATTTAAAACATACCTATAAAAATTAATTTCATAACAGAGCTTATATAGAAAGTCAACTTAAATACTTATACTTACAAACTTTGTCTCTTTAAAACCTCATTGAATCCTTAGAAGCATTATTTATATTTCACTGCAAGATTTCTTATCTCAGAAGACTAGTCATTAAACCATATTCCTGTTCTCTGTTCGCTTTAGACAAACAAAACTTTATACTTACAGACACTTGACTATCAGTAAAAGTTTTCTCCATGTATAAAGTTTAACAGCTCATTGTTAAGAAACAGTCCCTTCGACTTTATTATTACGCTGTTTCTGAACACATATTTACTTCTTCCAGAGTCCAGTAAAAAAATGAGGCTTCTCTGTCTGTTGCCCTATCAACACCTCTCCCATTCTCCTCCCTCCCCAGCACAATCTCCGCCCTCAATACTGGTTCTGTATCTTCTCATCAAAAGGAACAGGCAGCTCTTAAAATGGTGTTTAGGCAGGTCCTGTGTAACAAAAAAGCTTCTGTAAAGACAACAGCGTGCTTCTGAGGAATCTGCTAATGCAAAATGCGTTCAGTAAGGGCCTACAGGACTCTGTCTTAAATATTTGTCCAAACTTGTTTAAGCATTGAGTCAACATTGTTTTCTCCTCCAACATGTTCTCTTTTTTAATACATTCCCCTTTGATGAGTACATTATCTGAATGAACTAGGCCATCAATGCCTATTAAAAATACTTAAAATGTAATCTAAAAATACTTTAAAGAAAAAAATATTGTTAAAACTTGTAAGACAGCAAATTTCTTTCAGTTTCTGGCATGTAGGTACGTGTCTCAGTATGATTACAATCACATGTATGCATATTATGCAATCTATCTCATCCTACCAAAACGCTCAGTGTTCTTTTGAGTAAGCAGGGCATTGGCATTTACAAGGATCACGTTCCAAGTGAAACATGATTCTCATAATTTTCAATACCACACCTACTCTCCAGACAGACCAGCAATATCTATGTATTTTCAGAAAGAAATGCACACACTTTCTGTCCAACAAATAATGCTTAAATACCATCCTTCTGCAGTTCCTCAGAAGTAGATAGGATTTTTACTGTATATTTTTAAGTATCGGGAGAACAGATTAAAAGCTGTGATGATTTAATATTAAATAAAAAAGCAGTAGCTCAACTAGTAGTCCACAGGTGACACTTTATTTTGTTTTTTTTAAACTTTAACGGACTCATAAATCCATGAGGACAGTGAAAATTAAAGGGTACCAACTCCTAGTCAAAATCCCAGCAGTTTAAGCATGGAGACAAGGTCAGAAACAATTTGTGGATAGCTACAGGGCTATCATTTGTGCCGTATCTATTCTGTGCTTATACTCTAGAAATAACAATTCAGTCCATTCAATAATGCCTTAATTCATTCCCTAACAGTAACCAGGTCTCACAGAGCAAAAATCCCTCCTTACCCCCTTTAGCACGTGAAACGACAAAAACACATAGTGGGTAACAAGAAGAGCCGCTGAGGGAGGGCAGGAACAGAGAGGCATTATACCAGCCACCCAGTTCCTCATTTCTCACCCAGACACTGCATGGGCAACCTGTTTTGCAGCAGAAGCCCTAAGCAGTGAAGCTCCAGGTGCCCTCTCCCTCAGACAGCTGCAGCACAAACAGTGAATGCTCCCAGAGCCCACAGCAGCTACACTGAGCTAGGAGATACTGTGGTCAGCGAGCCCTTTACAAACACGTTTACACCAAGTGAAGGGTAATGCAGCTTCCTCTGCCGGTAGTACAATCCATAATCCCACAGTTAAGGAGAAGCAATGCCCATCCTTGAGTCGACGAACACAATCAGTTCAGAACATGGGTTTACCAAGCCCAGTATTATGTTTCCAGTAGCGGCCACATGTTGATGTCTACCGACGAGTGGCACAGGGCAACATATAGGACATTTCCCTGATTACATTCTCCCAGACTCCAGGTATTTTTAGTCCAGGAGATTTCCTGAACCTGGTGTGGCTTGTCTCCTTAACAATCCCCAGTGGCTCTCTTTTCCAAATACTTGTCCACTTTCCCCCCAGGACATGCAAATTTCTTGCATCCACAGCACTCAGTGGTGAGGCGTCCCACAGACTCACCTCCTACATGAACAATCGTGTTCTTATGTTTGTTTTGCTCCTGGCTCCAGCTACCTTTAATTAGTGGTGCCGACTTCTTGTCCCGAAGGAGACAGTGAGCAGTCAATCCCCAACTACTTTTTCTATGCCACCCATGATTTTTTACCCTTTCTTACGCCTTTCTGAACCTTTTCTACTTCTAATATATCATAATATTTTTGAAATAAAGAGACCAGGTGTGGGCAAATCACAGATGTATACAATGGAATCATTATGTGGGTTGTTTTTTTTTTTCTCTAGTCCTTCCCTAATAATTCATAATGCAGGATTTTGTGTCATTGCTACTGTACTGAGCTGGTGTTTTCATGCAACTCTCCCTTATAACTCGAAGACCTCACTTCTCAGAAGAAACCGTCAGCTCAGAGATGTATATACCATTTGATATATGAAGCTAAGGCTATTTTGCCTCATTTGCATTGCTTTACATTTATCTGCATACATTTTCATCTGCCATGTTGTTGTCCAGTCATTCAATCTTATAAAAACAGCCTGCTCTCATCTTCAGAGACTGCTCCTGTGCTTATTATTACCTTGAGTACCTCCACTTCACTGCTCACCTTATTGGGAGGAGCCTTAGAAGATGCTCTTGAATCAACAAGGGTAACATAAGAAACTGAAGCAAGGAGCAGCCTTAAGCAGCAAATAATTCTGGGTTTCAACAACAGACCCCAGTGCAGTAAGCTATTATTCTGCCTTAATGTCATGTGCCTTGTGAATTAGACCCAGAAGAGTGAACCGTTTCAGCCCAATTTTAAAAGCGCGCTAGGTACCAAAGGTTAGAGCAAAAGACACTCCTGAGAGGTTGCCCACCTACCAAGAGTCCCAGTTCTGTGAGCCCTGACTGTTTCATCGCTACTCAAGGAAACCAGAACCAAAGGAATAGAGCCAAAACCAAAGTCTGATACCTCATATTGCTGAACTAAGGGATACGACCCCTCTGTAGCTTCAGGTGGTTACTTTAACTTGTTCACCCAGGCTGATCCTTGCAGTTCCACAAAAGTGACTGCATCAGAGGTGTTGACAGCTTATGCACTGACCTGCATCCATTTAACCACACATCTTAAGAATGGCGGTACTGGCTACTGACAAGAAGTAAGGCCTGTTTCCTGAGGATTTAGGCAGAATACAAGTTCATATCTAGTCCCTGAAAGCCTACACTGTGCCTCTGGTTCTGTGACAGAAATTGGCTTGTGTTGGAGAGCCAAGCCCAGAGGCAATAAGGCTTGGACAGCACTTGAGTGGTAGGGTCAGACAATGTACTGATTGCTCCCTCAGGGAGAAATCTCTCCATATAGTGCCAACTATCTTTGCACATATGGGGACTGAACCCCCTATGGAATCCATCCTAGGCAACACTGTTGGCTTCTTCTCAGACACCAAAATATGGGATGAACACTGCCATATGCACCTCACAAAGAAAGCAGAGATGAGATCCAGCTCTCAGAACATTCTCTGACTACTCCTCTTTTTACATGCAAATTTACAGGGCAAATTTCTCCAGAATCTGAAATAAAGAAAATAACCCAAAAGCAGGAGAAAACAGTAAACAGTAAAATTACTGAAGTATGGTCATTTTACCAACTGCAATAACAGAAAACAAATCCCATTATTATCAGTGTCTGGAAAAAAAAATCACACAGTTTAGCATTCTGGATTGTATCTAGAAATAAGTATCTCCAATTCACAATAAAGAGGTTACATGCAACTGTACTCCTCTGTTGACCAACCCACCTTTGTCACATACTTCACAAAACAGTGTGAAGAGCATAAGAACTTTCCATGATAAAGTTCATAAATGTAAGGAAAACTTAAGAGCATATACTGGTAATCTTTTAAAAATTGTGATACAGTATAAACTACCAGCAAAGGCTTAGCATTAATGCTAGTGCACAATCTGTGGAAAAAATAAATAAATGTATACTGCTAGCATGATGTTCTCCCTCTTTAGGGAGTAACAATGGATATAACTAAAGTACCTGATAAGATCAGACATGCCAAAGCAAAAGCCTGAAGAATATCCTCTACAGTACTCTGAAAAGAGTTTGAAATTCCCAGTAGAGCAGTCTAGAGAACCAAATGTGAAAAAATGATGCTCTTGGAAGTCTTTAAGACATACTAAGAATGGTGACAGCAACAAAACATGTCTAAGGGATAACAGAGGCATCATCCAGAATGAGATGATGGTAACATGCAGACATAGTGGCTATATCTGTACCAGTCAAATACCGCCATAAGCTATTGCGTAGTTCCAAAGACAGCTGGTGCTTTCTGGCCACTATCATACCACCAAGCTCTCCCAACCTTCTATCAATCAAGTTGCTTGCATCCAAGCTGCCTGCGGAGCACAGCGATGCTAGCTATTAGGGCTAACTCCTAAACCATGTCCAAAGTCCTTTGAGAAAACACAGTAGTTGGCCCAGGATGAAGCCACAAAAATGACAACTCTAACAACGCGACAGTACAAACATTGCAATCCCCTGCCTGCCCCCGTGTCCTGGCCCTGTTGCATTTACCAGCACAGGTCCGCAGCCACTACGCAGCACAGCGGGGAAACAACTCCAGCCAGGGCTGTAACAGTCAAAGACCTGAACAAAGCAGAATAACGCCTGGCAGAAACTACTGGATGCTTCCAAAGCCTTACTGATCAGCTCCATGACCTCATACACTACAGTAATTCAGAGTAAAGAAATCAATGTTTAATGTCATGACTAACTAACACTATTTAAAGATACGTATTTTAGTTCAGCAAAAGGGTTTGAGCTGTTATAGCAAGTGACTGTAAAACCACTAAGCACACATCTTACTCTTTGCACTGGTTTTAAAGCTCACCCCCAGTCACACACCTCGAGACACAGGATCACTGCTACTCATTCACTGCTACTCCACTGAGCTGCAGCAGGCAGGTTCGAAGAGAAACAAAGAACCTAGGCTGTGGTCACAGATCCATGAGGGTCCCAAAACAGCAGTGTTAGGGGGCTGGAATGTGTTAGCATTTGGACTTCAGAATTTCTATATAGGAGACAGAAGTAGCCCTTTAAGAATTCTATTATTAGCATGATAAAAATACAGAACTACCTTTCACATACAAAAACTAAGATTTTATTCTTGCATGCAGCTTTATTTCACATCTGGCCTTTTTTCCACCTTCATGAAAGCAGACAGCAAAACTGTCAATTGGTCAGTTCCATCTTAGATAAGAATTAGGAAAAAATACATGCAAAAGATGCAATACTTAAAAATGCTTAAATTAAAAAATACACACGGTGGAACCTGTGTGTACTGGCAGCCCATGGCAAGTTATCATAGCTTTAAAAAATTGGTGAAGCCTAAGACAAAAATATACATTCTTCTCAAATTTTAAATTCACAATTATAAGCTGAGAATGAAGAGACCTCTTGATTTAAGTCACGTAATTATTACTAGCCATAATGGTGGCACTGTGGCCGTGCCAATGATCTAAGAACATCAGTAGAGTAAGCTCTGCAGGGAGAGTTAATACTTTTTATTAGATCAACTGACAGAATGGGAAAAGTTTGGGGCATGTTTAGCTCTTCTTGTCTGATTTTCCTAGTATCCTAGTTGGTCTAATATAAGCTATTATCTCCCTGTGTAAGCTTTGTCTGATTATTTAAATCAGTCAAACAAAGACAGGTACCCACTTAAAAACTCATTATTAAGTCAAATGAGCACTTAGGGGGTTTTGCCACCCACAGATGCCAAAGCTAATATCCAGCAGAGACATGTCATTCATTAGTATAAAAACCTTATACCAAGAGATGTGTTGTATGCTTTCAATTAGCAGATGAAATGCAGAAAAAGTTGCTTCAGTGGAATTAACAAAACAGACAAAAAAATCAAGCATTATTATCTATAATAACAGCTAATAATACTACAGTATTAATGGTTATAATTAAGATAGAACATTCTAACAAAATTCCTCTCACTGATTTTTAAAAGGAATATATGATACCTTCCAACTTTGAAAACATTACTAAACTCTAGAAATTTGATCCGACAAATGTTCTTTTAGGTTTCCAAAACAGGATGAGGACAACAAGAAAAGCAGCAACAGACATCTTTTTTGTCCTGATATCTAGCTAAAAGGATTAAATAGTCTTTAATTTTAAAAAGATCTCTATATTTAAAGATTATTTAGCAATACTCAAAGAGTTTGACACTAATTTGCCTAAGATATTATGTCTCTCAGTATACTATTCTGCCCTATTTTTAACCACAGAGAAATACCAAAAGTACAAATGCCACAATGATTTTTCAGGAAACACAAGAGCTTTGAATGTTCTCCTTGGTGAGGAAGAACCTGAATTTGTTGACTTCAAGGGAATACTGCAAGGGTTCCCCATTTTTATAGACCTCAAGAAAAATTAAAATATGAATGGAATGAGCTACAGTTGAAAGTGTTTTGGAATCTGATTCCAAAACTGTTGATGAGTAGTAAAAGGGTTGCTCTGTTTAATGTAAATTTTTACAAAGGCGGTGTTCTAGTCTCTGCGGTCTCACAGAGTCACCTTTAATGTGTTTATAAATCTCTAAACAATGCCTTTGCCAGGATAGAATCGTGCAAGAGGATGAAAGTAGTAGCACTTACCTACAGGGAAGAAAAGTAGGAAGAAAGATAGGATCATGCTCTCTCATTAGTCCAAATAGTAAATAATCCTAAATCATGGCAAGTTCCACTTAGCCTAAGCTACACCTTGCAAATATGAACCAGCAAACATGCTCCAAAATAAAACTGGTGGAACTCACAGAGTTTTAACATGATGGTTAATGGATAGTATTTTATAATGACAAATGATTCACACAGGAAAAAATTATTACTACATACAAAATAGGAATCTGCTCTTAATAAAAACAGATTTTTTGTAATTTAATAAACAAAAAGTTCTAAATACATTGAAAACAACATCATTAAGGTTTATAGTAGACATGCTAATTTTCTTAATTCAGTTCCAACTTACAAGATAATCATATGCAGCCGTGGTGTGAACAAGCACAATTTCCACAGTTGAAAAATAAAATTGTGTGGTCTGTGAGACATTTTGTGCACCATAGTTGTAGCATAACTGCATCCATTATTTTTGCACTCTCATCCTATTTTGATCCCTGCAGATTTAAAATAATCTTGTATACAGGTTCTATTAGTAAAAAAAGCACCTACAGGTTAATCCTACAAACTTGTCTGTTTTCTTCTATGTATAATACAGCTTCTGCGGGTAAGAGGAAAATGTTTAAGAAGGGGCACTGCATCATTACAGCTAATTCTAACCTTTTAAGAATATTCCTTGTGCATATATAGCCAGCCATAATCTAACAATTTAAAAGAAAAAAAATATTATCTTGCAATCATTGTTTTCATTTATTGAAATAATATATATATAAAAATATGTTTTATTCTTGGATAGAGTTAATGAAAAACAAACTGCAAAGAAATCACGCCACCTTATGGCAGAAGACAGCAAAACTGATGGCTGGTATTTCACACACTACAGCTTCAAAGACAAGAGGAGCAAGTTCATACTTTCACAAAAAATCCAAAAACAGCCTTCTTCAGACCCATAAGCAAATGAACAGTGTTCAGCATATGCCCATAAAAGAAACTGCATGGAAACTACATATACCGCTCAATTTAGAAGATTAAGTTGGATGCCAGCAGGAATCAAACCCACAAGCTCAGAGAACCATATTCATTTTCAAACTTCATGTTTGGATTAGTACCTTATCCATTCTGCTAAGGTAACTGGGAAGAACACAAAAGCAAATGAATAGCCTATATAATATGTTCATGATCGTTATTCCAAAGGTGGAGTCTCTAAGAATTTCCTGGTATTGTTATATCCTCTTCCAGCAACTCTAAATAGGTGACCTGAAATAATCTAAACATGTACTAACAACATTGTGTTCTACTACACTTAGTGTAACAGTGCTTGGGAAAAGTGCTGCAGTAGCAATCTTAAAGTTAGAACCAAAATCAAAACAACTCAACGCTATTTTACTTTGACTTCAGAAGTTTTTGAAATTCTTCTCTGGGTTGGCATTTCTCCTGGTGGCTAGGATATCATTCTCTTATGGCATGCAGAGGGGAAAAAAAAAAAAAGAGATTTCAATTTGAAAAGAAGCAATTGACAGAGAGCAGTCCACACCCAAATAGCTATATTTAGTAAGGGCATTCATCCAGATACAGATTTTAATACAGATTGTTTCTTTGTCCAATTCATATTGTGACCTAGAATGTAAGTTTCCCTATCCAAGGTAACTGCTGTAACAATTAGGACACTGGGTAACACAGAGAGCCTCTCAATTCCTCCTGTTGGTGCTACTCAATTTATATACATTAACGAATACAAGCTAAGACATAATGAAAGAAAAATGGGCTTCTTATGTCAGTAACTATGACATATTTCGGAAATTAATGGAAAGTACCAAGTCCCTATTTTAATGAATATTTATGCAATGTAAAACAGCTCCAACAACAGAAATTACATTATATCCTTGGTGTTTAAAACACTCAAAATATGAGATGTGCACACAAATCTATATGAAATTTCAACCTGGAGGAACATGGTGTGGACCATGTTCTTCCTATTGCACGTGAATTATTAGCACCAGGCTCTTAGATATTAGAGAATCCTCTCAGACCACAAATTCTGTCAAAACTGGTAATATATATAGTAGCAAGCTTTTTTAATTTAGAAGATGAATTTTCTGATGAAGAAAGATGTAGCTAGATGGTTCTGAAACAGCTTTATCCAGAGGATCTTGCTCTGTTTGTTAAAGTTGTGCACTTACTTTATTAAAGTTATGAGTGCAAAGAAATGAAAAAGTATTTTCCATGACTAGAAAAAATAAGCAAAACACTTAAAAGCTTCAGACAAGATAGAAATAGATCACAATAAAAAATGTCCTTTAAAACATCTAAGAAATAAGTAATTACAGCTCCTACCTGCATTCCCTAAGCACGCCAGAAGCTACTTCCATATATTTTGCTCCCTAAAAATCCAGTGCACTGAGCTCCCCTTTCCTTTAGTTCAGAGACAGTGAAATGCTGTTCTTCCTACATTTTCCCACAGCAGGAAACTCAGAATATCTCCTTCTTTCCTCCTCCCATCTCAAACGCTTTTTAAACACCTCCTTCCCATTTAGAGGAATCAGTGTGCCACATTCCCTCCCATGCTGAAGAGCAATACAGTATGTATTAGATGGTTCCTATGCCAAGAGCTCTGCACAGATTTTTGTTTCTCCCTAACCACAAACCTTCTTCCAGATAAGCATGATAAAGGAGTAAGGGAAAAATCTCTCTACACCTTCGCATCACTATAGGTCTGGTTTTCCCAAGGAAGCACACTAGAAGAGAAGGTATAATGAAGCCATATTCCTACAGCTGGTTGAGGGAGGCTCTCAGCGGAGCAGAAGGAGCAGCTTTTTTAATTCATATGGCTTTTCATTCCTTGTCTTCACCAAAATCAATAAAGTTTGGCAACTGAGGCCCAGGCATCAGCTGATGTTATGCCAGATGTGAAATAGCATTATTATAAATCACCATAACTGATGACCAACACCAAGTTGATTGGGAATTCCCTTTTCTCAACTGCTGACACATAAGGAGGAAAAACCTATGTAAGTATTTTTAAAAACTCTTCCATACTCAGTAAGCTACAATCCTCGGTAAGTTATGTAAAGAGCCTGGTCCAGCAACAAATTTAACTACCCAAAATTTTCTCAATGCATTGATCATCAGCCGAACAAAAAAAAAGAATATGATGAGCATTTGATTTTTTATATGGTATCATGATACAATGATTTCTAAGATATGATGAACATTTTGATCAGCAAAACTGTATTGTTTTGCTTTACATGACCAGCCATAATGGGTAAAATAAAGTCTAAATTTCCCACAGAAAGAATGGCCACTGCTGACATCAATGTAAAATTTTAAAGAAACACTTCAAAATTCAGGTGATACCTGAAATCTGTATTCCTGTCACATAAATGTCATATGATGATTACTAACTTTATTACACTACAGATATTGCCTACTTTCTTTCATTAATGATTAGTGTTAACTACTGTAAGTTCCTCTCCAGGACTCACTTCTAAGTTTTAAGTGAAAGTTAATTACCTCAAGGTCATCCAGAGAACGAGTAATACTAAATCGCTTAGATCTTCCAAATGATCTTCGAACAGAAGAACGCGGGGGAGGAGCCTGATTTAAGCCCATTGGATGTCCAAATTTTGCACCCTAAACAAAACAGACAATATATATTATTATTTTACTTCTTTACTCCTTTAATTTTAGGACATTGCTGATTATAGTGACAATATCTGAATTTTAAGCATTGGTAGGTACAGAACTGCAAGAAGATGGATTTGCAAACCTGTAACAGGACCACAATTTCAACACAAGTTGGTCACTTGCCATGCCCCTGTAAAATCATGAATTAGAATCGTTGAAGTTATGACTTTTCCAGTCTCAGGTCAAATATTATAAATATTCAGCATTAGGTTTCTGTATAAACATGAGTCATCAGTTTGGTTGCTAAAGTGTACACATGCTACATGTAAGTAAGAGTTTAATTAAAAGCAAGACAATCCTAGCTCTTTACCGTCCTAACTGGAAAATATTTACAGTGACAAAATATTTGTTCTTTCTGTAGGAAATTACCATCCTAGAAATCATCTCACCCAGCTTCTGTTGGAATCTTTCTCCACACTTTTAAAAATCTTACTTTCCCTACTCTTTTTTTTTTTTTAAAGGCTTGCTACTGTAAAGTCCAACTTTTTAAATCACACAGTACAAAATGCAGGAACTTTTATTCTGAGGAAAGAAACTCCCTCACTTGGATGTTCCATGACTAGAATTGGTGCTGCAATAATCAAATCTAATGGCTTTCTCTTTTCCTCATAATCATACTGTTTCTCCTTGAAAAGTCACCAGATGTCAGTTAAGCTGCAACAGCTCAGCATGTACGTATCTAGTTTATGCCAAATGGCAAAGTCTAAGCTTATACCTAAGAGTAGGCACACAGTCAGTGACTGGTGCTAAGCAGATGTACATAAACTCACTACATTATGAAAACTTGTGATTATGTGCCTGAAATTTTGGATGCCTTTCACTGTAAAATTCAATGTGGGAAAAATTCCTCCCTGTCCTCCGATGCTTTTTCCTTTAGAAAAGAAGAGTTTAATTCAGAGTAAATGTTTTCTATTTCATTTCAGCATCTTCATCACAGTAAGCTTAAATATATATTTATTAGTACTTTTATAATTGTTTATTGGCAGCTTTGTAATATTTATGAATTTTTATATTTGTTTCTTGCTTTGGGCAAGTTGCTGTGCTCACAATTCTGAAATATTTTTGTATCCCTTTGATCACCTGTTTGAAAGTCTATATACATCACATAAACCAAATGAACAATCATAAATTTCACATCCTTATAATCTCATGCTAACAACCACTCATACAAAGTAGCGAAGAGCATCAAGAATATTATACAGACTCCTTACTGCAATAAAAGATAAGGTATCCAACAGAAGATGTCTGCCTGCTTGCTTATTCCCATAGTCAACACTATTCTTTACCAACTGGGCTCTGACTGTCACCAGTATTCATAACAGACTCTGTTTACAAGCTCATAGAAATGTCAAGACATAACACAGCATACAGAAATCTGAATCCAAAGTATGTAGCAGGGTTCATCACTGCAACAGGCTGAGACTCCAATTTCTTCATTCAGTATTAGAAGTGATCCATTTTTATATGAAATTTCCTTACCTCACAATTTTCAATTTACTAAGGTGGGGTTTTTTTATTGGCTGAGAAGAAAATTAGGCAGGTTCTGCCAAGGAAAACTGGAAATCTGGCAACTGGAGATTAGCTTCTAAGGTTTTTAAGAGAACATTTAAAAGCACACTATAAACAAGCTAAGATGGCTTTTGCTAAAATGATTGACTAAATGTGAATACAGGAAAGTTGTTCTCCATAAATGTTCACAGATAGCACCCACTGGAATGAGGACAGTTCCTGTCTTCCTGAGCAATTTTAAAATCATCCGTCTATCCAGGCAGGTACCACTGAGGTGGTTCACACTTGGCTGATATCTTAACAGTCACAGCAGTCTTTCTTGTCTAAACTGAAAGCTTATACCTAATGCTGTAATCTGTGTCAAACAGTGAACTCTGCATTAACCCCTGAATAAATTCAGCAGTATCCATTACTATTACTGCGTAACATACCAAAACACTAACATGGCTCCTCCTGTATGAGTATGTTCCTGTTAAAACAGCACAAATATATGTGTACAACTACTAGGTTTCACCTCTAGTCAAGTATGACCGCACTGGTTTTGCAATTTTTAAATTCTTAATCTGTGAATTAGTGAAAAAACTACCAGACTACAAACAGCTCAGCAAATTCTAAGGCTAGTGAAATTAATTACATCATTAGTGCAAGTATAACTAGTGTTTTGAAATTAATGAAATAGTTACACAGTATGGATTCTGCTTAATGGTCTTTCATGTATTTCTCAAAACAAAATGAATCCCTCAAAGAAATTCATCTTTCATAAAGGGAAACTGGTGAAAGGAAACAAAAAAAACTATCAACAACAGTCATATCTATTTTGAATAACAAATACATTTTCACTTTTCTAATGCAGCCCAATAAGAATATAAACTGTCCAATATATGTTTAAACAGTGGAGACTGCCATACACGATTCTGGGAGATTAAGACATACAACTAGAAAACATACACTCAAAAAAATTTTTGAAACCGTAAGATTACAAGTTGAAGGAAGAGGAACAAACTGCCTGAAGAAAAATCTAATTAGATTCCACTGAGAAGCAGATTCTAGATAAGACTAATTATTACCAGATGCCTGATTTTATTTTTGTCAGAAACATAACAAAGATAAAGAGAGAGAGTGGACAAAAAACACTTGCAAATTGTGTGGTAGTAGAAAACAGAACAGTAAATTAGTATCCAATCAAAATTTTTATTTACCGTTTTTGACATTCTTATACAAAACTCACTACTGAGCCCTAGATGGAATGGTAAAGATAAGAGCAGGGGGGGAAAAAGACCCTGAGAATAAAACAGTGCTTAAGAAACAATTACAAAACATAAAAATTCACTGAGCTAACCATTTCCCCAACCCATTTGGATAACAATTGCAATTAGGAAAATGTGTTCAACGGACAAAAATCTCTTCCTTGCTCTGAAGAATCAAATTAATAATCTAGGAAATTAAGGAAGACATTGCTAAAAAAAAGACTGCAGTTCACAAGTATTTAATTTCCTGGTAATGCTGCTGAGAAGTCTCCCTTTTCATCTTTTCTTGACTCTCTTCCAGCCATTCAGACTATGAAGGCAGACCTCCTTCATCAGATCAATTTAAAAAATTGCCTTGCATACACACACGCACAGAAATAAAGAAAGAATCACACTGCTTAAGCAAATATAACAACATTTTGGCAAATGTTTTTCATGGGACTCTTAAGAGCTAGAAATAAAAGCATCCATGATTTGAAGAGAGAACAGCTATTGCAACTAGAATGTACTAATCAGCTAAAGAAATCCACAGTATTTGAGCAAAGAGAGATCGCTAGTGCAACAACTGATATTAATGTAAATGTTGCAGTCTGTTAGCCATAAAGAAATTATCATACTTCTAAAAGCCTTTATTACATTATTAAACAGATACTAAAAAACATTAAATGAACCTTAAAAAATTTCAGAACAGTACACTATATGACCAACAAAACGCTGTTTCACTCACTCTAAACTAAAACATTGAAATTTACTACATGAACATTGGGCTGTGGGGTTTTTAAAATACAGATAGCCTATAAGCCCTAGATACTTACTATCATATTTTAAAGATTCTCTTCCAGAAACACTGTGTTGCTGAATTTATGAAACAAAACTCTACAAATATCTAGATACAAGAATATCTAAGAGATCCTATCACAGAACAGTATTAGAAACTAAAGCCATCTGATACTTCACTAAGTACCTTCAGTTCAGGAATCCAGAAAAAAACAGAAAAGCACAGAAACTTGTGAAAACAAGTTGATTAGTGAAAAGCATGTGCTACAGCAATACATCCTCTGCATTTTCCAATACAGATATTTACAACCTGCTACTACTATCTATCATGGTGAAAGTACAAAAGAACATATCTCTAAAAGCCTTTATCCTGTTACGATTTGGCAGATGGAGAGTAAAAACAACAAAGGATTAAAGGAATAAACACATTGATGCTCTAAAAAATCCATTCCTTTTTCTATTCTTATAACAAAGTAAAAATTATGAACTAGCATGGACTGAAATAACCAGCTAAATGTATAATTATAAGAGAAAAAGCAGGACAATGAATGGGTCTGCAAAAATTTTTTTTAATATAAGACTGGATCACTCTTTTTCCTTAGGCTAACAGGAAACGTCAAGTGCAAATACATTCCCCTGAAATAACTATCAATCACTGACCAAACTATTGTCTTTCTTTCCCTTCAAATACATTTTTTTTAATTTCATTTTTAACCTGCTTATTTGGCTTTATGGATGAGCTACTTCCTAATCTACTTGACAAGAAAAGCATTAAGAGCAAAAATCACCAGAGGAGGATTGATATAGCAGCAGTCTGTGAAATGTCCAAGTGAGAACAGTTTCCATCTGATAATAAGAAAAGCGTACAAGAAAAGTACAAATGAGAAAATGAAAATGTTGTACTTCATGTATTAGCAAGATGGACGGAGTGAAAAAGCATACAACTTATGTTAGCCTGCAAATGGAGGGACAGAAAGAACAAAAATGATTGTATACAAGGTGACTTGCACAAATCTAGCTCTTTAAAGACAGAAAGAAAAAGGATGGGCTCTTAGAAGTAATTCTAACTGATAAAACAATTTAGGCAGTAGCTCCATATAACATTACTTTCAGCAGCTGTGCTACCTTAAGGACTTTGCATGTATCTCTGACCACTCATGCCTGCTCCCAAGTTGCAGCAAGGCTGCCCCCTCATCTCCACTAACAATAAACTATGGTTTACAAAAAAAAAAATAATCCTGTTTCTAACACAAATCCACAGACAGTCATGCCAACACAACTGATGATGCTCACTGCCAACTCCGGCCCGAGTGTGACAGGAACCGTTTTAAGTTGGTACTACCAAAGAAACGCAATGTGAAACTATGACAGTCAATACGATACTCTAACCTGGAGCTTGAGTGCACAGAAGCAAGTTGAGAAAACCTTATCAATTATTCAGAACACAAAGAAACCAAACACCTTTAGAAAACATCTTCAATTAGCTTAAAGAAATTACCAGCTATAGCTTGAGCTGTATCATGCGCTTTCATATTCTAGTACATGGACTTACCGAGTATTATAACCTTCTAACAAATTGTTATATAAAACAACCTGAAATTTCCATTTTGTACTACATAGTCTTTGTGTCTCTCTACAGTTAAACACATATTGTCCTTTTATCCAAATATCTGGATATAACTAAAAAAATGAGATTCCTGTCCTCTGAGATTCCTGTCCTCTGGTACAACAGTTTTAAAGCTGGAGGAGCAAAAAGGAGGTAGCAAGGAGAGGACACTGGCGGCTCTTGTACTCCAAGAGCAGCAAGGAAGTGGGAGACTTTTCCTAGGTGTTCAAGCGACCTTGACAACAAAAAAATACAGGGAGCTGGCAGCCGGAATCCAGAAAGGGGAAAAGAGGAGGAAGAAAAACTCTGAGGCTTAGGCCATCTTTACAACATCTAGCAAATTTAATCTTTTCATGGAAAACTCGTTACACTTTGTGACCTCAAGGGAAATCTAAAAGGGCTGAATCTTATGGGACAGAATTTTGGCTGCTATGCAGAAGAGCAGGAAGAGGGAAAGGTAAAATATACAAAGGGGAGCTAATCTAAAAAGTTGAAAAAAAAACCACTAACAAGCCTGATCATCTACATTTACAGAAGGATGCTTTCAAATGCTTTCAAAACTGTTTCACAATGAAAGCTAATCTCAGAAGATTCACAGGCATGTGAGTGAAGTAATTTTTTTTAAATGCTTGAGGAAAAAAGCATAAGGAACTAACTGAATGTCATGAACAAAGTTATAAGAGCTCTAAAACAAAAATATAGTTCCTGGTATGTAGTAATTTTGATAGAAATTGTCGTCTCCTGTTGAGGTGGACCAAGTATACTATCCTCTGTCCTGAAGGTTTAAGATAATACAAAAGGAGCACGCATATGCTAGAATGGTCACATAGGACCACTTGCCAGCTGGATTAGAAAATAATCAACAGAACAACAGTCTGGGGAGTCTTACACAACCCAGCTAAACCACGCTTGCAACAGAAACAACCATCACTACCCAGACAGCAACTGGCCATCCTATACCAGAGAGTCAGTTCCCCAGGTAAGCACCTCCCTGTACTAAAAAGTCCAATAAATTAGATTCTTTTAAAAAAAACTCTGTCTATCAGTGTCTGTGTACAAGTGTCAATTTGAGTACTGATTTCTGATTAACTGCCTCTAAAAAACGTGTAGCAAAAGGAGGGTTCTTATATTCACAGATTTTATCACAGGAATAAAAAAAGGAACAGCACCATTTAAAAGGCCTCAATTTAAGGAGCTCAACTAATACAGAATTTGCTACATACTATATGTCACAGAGCTTAATCATACTAACTATAAAATCATCAAATTTTAATTTGTCCTACTCCTATTTCCAGCTATTGAAGCTTTTAAAAACTCTCACTGTTTTTAGTTTTGACTCTATGACTTTGTATAGTAAAGCGTGTAACAGTTCGGAACCCAGATCACAGAAACCTGGAATGGTTTGGGTTGGAAGGGACCTTAAAGATCATCTAGTTCCAACCCCCCTGCCATGGGCAGGGACACCTTCCACTAGACCAGGTTGCTCAAAGCCCCATCCAGCCTGGCCTTGAACACTGCCAGGGATGGGGCAGCCACAGCTTCTCTGGGCAACCTGGTCCAGAAGGATCAGTCTGGAGCAGTAGTTCATCTTTACAAAAAAATGCAGGTTTAAGACTTCAGAAGTAAAGTTTCTAATTTAGACCCTTCTGAAAAGGGATGGGAAACAGGGATGCCACAGTAATGCCAATATATTCAGTGCACAAAAATCTCAAAATATACTGAAAGTCTTGGAGGTTCATAGAACAAAGTAGTTGATACAAATATTATTCTGTCATCAATGTTAGTCTCAAATCCTGCTCTGGACCATTTGGCTTAATCTTCCTCTATTGTCCACTACCACCCCTAAGTGCCCATTCTCCTGATTCAATGCAGAGCAAGCAAGACTGTAGGCCATGACCTCCCTTTACCCCTCACTCTATCAGCCAGCATCACGTGCTCCTCCACCCAAAAACTTACAGTGCGGACTTGCAGGACTTGTAAAGTGAGGCTCTGTGGGCCCTGAGAACAAGACAGATGAAATATGGGGCATATTGGGTTAGGGCCTCTTGTACCCCAAAAGAGATAAAAGAATCGGGGACGGAAATGGGAAAAGAGCTTGCTGGGGTCCGGTCCCCTGGACCGTAACAGGACAGAAGCAGTAAGTCCTAGGGGTAGAGGTATGGAACAAAAAAAAAAAAAAAAAAAAAATGAAGCGACACCCTCCAGGCTGCCCTGTACTGCTGCCATCATCATGGATTGACATCACCTCACAAAACTGGATTAGGTAGGGGAGGGTTAATTAAAAAAGGTCTAGCATCAAACTTTACTGACAGCTTTTTCACAGGCTTTAATTACAATGCAACTC
>JANZLQ010000056.1:37117305-37132619 GCA_026212715.1 Elanus axillaris
GGGGGGGGAGGGGCACCAGTATGACAAAGGATTCAAATGGTATTATTCACCACTCCTGGTCAATGGATTTGATCACTTTTAAGAACACCTTTTTACTAATCAGATGATAATGACACATTTCACTGCCTTCTAACCATTACAGTGGCATTTTTAATGGCAGTTATGCCCATAATACAATCAAGAATGACATCAAATTTCATGTACAATCTCTATGCACTCTGGGAAGACATAGAAAAGAGGATGTCCTGTCACATTGGACATCCAAATAAATGAAATTTATTGCTCATCTCCTGTACTAAGGATACTAGGCACCTACATTTCCATACTGTCCTAATCCCTTTTCAAACAAAAAAACATACATATTGATGGTATTAATGCAGATGGAATAGTAAGATCATTTTCTCAGTATAACTAGATAACAGTATCTTGTATGAGTTGGAAGCCTATCAGTTGAAAATTGCAAAGGAACAGAAAGACCTGAGTACACTAGGGGGAAAAGTGGAGAAAATTACAAGTGCACACATAACGACTGGTTCCAAATCATCTTGAACATTAGGCAGGCATTAGCTGGGAACATTAAGTCAGTATGGCCCGATAATTAGTAACAAAAAGTCAAATGAAGAATCATCAGAAAAGCAAAAGAAATCAAGAAATCAGCTTTATGAATTCATTGCCTGCCCACACATTTTAAAAACTGCTTATAGTTCTGGTCAACCCATCTCAAAAGTAATATAGTACAACCAAGGGAGGAGGAAGATCACAATTCTGAAAAAACTTTTGTATGGGAGGATACTAAGCTGACTTCTGCTTGGAAAGTAAATGATTGGTGTTGAGTTTTAAAACAAAATGACTAAGAGAAAATAAATAGAGAGTAAGATTGATTATTCAGTATTTCTCATTACAAATATTAGAAGGTGTGAAATGAAACTATATGGAAAGTACAATTATGTACCGGTTTCTTTCCACCCTATTAAACTGCAGAATAAGTGAAGTGGTACCAGGAATGCCAAAAGTCCAACTGAGTTTAAGAAACAACAATTTCAAGAACAAATGTTCACAAAGATTATCATGCACAATGACGTGGATGGTGTCTCTACCGAAGGAAAGTCTCTAAAACATGTGCTACTGAAAATTAGAAGGATATATTTTTCACTGCTCTTCCAACGTCTTTCTAAGCAGTTGCTCCTGACCAATGTCAAAAATAGGATATTGACCTGGCTATCTCACCTGATATAAATGCATGTTTTTACTGATGGATTACAAAATAAGTATTAACCATCAATGCTATATGCTATGAAGAAAAGTAAATAATATATGAAGAGGTTCTGTATGAACTGTTAACAATAGACACAGGAAAATGTACACTACAATTACACAAAAGCTTGACCAGGAAACCAGCATAAAATTTTGGTCACTCAGCTCCAAGAAAGAAGAATTTAAACTAGAATAGTTTCAGAAAAGGGCTACTGAACTTATCCAGAGAATGAAAACTTAACTTTATTTCCCAGAAGTGTAGAAGACTAAGCGCTTTACATCAAACAAAATGAAAGCCAAAGGAAAACATGATTCCGATGCATAAACAAAAAGGTAAACACTGAAGAACCACTTTAACTAAAGGAGACATTAGCAGCAGAAGAAATGGGTATAAGGTAGCCGTGACTAGATTTCAGACTGGGATAGAGTTAATTGTCTTCCTAGTAGCTGGTACAGCGTTATGTTTTTTAGTTAGGTATGAGAAGAATGTTTAGACACTTTAGGTAAATTTTAGCAATTCCATATTTATTTTTGTTAATTGAAGACCTTTGTTCCATATTGATCTATTTCTTCTCCAGTGAAGAACTATTTTGTAGCTCCTTTTCTTCTTGAAATCTTCTCAACTGCAAGGAATTGGGGTCTATCTTCATATAACTGCAAGTTCAGACAATAATTTTATAATCTCTTCTCTCAAAGCTTCTATGTTTAAAACTTAAAATAAAGCCATTTTTCATCATTTCAATTCATTCTGTGCTCATTATTTTTCTCCACACTATTTTCTTCATTGTTTCTTTTTTGTTTCTCAAGATGCCACCTTCCCCTGTGACTTTGCAACTCAAAACTAGTTCAGAAATACTTAGATGTCTGCATCTCCCCTTAATTGTCATTATGTTAATTGGAGTCCAAACCTACACTTGAACTAGAAAACACTTGAATTCAGATGTAATGAAAAATTCTAAATCTCTAGCACATAAATTTGAAATGAGAAAATTTCACAAAGTCAACATTGCTCTACAGATATTTACTGTCTAGATTTTATCTAATTTCTTTTTCAGAGAAAAGCACCCAGCATTATTTTGGCTTTATATACACTGTTAAAGATCTAGAACTGACCATTTTTTTTTAATCATTATTTTAGAATATTACAATACATAAGAAAAACCTGCATGAAATTACTAAACAATTCATTGCTTTTCATTTTCTCACAGCAAAATGTATCAGAGGACCCATTTCATATAAATGCCTTTTTGCAGATTAATTCACATTAGCACATTCTCAGATCTGCTTGGTGTTTGGGATTTCAGCTGAGTTCTCTTTAAGGTATATACGTACCTCTCAAATCAGATCAAAGCCTATAATTCCAAAGGTTAACATTAAATTGTACTGCATAAGAATAGCAATCCAGCTGCCATTAATTCTGCTTTATAAACAGCTGGGGTGGAAAATTTAAGCTAGTGAGCAAACAGAATTGTAGAGGAAGGGAAAAAAAACATGTAATTATACAACAAAAAACAAATATGGGAACCACATAGCTTTGCCAACATTGTCTTTGCATCTAAAATATCTGCCTTTCAGTTAGTTTACCATCCAGTTACCAACATTAAAAACTGCAATTCTTCGATTTAAAGCAAATTACAAATTTTCACCAAAAAAAACTTCCATTTTTATCTTGAACAGCATATCTTTTTCAGTAACACTTGCTTTGGAAACAAAGACAACTATGAAGTAGTTAGTTAACTTCTGATCAAAACACAGTAACAATAATAGTAACCCAGAAAATATACTGGCAAGGAAAGATGCATTACTGAACCCCACTGTATTGCTTACCTGTCTTGTCTCTTCTACATTTTTACAGTATTTTCAGTAGCTTAAGTCTTGAAGTTTACAAAGCAGTTGATAGGGTTTTTAAAAAAAAAAACCAAAAAACATATTTGCAATACTATTGTCCAGTGAGTCTCAGAAACACTGAGTTTCTAGTGAAATAGAAATAATAATCTATCTATTTTTTCATCCTCCGAGATCTACAAATCTACAAATCTACACTCTCTTCATGAGCACAAACAATAATGTGGTCAAGATAGAAGTCTTATAACAAATATGAAGCTGAAAAGGGTTTCTAAAAATCAATACCCAAAATTTTTTAAAGGCTTTTTAATTCTTTTTTAATAAATTTGTCACATTCACTTGGAATAAACCTAGTACCCAAATATTACTTCCTAAGCTCAAGTTGTAAAACCTCTTGTGATGTTAAATGTTATACTTGCCTTCACAGTATTAAAACAGACTTTCTTTTTACAAAAAAAAAAAAAAAAAAAAAATGGTAAGAGGTCAATGCCTAGGATTCTGTCCTCATGGAGACAAAAGTCAAAGACTAAACTGACTGTTACAAAGCTATCCAGTGGAAAACAGAGTATTTTCCCAGTAAAACTTAATTTAAAACAGTAACGGGTAGACGCATTTTTGGCCATATTAATTTAGTCTAGAGGGAAAGGAATGCTTCCCTGTTCAGCAATTTTTCAAGTCCCTTGCCAATCCTAACATCCCCTGATGTTTTCATACTGCTTACAGTGCTTTTCTTTTGCTTAACCCAAAATCATGCAAAAAGGTGAGAAGGTAAGTGACTGGAACTTAGTGGGATGCTGAAGAAGGTGAAAATAACAACGCAATAGCAAAGGTAGTACAGTGCAAAAAGGAAAAACAAACAAGAAAGCAGGAATTATTCCATTCCCACTGAAACCATAACCAGACTCTTTGTCTGCTAGTCTCATAGACCTCAGGAGACTACACACCCCTACCTGGTATCAGTCTTACAGCAATTCAGAAGCTTCTCACCACCAGAAATCTTAGTCGTTCTGAGATTGAAAGCCACCTTATCTTCCATGATCTGCCTTTTCAGTGAATTTCAGCAATATCATCAGGCCTCCCACTACTTGATTTAGCCTAAGGACTACAGAAGTCAAGAAGACTCCCCCAAAAGTCTCGTAAGATGCTTCAGTAAAAATCTGTTCATGTGAAACTTTTAAGACACACAGGAAACATGAAGTTCAGTACAGGAAATAATTTTAGAGATGCATAAGGCCAGAGATACCCTCCACTAAATCTCAGTCAGAAGAGGTAGAATAGAACTAAGATGTCCCTGATTCAGTTCTCTTACTAACAATAATTTTAAAAACCAAAGATTAAAAAAAAAAAAAATACAGCAATTGTGAAAGTATGAGTTCAGTAATTTAGGGATAAATTCCTTACAACATTTTAAAGTAAAACAAAAAACCTCACGCTATCCAGCAACCTTTAATCAAATGACGCATTTTAATTTTTTCAACTATTCACATTTATATTGAACTTTAAAATGCTTTGTAGCAGTGTAAAGAGTTTAATATTTAAAAAGTGTTTTTGCCAATTACAAAATTAACCACAATTCTAATTTGTGAACTGAAAACATCATCATTAAATGGACTACAACAGTAAAGGGAAAACAATGTTCAGAAAACGTGTTTACTTCCTTGTAACCTGAAGTCTGAAATGCCATACCTATTCTTAGCCACAAGAAACACCCCTCAGGTCCAGTTCTTAAAGTGCAGTTTTAAACAGATATGTTCACTAGCGCTTTCTCACATCTGCTGATGTTCTGTACAATTCACAAATGTTTTATTAGTGCAGCTATAAAATCAGGAAAGAGTATATGTTCCTCCTACCTCCCACTAGCACTGTACATACAGTACATCATATTTTCCTGAATTACATGCTGTGATCATCACTGTTTAGCTGCACAGCAGTTCTGCTAGATCAGAATTGCATCCAGGAACTCATGTCCTTTCCCCAGTGTACAATGAAAGCTCCAGAGAAAAGGGTACATAATATGGATGTGCAGAGTCCATCCCAAAATACTATAGCTTTGGTAACCTTTTCTCCCTCTAGTGGCTTCCACACATTCCCACTCATAAGATATATTACCCTTCAGTATTAATGTAAAAGACAAAAAAAACCCCACCTTAATTAAAAAGCAATTTAAGAACTGCTCTGCCAAATGAAGCATTAGACTCAGATACTAGATTGTAGAAATATGAATGTAATCCCATGAGGCCACTTTATATACTTTATTCCATTACTGGAATGTGTCTGAGCATGCTGTGTAAAATCAGTCCTCACCACTTAAAAAGGTCACAGGAAGCTGAGGATGTATAGTTTTCTAGAACGCAGCATCTTACCCATCTGAATACTGTTTTGGAATACAGTCTTACCTCTTCCCTTCACACAAAGCAAAAAGAGAGTCTGAACTTCTGAATATCGTTCTCTTATGAAAGCGAATTAGTGCCCTAATATGCAAAAACATAGATTTTCCCTATTTCTGCACCACCTCAAGAAGCACAGAGGTACATTCATCAGTAATGATATCCCCTGACTATTTTCATTAAAGATTTAAGATGAGAACATAGTAGTACTTCATCTTTCTGAATTACTCTGAATAATGCTAAGTGCTTGCAACTTATGCTTGCAAATGATTTCAAGATTTTCATGAGCTTTTCTCATCAGTTTCAATAGCCTTCAATAATACTGCAAAACAACATTAAAATGCAAAAGAGGTTCTGTAGCCTTAATGAGCAGACTAAATGCTAAAGCCATGTAGGAACATTTTAAGTGCGTCTTGCAAACAAATTTGTTATTAATCAAAGAACAGAATGCCTATTTTACTAGTAAATAGACTTAAAAGGGAAGATTGATATACTCCGTGTTGGAACATATATTCTGGTATATGCTGATCTGAGTGACACAGTAGGTGAAATATTACTACTGTTTACCCACATATATTTCATCTTAAAGAGTAGAATTTTCTATGAGTTTTTCATTAGTATATTCTTGACTTCCATTAAATAAATGTTTCAAACATTTCAGAGATTACTTTTTAGTTTTAAATCTCTGGGAAAAAAATCTAATCCATATTACTATCATGGACAACACTGCAGACAAACTTGTTGCAGAGACCCTGAAGGAATTTCAACAACATCCCGTGCAGCTGGTCTAGTTCCTAAAGAGCACTTAGGACCAACATCCATAATGCATCTGCACCAGGTGCGGCATATAAAAAGGCCTTTTCCTTGGTCCATCAACAAAGAGATCATGAAGCATGTGGTCTTCAGGGTAGCAGATAGAATTGAATGTTAGGTGGTTTTGGTGGGGATTGTTTACAAATTAAGTGTTTCTGTTTGGATAATTTCTGTTTGGTTTTTGAAAAGTGTGAATCACCTTGTATTTACAGTCACTTGAACTGTAATGCATTATTGTGTGTCTGGAAAACACTGCTGATTGTAGCAGTCACTTCACCTTAAAAATACACTAGTGCATAACTATCATATATACTAGTTTGTTGGTTTTTTTTTTTTATTATTTTCAGCACTAAAAGCATACAAAAGAACGTATGTGAAAGTTCTTGGCTTTACAGTGCAAGGAAAGCAATAAAAATTTCTTTTTCCACACCAAAACCTAAATGTTCTGAAGTTCTGCATTATAATCCCCCAAAGTCTATGCCTGAGTGACACACAAATGCAAAGATTTTGTCTATAAAAATATGAAACAACAAATGAATCTCCACTGCCATCCACTTGAGCAGCAGTTTGATGTTTTTAATCAGGAAAAAAACACCCACTTTTTCAAAACCATATTTGGATAGCATGATGGACACTTGAAGTATAAGGTTCTGTCTTTCCCCAGAGTCAGCAAATATTTTAGATACAACTCTGCTACTAACTGTCTTAGTCTAGGACCAATGACCTCCACTTTACTAGAATCCCATTTACCAGCAACAGACTCCCTCCCATGAGATTAGTTCCCTCAACAGCAAAACGCCTATGTGACAAAGGGAACAGTATGCAATTATGTTGGATACCCCTCCCACGCTTCTTTTTTAAAATCTTCTCACTTTGAATTATAGAAGCCTAATAGTAGACAAAACAAGTAGATGAAGCAGTAATTTGGAATAAAATTTCAATTACAGCTTACTGCCAGAATGTTAGATTTGTGACCTCACAATGGACACTATAATCACCACATCAACTATTCTTTGGTATAGGTTTAACACTATTTCCTGGAGGGAATTTTTATAGTAAAATTGTCTTATTCAGTTAAAGAGTACAACACAAGTTTTGACTAATGATTAGACTACATCTCTATACTAAAATAATAATGTTTGCAAGCCAGCCTTCTATAAAAAAGGAACCAGACTGAAGATCCAGACTGTTTCCATTCTTTTGCTGCTGGAGGTCAGAAGGAACTGAAGTTGCTAGAATGTCATGTCTCCTTTTATTGCAATGCCACTGCAACATTTGGAAACAATGAAGAGACAAGAAGAAATGTGAGAAAGCTCTAACAGACAACACTTCCAGCAGAAGTACAATTCCAGAGCTGCACCCAATTAAACAGGAATATACAAAACCTCTGCAAAGGAGAAAGAACCATATTATTTTCTTCATCTGAAGTACTGTAAAAGATATAATACATGTTTAAATATTAGTATGCAAATATCATGGTGTAAAAATACCACAGTCTGTTGGGTTTGGGGCTTTTTGGGTTTTTTTTAGGAACCAGTACCAACATATTCTTACCTTTTTGTCTTCTTTAGACTTCCTAATACTGTGCTGAGGGCCAAATTTGTTCTGCATGCAAAACATCTTCTTAGACCATTCATTTTTATGAGATTTTAACTGTGGCTGACCAAAGCTGCCATCGACTCTGTATCTGTCAGCTGGAATCTTACTCATTGGTGGGGGAAGAGTTCCACAGTTAACACTTGACCAGCCATCTGTAGAATCAGTGTATGACTCCTGGTCGCTAGCATTTCCATGCTGCCATTCTTGTAAAACATGCACTGGCAACCACCTTTGATTGCCTATGCCTGCAGTGTTTTTCTTTGATGGGGGTACTGAATTTCGGGAGGAAACCAGTGGAACTTCAATACGAGCAGAAGGACTTAAGTGTTTGCTCACATTTTGGGACTTATCATTCTGAATTACTTCTAAGGGAATGTTTCCTTCTTGTTCATGACAGAAGCCATTCCAATGGGAAGCAGGCTGATTTTGTCCCCTTCCTACTGGATTTTCCCATATGCTGTTGGGAATGTGTTTACTTGGATTGCTCCCTAAATCAACCACCAGAACTCTATTATTCTTTTCTTCTTGGTTAAAATTTCCAATTCCACTATCACTGTTACTGCTTGTACTATTATTCTGATGAGCATCTGCATCACCATCAAGAAAAGCCCTCGCACGCATTCCCTCAATCAATTCCCCCATGTCCCTATACAGGACAGAAATAAACTGAAGAACAGGTAGGGATGATGTTGGAAACTCTAGACAGCCATTTGTGTCTGGATCTGCTGTACATTCCAGTCCAAAACGTCTTGCTATGCCCTGGTGAATTTTGTGATGAAATAATTCAGGATCCACCATAAAAACATGGCAAGATGTCCTCAGAACGCCTTCATCTTCCTGAGCCAAGCTTGCATCATCATTTGTCTGCATTGTAACTAGTCCAAAGAATCTTCTGTCATCTGGGCAAACAGCACTGAATGCCAGTTTCTCTGCAGGATATTCTGCCACTACACCTGATTTGTCACTGCAGAGCTGAATACAGTCATGCATTATCTTCATCATCACTAGTGAATGGATTTTTTGTTCTGCCCGCAGGCGTCTCATGCATCCACGAATAGCCTGCAAACTCTCATTTTCCAAATTTGAGGTTGTTGAAGGAAGTTCAATTGAGCCTAGGTAACCTACAATCATGGCAACATTTAAAATGCTTGCATCTAATCCAAAGTCTTCGGCGCTCTCCGGTCCAATTCTAAAAACTGAATCATCATTCAGAACTTTGGGTATTTCTTCCTTTGACAGTAGGTTTGGGTTGCTTATGCTTTCATTGCCAGTTTCAAATTTAATAGCAGCAGAAATTGAAAATGATCTTTGTTTTGGTGCAGAATTATCTGAGCTACCAGCACAAAGAGTAGGATTCTCAAAAATCATGTTGAAAATGCCACCAGACTGCACTTCTTCAACAACTTTCTCTGCTCTGTTTATACCCAGAGCTTTAGAGTCAGGTTTGGGTTTCAGCCACCCCTTCCCATCATAAAAACCAACTTCTTCATCACTTGAACATGAATCTATATGACTAATCCCTTCAGCAATGACCATGTGCAGGACTCCAGAACATTTTCCTATAAGTTTCACTACATCTTCATGAGAGGCTTTTTTCACATTGATTTCATTAACTGCAAATATCTGATCTCCTGCTTTAAGTCCAACATAATCTGCAGGGCTTCCTTTCATAACACAACTAAGAACACAAGGAGCTTGTCCAGAAAGGGTAAATCCATAACCTGCTCTTCCTCTAGCAACTTCCACGCTTCTTATCCGAGGAGGAGCATGCATGTTGAGTCGACGTTTGACCGTTTCCCCTGGTCTATACATCTCGCGGGTTTTTCCCTGAAGTAGGAAAACTTCTAATTAGTCCAGTTTTTTGTCATGTTTCAAGAGTATCACTCCTTCATCTGATGAAAGTCTAAAGAAAGAAGAAAAAAAAAAAACACATTTTAATTCTCTATCATATTTCAGGGGGTTTAGTATCCAGTATTCCCTTTACTGTTCAGAAATATTGGTAGTGAACTCCACTAGAGAATTAACACAACACTTGAAACAATCTGAAAAGAACAGATACCACAGTCTTCATATTACTGATGAGAAAGCAGTAGCAAATGCAAATAAAGTGGCTGTCCAAAATGACAAAATGGCAAAGCAAAGAAGAGAATCTAACTCTTCTGGTGTACAGCTGATGTTTTGATACTACAGTATGTTACATCTTCCCCAACTCCACCACATTACCTACTATTCAGTTAACTTCTGGCTTACTGAACCATTCTACAGCACAGTTAAAATACTGGATGAAGCTCATCTATCCTTTCCCAGCAACATAAAAATTAGAGCTCAGTGAATCTACTCAGCTATAGCCCACCCCCCCTTTATATTTAATGTACAGAAACAGGTACCAAAGGTATCCATGTAAAACAGGTTAAAGAAATTACCCCTACAGCTGACTGGCTGTAAAGGCAGCTTAAAATAAGTATCTCAGACTTCAACTTTTGCACATACATTTCATTTACGTATGCAACAGCAAATGGGCATTCAATCATGTATTAGATCAAAGGGACCCAAAATCAGATTTACTGATCAAATCAATCAATTTAATCTACTCAAAAATAATTTGTCAGAAAGCAAACACATTAAAAAAATGCATTTCAGTCAGTCATTCCAACAGCCATGTGTTTTAGTTTAGCTTAAAAATTAAAAAAAAAAAGGGGGAAAAAAGAAGGAACTCCACATGCTGCCAGTATTAATCTAGTCATGACTTTACAATTAAGATAAAGCAGCTTTATATGAACAGCAAGAAACAGTAGATTCCATTACATTCTGGTGTTGACATTGGAGTCTGGATATCTTGTTCTAATTATACTCAGGTAAATTCCACTGTTTAGAGAGGTTTCCTCCACTAAGCAGGTTAAAATGCAGAAAAAGTGTTTTAACACAAGGAATAGAAATGACAACTTGTCCAACTTTTGAAACTATCCCCTTGTTGCATGATATGAACTCTTACTTCCATAGGTCTGGAGAATGACTGAAATAACTGGAAGACTACAGCTACAAAAAATTGCAATAAACTCAGTCTGAGCAAGTGAGAACTAATCTGAAAATAATTAGTGCCCTGAGCTGGTCCACAGGCTTATTCATAACTCAGTCACAATGTAACATGCTTAAAAGCATATAAGGTACTCAAAAGCAAGTATCTTGTATATGTGGACAACATTTTAGATAAATAGATACACATAAAAACACACACACATTTGTTTATTGTAGCTAAAGTGTTAAATTAAGCAGTGTTCAACCCACTACTTGCATGGAAGAAAAATGACCAAGAAATCCTTCTGACATTGCTCTCAGCTACAGAAATAACAAAAAAATCCACTCAAAATATGATGCAATCAACAGCACACTACTTTCACAGTATTTCTGCCTGGGATAGAACAAACAGAAAGGCCAAGTTCTACAAAAAAAAAGAAAACCAAAACCACTAAAATAGAATTTAGGATCAAAGTCTTAACTACTTAACTACATATGAGTTGTCTGATTACCAAATTTAAAAAAAACACTGTTGTTTCTTTAATATTCTGCTAAATACTCAAGTACAGGATGTGATTTCCTTAGGACTGTTCCAAATCCTAAATAGGATAGTCTTCAAGATACTAGAAGACATTCACTTGACTTTACTTTTGGGGTTTAGTTTGTATTTTTTTGAAGAAAGGGACATCAGGTTTTTACTTCTCCATGGTGCAGCTGTGACTGTTCAATGTAGTATGGTTTTTGCAAATTGTTTTAATATAGCAATTATCTAGCTTCAGTAACAACAGTTCCCCTATAATTTAAGGAAATAACTTCACTTTAAGAAGTAATGAATCTTCACACTTAACCTTTGAATAGAAATCATAAGAAATGCTTTGCAAACATTTAACCAATCTCACAGGTTGCTGTAAAAGACCCCTGTCAGCTTGCATCGCCTTGTGCCTTAAACATAGATTGACCTCCTCCTGATGAGGCTAAACTTGTGAACCAAGAGATCACTGTGCATTCAGCTCTCTCTAATTAGGTCTGGAACTTTTTGAGAATAATCATCAAACATTTCAAGATCTAGTTCTCCAACCAAAAATAAATGCTGAACAGTAAATAAAAACCTGCTATCTAGGAGCATGAATATATGCATGTTTTAATTTGCCTTACAGTGAATATTTCAGTTCCTAATTGTCTGGAGAATAACCTAATGTGTTCCTTGGGTACCCTCCAAAACTGTGCTGCTTACTCTAGTGCTTTATGTTGACCAGGTATCTGGCACCTAAAAGTGTGCTGCTAGCTTACAAGAGGAAAGGAAACAATTAAGAGTGTATTAGATTATAAATAATTTGACTAAAAAAATACAATAAAAAGCCGTAGTTACAAAAAAATTAAGATTCAATATTGTAATGTTGAAGTGACTGTTAAGAAAAGCAGATTTTTCCAACTATCTTTCCAAATAAAAAAATACCCTATATGCAACTATAAAAAACAGACAATGAAAATGTAGTTAGGCGGCTCTTGGGAAGAAGCAAACCCCCGTACTGTCTTACCTCATGATTCCACATTTGCTGAGAGGACTCTTTTTAACTCTATTCACAAGTCAATTTATCTATTTGCCTTCCTCACCTGTGCCCCTTACCCATCAAGCATTTATTCCAGATGATAACCACTGATAAGGGAACATTATTCAAACCCTGACCATTGTAAAAACAAAACAGCAGGTTGCTAATATATTACTTTTCTCTAATGACAAAGTTCCACAGGTGTGAAGACTTCCAGCTATTAAAATATTTGTGCAATTTTGTGAGTGTAAAGTTAGGAAGTAATTCAACGTTGAAGGTTTTTTTGCTATTAATGTGTATATACACTAATAAAAACCAAATAAGAAACCGTATCACCTTATTGGAAAAAGCTATCTCTTCCCTCCCTCTGTAGCTGAATATTATTGTGCGTTTTTTGTGCCCATTACAACCCTGACAAGTAACAACTCACTAAATTTATCTAGGAAACTTCAAGACAAAAGACAAATGTAGCTCTTCTGCAAGAACCCTCAGCATTCAAATATGTATTACTGCAACAATGGCATGACAGGCGAATGGAAAAATTATGAAAATAATGTTTCTCATAACCAGAGAGATTCCAACAGAGAGTAGTTGAGTTATAAACTGTTAACAAATTAGTTCAAAACTGAATTATCAAATTATCTAATTGCCCAAGTTTTAATTTTCTTTGCAGATGTGAAACCTGGAAGTAAAGAGATATGGCACAAAAATGGCACAAACTTCCATAGTTTCAAAGCAATCATATGTCTGAACATCCTTTTCCTGCAATAAATTACAAAATGTGTACTGTGTCCAGTGAAACAAAGACATCATTTTAGTTGCACTGATATAAAGCTTTGCAGGTGCCTGCATGTTTACTAAAACATTAAATTGTTAGTGGACTATAGTGAACCTGTGATAACTATGATACGTAACCAAAGAAAATTATTTGAGCTGCTGTTTTTCAGTTCAAATTAAATACTGAAGCTTACTGAGCCTACTAGTAATATGCTACTGTAACTACTTCTAATAATTACAGCACTTAATTTTATTTATTTGATAGCATAATTACACTCAGTCATATACAGTATGTCAGAAAAATGGTTACACCACAATACTACACATGGCCAAGCTTACTTTGACTTTCTGCTATCGGTAAGTATGATAAAGCAAGTCTTAAAGAAAAAAGAGTCTGTACAGAAGATACCAGTGAATATTAGTCAGGAGGATATGTGCATTTTATAGGTGAAAACAGGCCTATAAAAGCAGAATAATTTGTAATACATAGTAAGTAAATCCTAAGCAAGTAATACAGTTTTGTGACATTTCAATATACTTATTAAAACCACTGAAAATATAGAATTCCTACTATCATTTGAAGAACACTCCAAATATAAAATTAATACCATGATTTCAGAAAGTTCATCAAAATTTGTACCAACACAGCTTAGTAATATGACACAGAACAAATACAGTTTAATAGCTACAAAATATTTCACAGGATATTTCAGACAGAAACACTAATACATACAAATTATGAGTTGTTCAAGTATGTGAAATAACATAATTTGCCCATATACATCAGCTTTGTCACAGAACTGCAAAACAAAAAAGAAACATTTGAGTTTTCTGCCAGCATACATTGTGGTCTACCATTTCAATCAATTATTTTGGGGGTATAAAACACCAAAATTACCAGTTACAGTTGAATTGTACTTTATCCCACAAACCCTACATTTCTTTATGTAACATTTTTACATATCCATGCTAGGCTTTCATGTCATTTTCAGACCCTCTACTCCAGAGAAAATAATACTTATTTGCTTACTTTCAAGGGAGAGAGGTGGTTTGTTTCCTGCTTCTGCTCTTGTTAACTCATAGCAACAAAAAGAGCAAACAGAAACAGGAGGCACATTCCTGTTACAGTCTATGTTAGACTATAACCTTAACAGTTAGAGGGCAGGGAGGGAGCATGTGAAGTTTAAGACTACAAAACTGACCACCAGTTCATTTTGAAAAGCCTTTTGAAATGAGCTGATACTCTGCACTACAGGATCCATGTTAATATGGTGGGGCTTTTTTTTTTTTTAAAAAAGCAGAAAGCTGGTTGTCTTCATTTTGTTTTTCAATAGTGAGATAGTAAGAGGATAAAGCATCCGAAGTGGAAGCACATAGAGGAGAGAGATTGTTCCCTCATCCCTGACGCAGGCCTTGAAGTACTTACTGTAAAAGGCTCTTAGCATGGGTGCCGCTCATTAAGGCAGAACTGACTTTCACAAATGATGCCACTACAAAGCTCAAATGAAGTTATAAAATTTGCATTCTACTCACTATTCAAACGTGGTACATGTTTATAGACAAGTTACACGAGAAATGTAACAGCACAACCTGCAAAGACAGCTACTAGTTGTTTCAGAACCTGGGCGGGACTGTTATTTTAATTAAAAAGTTTTATCAGCATTTCACAATTGGCAAAACATACCATTATGTTTCCTGTATAAGCAGCAACTGCTTTGCCAGAAAACAATCAGGCGTACCTAGTGCAATCACTCAAAAAATACTGACTTTAATTAGTAACAGCAGGCTAAAAAAAGAGTTGTTAATAAAAAACTCTTCTCACACCGAAGCCAGGGTGCAATGTGTAAATAACACAAATGGGACATTTGCTGGTTTGTCCGACAAGACTCCTGCGACTAGGACAAAGTTTTCTAAAACTATTGTATAAACAGTCGTGCGTTTACAGATCAGATTAATTTATTTGTTGTATTTAAGAAGGTGAAAAGGTTTTGTTGGTAGTCAGGCGGGGGGGGGGGGGGGGGGGGGGGGGGGGGGGGGGGGGGGGGGGGGGGGGGGGGGGGGGGGGGGGGGGGGG
>JANZLQ010000056.1:37137653-37169502 GCA_026212715.1 Elanus axillaris
GTCCAACTGAGGAGGGGGAGTGATAGAGCGGCTTTGGTGGGCACCTGGCGTCCAGCCAGGGTCAACCCATCACAGTGCACTTACTCTTAAACATGTGAATGGTACCATTTGCAAAATTGAAGGTTTATGAGGTAAACAGTTTGAAACATCTTCCTCTCTGTAAAAACAGGCACAGCTAGGCCGTGGTCTTGACTGCTCCTTTGGATAGCACTGCTATGTACAGAGAGTTATTTAGTATCCTAAGAAAATTTATTTCCCTACAGTAGAATGCACTGTATTTATGTTCCCAAATTCACTAACAAATCAAATTAAGCATTTTGTTGTATACAAAAATTGAAAAGACAAATTATTGTTCATTGATCTCCATTTTTCTTCCCTTACATATGACTCCATGTGATTACAGTTGGTGTCATGTTAAACCTACGCTGCTGATGAGCAACCCTAATATATATATAAAGCCAATATCTATTTCAAGTATACAAGCATGTCTGATATACTCCTGTCCAGAACTGGAGACCCAAGAATTGGGTTTGGCCTTACGGGTGTCAGTGGAAGCACAAAAACCTCTACCCTACCATTTCTTGTGGGCAAATAGTGTATACCCTAAATGCCTCAGTTCCTGAGGAAGACCTACCTGAGCCAGAATGACTTTAATCTTTTAATTTCCTATTGTGTCATGGACACCTTCTAATATTGTTAAAACACATACATAAAAAATGGGGGGAAAAAAAGAAAAAATTTTCTAGTGTATTTAATTTTTTTTTTTTCCTCTGACTGGATATCTCTGAGACATTACTGAAGGGCTGGTTGTTTGGCGGAGTTTTTTTAGGCCTTGGAGCTTTAATCTTATAATTCAAAATTGCCTGACTAATTAACCAGCCATGGTCTTGCTGCTCCATTTAAGCTGTCTTCAGTCCCATTGGGCTTAAAAATGCACATCATCTGGCAGCTGAATTTACACGTTCTGAAGAAGCACTGTATATTTTTGGTGCTGTGAGGAAAAGGGATATCTCAGGGAGGTATTCCTTGCGGCTCTATGTACCATGCCAAAAACTCATTATCGTATTCAGCAATAGCCTTCTCCCAGAGCAAGCAAGCATCTAAACAGCAAACTGAATTAGGATCACAAGTGACATCTGCCGGGACTCTACTCCTGCCTCCCGTTTTTTCCTCTTTGAAGCCATTTGTGGTGTGGCTCTCGGGTTCATACACCACACAAGGGAGACATACCAGGACTCTGCTGGCTAAGTTTATTAAGTACATTTCCTAAGTGATGAGGCACAAATGTTAGTATAAAAGTGCCACTCACATCCCTAAACCCCAGGAAAAACATGCTAAGAGTTCTCCAAGTTCAGACATGATTCCATGAAAAGAAACTGAGTGAAAATGAAAGCCTGAGGCACTGAAGATGTGACACAAGTAATAGACAGAGAAGGTGATCTTGCATATTCTGATTTAACATAGAATCATTTAGGTTGGAAAAGACCTTCAAGATCATCGAGTCCAACCACCATCCATGCCTACTAGACCATGTCTTAGAGCACCTTGTCTACATGCTTTTTGAATAGCTCCAGGGATGGTGACTCAACCACTTCCCTGGGTAGCCTACTCCAACGTCTCACAACCTCCTCAGTAGAGAAATTTTTCCTAATATTCAACCTAAACCTCCCTTGCCGCAACTTGAGGCCATTACCTCTTGTCCTATCACCAGCCACCAGACAGAAGAGACCATCCCCCACCTCACTGCACAACCCCCTTTCAGGCAGTTGTAGACAGCGATAAGGTCTCCCCTCAGCCTCCTTTTCTTCAGGCTGAACAACCCCAGTTCCCTCAGCCGCTCCTCACAAGACTTGTGCTCCAGGCCCCTCACCAGCTTCGTTGCTCTTCTCTGGACACGCTCCAGCACCTCCATGTCCTTCCTGTGGTGAGGGGCCCAAAACTGAACCCAGCACTCGAGGTGCAGCCTCAGCAGCACATAGTCCCCCTGATAAAAGACCCTGGCTCCAGGACAAACTGTGCATCATTAAGGTAAGGAGGAGGGATCCTGTCCTCCCAGTAGTTAACCCTGGAATCAGAGAACACATTTTACAACCTCTCCCTTTGGGATGTGACCAAGTCAGGTCCAAGCAGTTTCCCATTTCCTCATCCAAGCTTTTAAACTCCAAACTTTGGAGAAAACAGAAGGTCCTTTGGGACCAAGTTCAGTCTGTCTTCAGGATCCCTGCCAGAGGCACTGCTCTGCTTGTGGTAATCTCTTCTCCTGAAGTTCAGCTGAAAAGCCATGACATGACCACAGTGATGCTTAGGTCCACCTTCACAGAGGCAGTTCTGATGCTAACAGCTTCCATGCTTAATAATGCAGAATGACAGGATCCTGCCCTGGCTCTCAAATCTGATTTAAGTCAGGCTGACTTCATCTTCCTCCACCTCATAACTAGATTGAATTGCTTTTAAGATTAGAATATACCTCCTTATTCTGGGTAAAAAGTGTCATGACTATTAGTATAAAAACTCATTAAGATATACCTCCATAAAGTAAAATAATTTCTTTGTGCTCCACCAAAATTTTGGTTTCATTTAAGACTAGCCTTGCAGCTATTCTAAATGACCTTTTGGAATGAAAAGAAATTGATTTTTCCATTAAGTGCATTTGTTAAGAGTCATTTTGGCCTTGACAGTATGTGTGAAAGACTTCTTAGTACCCTCACCATCTCTTCTTAAGGATCCTCTCAAAACTAGGTAAAAGGTCTTGCCTCTTACTAAAATTTCTATTCCATGGTAAAAGTTCAATGTTGATGGACTAATTCTTTGAACTTCTGGCAGCCAACTTCCTCCTTCACCTTCTCAGGGATACAACATTTGTTGTGGCCATTTCATGAGCCAGGTGGTTCCTGCTGAAATCCAGGTGATTATGGCTGATCCTCCATAAACATATTTTCCTTGATAATTGGCTTACTCCAAGTTCTTGACTAGCATAACATCCTCATTTAATCTGAAATAGAAAAATCAGCCTATGCTTTTTCTCATAAACCATATTATTCTTAAGACTGAACCTGAACCACAGACTTTACACATCAAGTATATTTTCTTTTTGTTTGGAGAAAACAAGATCAAAAGACTTAGCTGTGTCTGCAGCTAGGAAATTTAGAGGCATAGCTATATCTGGAGACTGATGACTGACTATAAGGACTATCAGAGAGGAATTTTCTTCTAGTGCTGAAGAATTCTGCAGCAGTGTTCAGGCAATTTAAATTTGCACTAGGCACCATACTATTCCTGATGTTTCAGCACATGGGGTAACTGTCTTCAGCTGAAGATGCTGGTACCCCTCTGTAAGCAAACTACGATACATGTGGGATGTTGCATGGAGTTGTCCCTTGCACAAATGAACACATACAGTCAGTCACACAAGAGGAAAGTCCATTTAAGAATAAAGGTTTTCAATGTATATTGTACCTTCTTTAACCGCCTTCCTAAAATAAGGACAGGGCTTATGCAAATGAGAATGCATAAACCAAATCACAAGAACTTCTTGCCAGCAAGGAGACATGAAACAAGTGCATAATTTCTGGTGTAGTCTGTATTATGCCATTACAACAGTGGTGAAATTCATAGTTTTTACTGAATGTTAAGCAGTGTGAACCAGCTCTAAATAGGCTTAAATCCTTGAATACAGATAAGATGTAGATTAAACCCTATGTAGACAGTTTGATTTTTGTGAAACATTTAACAGTGGTGTATTTCATCTTCATCTAGTGAAGTTCCAAGTTAACCTAACTGAAAAAGAAGTATATAAAATCTTAGTCATATAAGTTTAAAGAAGTATAGCATTATAGTTAACACCACCCAAGTTCATGTGGGCAAGGTTTTATGCATCCATAAAGGAGATTGCATTTGATCTAATTATATTGAATTAAAGATAAATTATAGTTAAACCTGTAGGGGGAAGAATGAAGATCATAGAGAGTTTTTAAAGTAGTTTTAATTAATTTTCTAAATATGTTTACTTTGCAGTTCATAGAAAATTGACATTCCTATAGCTTCCTTCGGTGAAACAAGCCTTCCTCAAGCTGTGATAAGTACTTCTCAACATTTAAGTATGTAGAAAATTTTATACCTTAAATAGTGTACACCCATTCATTTTTTTTCTTGCAATGCATAGCAAGCCAGAACTTACACCTAAGATAACAATATACGGTCAGGAAGTTAGAATTTTGTTGAAAATTTTACCAACACATTTACAAATCCAAATTCAGATACATGTGGTTTAACATCTTAAACATTTTAAGAGTTATTTACCACATTCTTAGAACCTGATGGAAGAAACACAGTTTAAGAAAACAGAATTATAAAAGGATTCATCTTCAGATGACTGAAAGCAGCTACTTTAAAAGATATTTTTATATGAGTTACTTTCCTTAAAAAAATATTTTAGTACTGAACAAGAGATTTGGAATACGAGCAACACCCTTCACTACATTGCAAATATTTTACAAAGACATGGTTCTTATGGGTGACTTCAACTACCCAGACATTTGTTGGAAGAACAATACAGCAGCTCACATGTCATCCATCAAGTTCCTGAAATGCCTAGAGGACTGCTTCCTCATACAAATGTTAGATGTGCCAACCAGGAATGAGGCACTGCTGGACTTGCTACTCACAAACCAAGAAAACCTGCTTTGTACTCTCTCGGTTAGTGATAGCCTTGGCTGCAGTGATCACAATATTGTGGAGTTCAGGATCCTGCTGAGCACACTGAAGTATTAAGACAAAGGTTTTAGATTTTACAAGAGCAAACTTCAGTTCACTCAGAGATCAGTTGGGAGGGATTCCATGGGAAGCTTCCCTGGAGGATAAAGAAACTAGTGAGTGCTGGACATTTTTCAGGAATGCTCTCCTGGAAGGACAAAAACAGCTCATCCTCTTCAAAGGTAAGGGAAGTAGGCAGAGCAAGAGACCCCCTTGTCTTAACTCTGAGCTTCTGAGTCTGCTCAAAACCAAAAGAGAAGTGTACCAGAGATGGAAAAGCAGATGAATACCTGTTGTGAACTATTACAGGAGCTTGACCACTACAAATCGATGGGCCCTGACACTATCCACCCAAGGATGTTAAAAGACCTGGCTGACATCCTTATAAGGCCACTCTCCATAATCTTTGAGAAGTTGTGGAGAACAGGGGATGTCCCTGAAGACTGGAAGAAGGCTAATGGCACCTCCATCTACAAGAAGGGCTTAAAGGAGGATCCAGGAAGTTATAGGCCCATCAGTCTTCAGTCCCTGGGAAAGTTATGGAACAAATCCTTCTGGGAGCTATCACAAGTCAAATGAAGCAACCTGCTCAGTTGATGTGGGGCAAGCAGTAGACATTGTCTATCTGGATTTCTCCAAGGCTTTCAGTACCATTTCCCACAGCCTCCTCCTAGAGAAACTGATATGTTACGGCCTAGACAAGTGGTCTGTGTGGTGGGTGGAGAACTGGCTGACAGGCTGCACCCCAAGGGTGCTGGTAAATAGCTCCTTTTCAAACTGGCAACCTGTAACAAGTGGGGTCCTCAGGGATCAATGTTGGGCCTAACGCTGTTTAATATCTTCGTAAGTGATCTGGATGATGAGATCAAGTATACGCTAATGAAGTTTGCTGATGATACCAAACTCAGTGGGGAAGTGGACACTTCAGAATGGAGAGCCACCCTGCAGGAAGACCTGGATAGGCTGGAAGAGTGGGCTAACAAGAACCTCATGAAGTTCAACAAAGACAAGTGTAAGGTCTTGCACCTGGGAAAACATAATCCAGGAGTGCAGCACAGGCTGGGATCTACCCAGCTGCAGAGCAGCTCTGTGGAAAGGGACCTGGCGGTCCCGGTGGAGAACAAACTCAATATGAGTGAACAGTGTGGTGCTGCGACAAAGAAAGCCAACGGGATGCTGGGTTGCATGAAGAAGGGCATCACCATCAGAGACAAAGAAATCATTATCCCACTCTACTCAACACTTGTCAGGCCACACCTGGAACCCTGCATTCAGTTTTGGTCCTCGCGATGCAAAAAAGATGTGGACAAGCTGAAGAGGGTCCAGAGAAGAGCCACAAAGACGATCAAAGGACTGGGAAGCCTGCCATATGAGGAAAGGCCGAGAGAACTGGGTTCATTCCTCCTTGAGAAAAGAAGGCTTAGGGGAGACCTTATCACCATGTTCCAGTATTTAAAGGGTGGCTACAAAGAAGATGGAGGCTCCCTTTTTACAAGGAGTCACATGGAAAAGACAAGAGGTAAGGGGTACAGGTTACTCCTGGAGAGATTCCAACTGGGTACAAGAGGAAAATTTTTCACAATGAGAACGATCAGCCATTGTAATAATCTCCCCATGGAAGTGGTGGATTCCCCAACATTGGACTCTTTTAAGACTCACCTGGACAGAGTGCTGGGCCATCTTGTCTAGACTGTGTTTTTGCCAAGAAAGGTTGGACCAGATGATCTTTGAGGTCCTTTCCAACATGGTATTCTATGATTCTATGATATAACTTTCAACCAGGAACAAACTGAGATCTTATCTGTAATTAGCTTTAGATAACTGGATGTCGTTCACTGCAGATGACTAGTCTGTCTTTCAAAGAACATATCTGAAATTATTCATCCTTACTAGAAACGTGTTTCAATAAAACACTTTAATATAAGCTGTAGGATGAAAAATTTCCAGCCAGAAAAATTATACACAGGAACAAAATTTCACCCCCAAAACAGCAAAGTAATTTAAATGTTTCTGTTAAAACACTAAAAAAGATCAACAAAAAAGTTTAATGATGTAGTCTCAAGCTTGCACACGCAGGAAGTATTCTACCCATAAAATCAGGGGAAATAGATTAGCAATCCAGAGACCAGATGGTGAGTATTTATTTGCTGACATAACACCACCAAATGTTCCTAAATTTCTTTTTCAAATTTGCCTTTCACATTACATTATCAGCATAGAAACTGATCCTGCAAACTTATAAATACAGAGTTCAGTAAATTTATTGGAGTAGTCCCATTGACTTTAGTACAAGAGAGTATTCACAGAACCAGGCTGTCAACTTAGGGTAAGTCTACAACATTGTAAACTCTTTTTGCCTACACTGAATTGGGCAGATTAAATCTGGAAAAATAATTTTAAAATTCTGTTCATCTGTTTTTCTGCTGGTTTAGTACTTTGCAAAAGAGATAGCTGTTTATGGAGAAAATAAAGACATTCCATGTCCATAAATATATTGCCTGGTTTTGTGGATGACTGTTAAACTTGGCAAGGCTTGAAATAAACTAAAATCTTAAAATTCTTCTCCAATGTGAAGTCAATGAGTTAAAAAAATAGTCATAAACTATTTTAACCAGTAAATTGTTAAATACCAACATGAGAAAATGCTGTTTAATTATAATGGGATCCTCCTAGAAATTACTTAACCTCTCTAGTTTGTGAAAAATATTTTTGCTTCCAAATATTTGTCCAGAGACTTGTTTTTCTCCGGTGGGAAAAAAAGTGTCCCTACCTGCTGGACACTATTTAGAACTTGTCTAAGTTATTGGTAGGAACTGTCTATTCAAAATATACAGAATTTCACAAGTGTTAAATATTCATATTCATAAAGTAACTTTTCTCCTTCAACATTATGGTTTTTCTTCCATTTTCACTTTTCTGTCTTTTAAAATGTTGTGTTCCTTCTCGTCCCTGTCATTACTAGCTTTGTTGGGAGGCATTTACTTTGCCCTTTTGCCTAACGTTTTTTTCCCATCTTTCCTTCCATCACAACCTGCTTCTCCTCCATTGCTTGCATGTTTCTCAATGTCTCATTTTCTCATCTGCTTCCTCAAGTTCCTTTTCATTCTGTTTTTACATCACTTACGAGGTCACCTACCTCCAGGCAGTGTATTTCCTCCCCTACGTATTTTTTCCATTTGCACCATCTGTGTGTAACACAGGCGCTTCATTTAGTGAAAGTGATATCATACTGTGTTGACCCCGTTACTGCCCTGAAAATAAGAAATTTGTTTTCCTGTGATACAGTTTGTTTGTTGATCACACTTCTAGCAGCCATGAGGGAGTTCCTTTAATGTCATAGTTACAATGATAAATTTGAGTAACCTCTGATGTGCTCTCCTTGAATACTTACTACACTCTAAACTCCCTACTCATGCAGACACAGCAGCAGCGTCTCAGCTTTGCAAACCAGGAATTCTACCAAGCATTTTAATTCTAGGCAGGTCTTTCAAGTTATAATTTGTCTAAATAGCTCAAGTATTCAGATATCTTTACCTGCAGCTAACTGTCCTTACAGATGAGAAATCTCTGCCTACCTTACAAAAAAACAAAACAAAACAAAAAAACCAGCAAAATCACTCAACCTATTTTTTCACGTAAAAGTTCAATCTTTACTAAAACAAATGAAACAAGCAGCAAAAAGAAACTATGGGTAGAGAGGGAATATTCAACCTGTTGTCAAAAAGAGCCTTAGAAAAATTCTGTCCTACATGAAACTAGTTATGTTTGTCTACAGCAGTGCTGTATTTGCTCTCTGAACAAAAACAGGGCTAGAGCACATATAATCTGGAAGGATGGGAATAAAGCCTTTTGTTAAAGTGATGAGGTTTTAAAATATAACTTCTAAATTTAACTACTAAAAAAATTATGGTTTATATAGAAATAAAATCTCACAACCTCCAGAAAACACCACTTCCTTTAATGTAGTTACATAAGACAACATTCAGGGTCTCATCTAGAATGCTGTATATCATTCTGGTCATTCATCTTTAAAAAGGATGAACTCAAAGAGCAAAATTAACAAAACTGTCATTAGAATAATCCCTACCTTGTAAGATAGTGTTATTCTTCTAAAGAAAGGCTGCATGGGACACAACCTCTGGCTCTCGAGTAAATGCTACAGAAAGTGGCAAAATCACAGTGTTGATACAAGAAGAAATTGGTATAAATTGACCAGGAATAATCCTAGAAGCAGTCTTCTAAACTACAGTTTACCCATCCCTAATGCAGCTACCCATACAATTCTGGGGACAAAACACCTCATTCATTTTAAGGTTCACACATTTACAAAGGGGATTATATGACATGGTTGCTTGTTGTAGCAGGCAAGGAATCAGTGGATTTCCTCCATTCCTGTTCCTACAGCTTTGGAATTACAATTCTCATAGCGTGCAAGGAGAGGGGCTACCTACTCTATAGAACAAGGTTCACATATGCTGCCATTGTTATTGCTCATTAATTGGATTTAATTGCTATAAGGTTCAAGTAGATAATATCAGTAAATATTATAAACTCCCGTGGAGTCCGGGGAGAGTTTCTTTATATCTTAATGTAAACAAGTTAAAGTGTCAGGAAGCACTACAACATGGATACATCAGCCTACCCAAATCTGTTACAGATCTACATTTGGAATGTGCAAAACCATGACAAAGCACACAACATATATGCCCTCTCTCTTATATGCCTGTATCACAGTGTTCTTGCAAGTATTCTGATCACCTACATAACATCAGGAACAGTCCTGCTTTTAACAGTAGCTCTGCAGGCAGAGATATAATGAGGTTTTATGATTCTCTTCCAGATATGACTAATTCAATTTACATAGACAAAAGTATTTGGAATTTCACTTTTGCTAAATGTCAGCTATCACCTTATCTTTGCAGACACTTGCCCTTTTTCTAGTCACCCAGTTGCTGTAGTAAAGATGGAGTGAAGGAAAGTTATTTCATTTATACTTCAGCAGCCACCATTTTCTGCAGGTTCAGTGTTCTAGTACATTTGCATTATCCTGTTATCATGAATTAAAGTCTCTAGAAATGGGCCATATTTACATACTTAGTCATTCTTAATCTTCATACCTGGAGGATCTTCTAAGAAATATTTCCACATATTATTAATTTGCTGGGTGAGTATAACCTTTATCCTGTTCACTAAGCATAATTACAGATTAATTGCCTGGGTCTGGGTTTTAAAATAGTTTGGCTAACATTAGCTTAGGCAACAGTATGTTAAAATATATAGGAAAATGCAAAAAGTCAAAAGCAAAGTTTCAAGAGGGGGCATTATTTAATAGTGGGAATGGAAAATGGCCTGAGTTCCTAGTACTAATGTTAATTCCATACTTTCTATACTTCTATATCTGAATCTAACCTTCAGTCTTGCAAATACAGGGAAAGCAGCAGAAATACGTTTTTCAAGGAGAATGCAAAAAGAAATGGTATATAGGAAATTCAGCCAACAAATTTTTAAATTTAGAAAAAGGTTATTTCAATGTCATATTTCACTGAAGAATAAAAAACTTGCTGGAACTTCATCTTAACGATTTAAATATATCCTTTATGTCTCCAGCTCCCTCTTGTGGTATATCAAGTTGATCTTCCTTACAGACCACACCTTAAAACCTCTAATTGCACACTGAAGCTGTGCCACCAGCAGCTACTACTGTAAAGTTATTGAATGTTCTTCATGACTTCCATCTCTATATTTTGGGCATCAGTATAGAACTTTGCACTGCAATTAAGAATTTAAAAACTTTGACCGTGGTTATCTCTCCCAGTATTTTTCATTGTCCCAAAGCATACTATCTGCCCAGCAATAATAAATAAGTTTCTTCTTTTTCTTTATTTCATTTGATAGATTATATATATATATATATGTATATACACACAATACAATATTTTTCTTTTGTGATAGAGAATAAATGAGAGTTTTCATTGCTGGTTGTTCATTAAGTCAACAGATTCCAGTTAATAATGAAAAAAATTAAACATTTAATATCAAAAGCAACTTCAAGTATCTTCTATACATTTTAATATTCAGCATATAGTAAGGTGGGGTTTGGGTTTTCTCTTTATATCAAAAGTGTATTTGAATAGACTATTTTTACCCTAATACTTTAGAGTACTATTCATATCAGGCATGGAGTTTTAAATGATGTATCTCATGGTCCCAACTGGCTCTTCACAAGAACCATAGTTCACTTGCACAATCACAGCATATGTTTCAAAACAGGGTTTAATCATCAGCAAAGTCAAGATGCAATTACCATGTTTAGAAATGCACTATTTCGTTCTCCTAGAACAGGTCAAGCTATAGTCCTTGACATGAAGCAATATACAACATCACTGTTTGTAAAACAATACCTGACCTAGGCATAAATAGTACTGAAGTTCCCAGAGCTATTCATCCCTTAACCTTTCCATATAAAAATAATTCAATTTAGGCATATATTGCACTAATTTTATCATACTGGATAGCTCTCGCCCTGCATTATCTGTTCTCTTTGCTTAAGTAAGATTACACTAGGGTTTTAATTTCCATGGAAAACCTGGGAATAGGGCAACAGACACACATATGGTGTGCAATAAAGGGATATCTATAATATCAATAGTAATCTCGGAGGCATTCACAAAGGAAACTACACATTGGATTTGGAGATCATTTTTTCCAGTAGATTCATCATTCTCTCTTGTAACTGTAAGCTTTGAACTTGAATGATGTTTTGCTGATCCAGAATCCTGCGCACTTCTCTACAGGTTTCCTCCATAGCTCTACTCAACTTCTTTTGTTCTTCCAACATGGCCTCCATTATTTTTAGCTTCTTCTTTTGGAAGCTGCAGCTTTGCATTTTTCTTTTCTTAACTGGCCTTTCTTCAGCTCTGAAATGTGAATATATGTTAACAATTAAATTTATATTTATAAAAAAAAACCAAAAAAAACCCCAAAAAAACTATGTTAGAACCTAAAATTCTATACTACGTTTTGGCCAAGCTACAACCTAGTCCTATTTTTAAACCCCTCTGTGTTCTCCAATAAATTCCCTCTCAAGTTCATGCCAAAACATAAGTATTTACTGTATTATTGCATAGTGTTACAGACAGTAAAAAAAAAAAGTTTTTAAATCTCATTGTTTTAATAAGAGCTTTCCCTGCAGAATACCAGGCTTTTTTTTTTTTTAACTTGACATTTCTTACACATTGAATTTATAAACTGTATTGGGAGAGAAATTTTGTTCATCTAGCCATTAAAACTCCAATTTTAATGCTGCAATAACCATCCCATCCAGAGAAAGCACTGCATTGTTATGTGTGGTGGTAAGTTACAGCTTGTTTTTTTAAAGCATTGCATCATTAAGGCTGGTCCCACTACAGAATACTAGTCTCAGAATTTGCCCTTGCACTGAGACACAATAGTTGCACTAGCCACTCATTTATATATTCCATCACAAAACATTATAAACAACACAAAAGTTTAGCAGGTACAGCTTACAAGATTCCCTCTTTTCTCAGTAGATGAAGGGAAGGCTGTGGGTTTTGTCTATGTAGACTTCAGTAAAGCCTTTGACACCATTTCCCACAGCATTCCCCTGGAGAAACTGGCTGCTCATGGCCTGAATGGGGGTACTGTTTGCTGGGTAAAAAACTGGCTGGATGGCCAGGCCCAAAGAGTTGTGGTGAATGGAGTCAAATCCAGTTGGCGGCTAGTCACAAGTGGTGTTCCCCAGGGCTCGGTTTTGGGGCCAGTTTTGTTTCATATCTTTATCGATGACGTGGGCAAGGGAATTGAGTGCACCCTCAGTAAGTTTGTGGATGACACCAAGTTGGGAGGGAGGATCGATATGCTCGAGTGTAAGAAGGCTGTATAGAGGGATCTGGACAGGTAGGATTGATGGGCTGAGGCCAATTGTATGAGGTTCAACAAGGCTCAGTGATGGGTCCTGCACTTGGGTCACAACAACCCCATGCAGTGCTACAGGCTTGGGGAAGAGTGGCTGGAGGGCTGCTCTTTGAAAAATGACCTGGGGGTGCTGGTTGATGGCCAGCTGAGTATGAGCCAGCAGTGTGCCCAGGTGGCCAAGGCGGCCAACAGCATCCTGGCCTGTGTCAGAAATTCTGTGGCCAGCAGGAGCAGGGAGGTGATTGTTCCCCCGTACTGGGCACTGGTGAGGCCGCACCTCGAGTGCTGGGTTCAGTTTTGGGCCCCTCACTCCAGGAAGGACATTGAGGTGCTGGAGCGTGTCCAGAGAAGGGCAGTGGAGCTGGTGAGGGGCCTGGAGCACGTGTCCTGTGAGGAGCAGCGGAAGGAACTGGGGTTGTTCAGCCTGGAGAAAAGGAGGGTGAGGGGAGACCTTATCGCTGTCTACAACTGCCTGAAAGGAGGTTGTAGCAAGGTGGGGGTCAGTCTCCTTTCCCAAGTGACAGGACAAGAGGAGATTGCCTCAAGTTGAGCCAGGGGAGGTTTAAATTCGATATTAGGAAAAATTTCTTTACTGAAAGGATTATCAAGCACTGGAACAGGCTGCCCAGGGAAGTGGTTGAGTCACCATCCCTGGAGGTATTTAAAAGATGCATAGATGTGGTGCTTAGGGACATGGTTTAGTGGTGGACTTGGCAGTGCTAGGTTTATGGTTGGACTCGATGGTCTTAAGGGTCTTTTGCAACCTAAATGGCTCTACGATTGACCACATTTCATATCTGCTTTTAGAGGCATTTGCCAGTTGCACTTTAAGATTGTATTTTTTTAATTAGATGTATTTGTCACAAACATAAGGTACTATGGCTCCCCTCTCATACTGAGGTTAATGACAAGTCTTATCAAGTAGGACAGCTAACAAAACAAGCCATTCTTCCCTTCAAACTCCTAACACTTTGACATTTCAAGCACACTATAACATTCTGCCTATAGGTTTTTTTTCACCATAACATAAAGGCAAGACTCTGTATTCAATATTGTAATTACTTGCTCTTTGGGTTTCAAAAAAAAAAAAAGTTCTTCTGAGATTCAAAAAGAGTAGTTGTAGCCCTTGGAGAACAAGAGATTACCAGATCCAAGTCTGTATATGTATCCAGTCACAATGTTCCTCTAGCAGAGTATCTTTAAGCTCTCTCATGGTATAGAAGTTAGGCAAGCATGTATCAAGTTATCCATCCTCACCTGAAATCTGTAGGCCTGCCATGTGCAATTTGGGTAATATTTTAAGAATTTCCTCTACACTGCATCTTGCCGAGTTTCTGTTTTGGAAGAAAGAGATAAACCTAGCAATAAAGACAGTGCTCTGAAGGTGTGTAGTTCATCACATGGCCATCCTAACTTGGGGGTGACAGTGCAACACATGAATTCAAAACCATCCTACACGGCATACAAGTCAGAGCACACACACATAGATCTCTTTCTCTCAGCCTGTAATCTAAGAAGCAGCACACTGAATTGTGAAGGAGGAAGAAAGGCAAGTAGAAGGCAAATGTGTAAGTGTACCATATCTTAAAAACATCGTTACAGCTGGATAACTTTTCTAACTTAAAGTGGTAGTCCATGTTTTTGTTCACACTGTTTTGTAACTCCAGACTGGAGTCCCCAACATCAAAGCTACCTGATGATGGGTCTTGAAGTCCCTTCACACAAACAGCAGTCTCAGTCATGTACTGCCAAACACAGTATCCTTTCCAGGTGAAGTGCAATAATGAGATAGCACAGTTGTGAGTAGTATGCTATGTCAACACCTTGCAGATTTCAAGACATCCTTGAATGAGGATAACTTGAACTCTTGAGGAATGTGTTTTTATTAATGTGAACAAGGGGAGTGGGGAGGGAGGTCACTCAGCTGTGGCAGATTCGTATCATAATTTCATTCATGTTCTTATCCTACTTGACAGGCTTTGTGCAACAGCGACTGTGACATTCAGACCACTCAGCAAGAGAAATAAACAATCCTAAGCACCTGAAAGAATTAATGCAAATATAACAAAAAGATACAAGCCCCTTGACATTTAAGAATGCAATGACCGAAAAAGGGTGAGTTCTGTGAAAAGAAACAAATGGATTAAATTAAATGCTATTAAAATCTTAGAGAAAAAAAATTTAGAAGTGGTCACGAGGGAAACTGTTTGAGCAGTGTTTAGTCATTTGAATGTTCTGTCTCCCTGTGCACAGGTAAGAAAGAACAACACTCTTCTTTTACAGGTGGCACACTAACATGATGAACAAAGACCACTGGCTTTCAGATTATCCAAGAATTTAAAGTTACGTGTACAATTCAAAGGGCTTTATCACCATTACACTACTACAATGATGCTAAGGGAAAGAAGTCATCATCTTTATGCTAAACAAAACTTTGGAAGGTATACAAAATAAACTCACCTTTGCAGATTCTATATATCATATTTTACTTTGGGCATCAAATAAATGTGCATAAAATAAATACGTGATGCTCTGCTCAAACTGTTGGTCGAGCTCGCAGCTGATCACGGATATTATCAAGCCAGCAAAACCTGCAAGAATGCGTCTTGGCTGACAGCAAATTCTGTTTCTCTCCATTAACTCTAAGGGCCAGATTGATTTGAAATGTGGTTCTCAAAGAGGTCAAGCAAGTGGAAGAGGTCTACAGCAGTCTAAGGAAAGTACTGAATCTGTTATTCCAAGGTTCCCATCGCTGCACTCACATTCACAAAGAATGCATGCTTTCTGGTAGGCAGAGCAAGAAACTTTCTGAAATTATGGTATTATTTTAGCCAAAGTCACCTTTTGAATTTAAACTTGTCTTCACAAGGGATTTAAATATTGAAAACTTGATGGATCTCTATCCTCTTCCCTATACAGTACTAGAAAGTAGCTATCTGAAATAAGTAAGAACTGGCTCCTAGAGCCACAAGAGGGCTTGCATCTTTTCAAAATAAGCCCTGGTGAGAGTGGTCCTTCGCAAGGAGTAAGAGAGAATACCTGAGGCATGTCAGTGGTACAGAGCTGCACTGAGTATTGCGTGACCTTCTTGGCAATTGTGGCTGCTGCATGGTTTTTAATTTCAATTGAGACAAAAAAAAAGTTAAAAGAGGACAGAGTAATTTGGATTGAAAGACCTAAAATAAGCCTTAGGTTTAAGGGAAGAAAAAATATCTTTGAAGTGTTTTCCTAGAGCCTGTACAGGATTTTATCTGTTTTTCAGATAAATAATTGTGGTCCATCAAAAACCTCTAAGACATCTAGCCATACACCCAAGACAATAACTGTCTTGCACAGCTTCAGAGAAGAAAGAGAGGCAAAATGTGTAGTGGTGATGGCAGCTACCTCGGGAACTGTATCAGCAGTATCTGCAGTCTGCTAATAACTGAGAAAGTACTCACTAACAAGCGCTTGCTCAGAATTGGGTTTCAGCACAGAGAAGTCCTCCCCAAAAGCCAGTGCACAAGGATGCTTCAAGGTCTCCTAAGTACCCTCTGTGTTTGTTTACAATTAACAAACATGACTTGGTAATTAGACAGCCTTCATTGAAAATAATTTCAGACACCCCTAGCTTTGGTGGTGATCCCAGTCTCCTTTTCTCTCCAGCCATAGTGACTATCAATGAGAGGATTTTGTGATCACTCACAAGTCCATAGTAAGGACTTGGAATTTACAATCCTCTCTTCTTTCAGAATAGCTCTTGAAGGAGAGCTCTTGAGAAGGGGTCTACAAAAGAAGGACCTAAAGAATCTAATTTACGAGTAAAGAACCCTCAGCAACATGAAACAACGTAAAATGTCCAGTGGTGCCTGAAGGAGTTATATGAATACTGAAGTGTTTCCTCAGATATTTAGCCATCTTTCTTGAGCAGTTTTAGGTGTCCTAGGTAGCACACCAGGACACCTCTCCAGTGTCAGTAACTTTTTATAACAGAAAGTCAAGAGGGAAGCAGGGTTAGGAATATGTGTTCAGCACTGTAGCCCACCAGGATCAGTATCCTCAAATAGTTTCAGCTAGGAGTATGTCTAGTTTGGCAATCTATAGGCATGAGCATAAGAAATGTTCAATGTTTGCTGTAGCAAACACCAGTTGGTTCTTGCTGCCAATTCTCCATGTTGCATTCCTGTGCAGCCAACATGTCTGTGACAGTAGGGGTGCAACAGATCCTGACAGCAACCACAGCCTCTGCCGAAAAAGCATCTCCACTCTTTGCCAAGCCTAGTCTGCCCAGTCTCTGAAGGTATATTTTGAGATCTGGAGGAAAGAGGGGTCTAGGAAATTCAGGACAAAATCTGCTGATACTCTTGGGCCTTCACAGTGTCTACGGCAGGGAGCCTTCCAAAGAATTGGCACTGGTATAACCCTGGCCGCACAAACGAAGCGTGGAGGAGCTCTGGCATTGGGACTGTGTCACAAGCAGACCCTTGCAAAGCTATTTCCACAGTGTGCTCTAGAACAGATAGGCAGAGTTCAAAGGAAGCAAACCAAGGGAAAGAAAATGTTCCATCTCATTTAGGAGGCTGAGCAGAAATGAGTGTGTATTAGGGACCAGGGTGAACAAAGCAAAATCTCCAGATATAATTAGGCAAGGTATTAGGCAAGTCTCAAATGCATTTGCTGCCTACCTCTCTAAGGACGATTTAATTCACTGTTCAATTAGAAGTTCCTTGATTGATTGCCTAATACACACGCTCAATAAGGCCCAATTTCAGGGATGTGTGTGAATAATTAATGAAGCAGGAGTTGAACACAGTTACCTGTCTACCAAAATGTTTTACCCCCACAAAACCACCAAAAACAATTATTCCTTTCTGACTACTTCATGGCAAATGGGTCTCTAGTATCATTGGTTTCTAGAATTTATGGCTTTCAAAAGCTAACAGCTATTTCTGGCTTGTTTGTGCTTTTTTAGCTATGTACAAATCTGAGTAGACCTCCATAACCCATATCTTTATGGAAAATAATTAACAATGATCTGGAAATAAGTCACATTAATATTAGAGATGGCACAAAGTTCTTCAGAGTTTGAGGACTGAGGATCAAGCAACCTGGATCTTCTGGTAAACTAGGCTCATTCAAATATAGCCAGTGCATTCAGGAATTAATGATGCTCATCCTTGAAGTGAAGTGTAGGAAAGAACCACAAAAATGGCTTGGAGCCTGAGCAAAGCATCTTGCTATGATAACAAGTCTGCATAATGAGTTAAGATGCTCTACATAGCGCACATAGCCTAAAGCTTAAACTTCTTTGTAGATGCTGCCCATTCAGATTTTAAAAAGCCATGGCATAATTTTAGAAAGATTAAAGGCTTTGCCAAAACTGTTATTTCCTGAATTAGCAACCTCACCAAGTTTTAATGCACTTCTATTAAACAATTCATATCTTTGTTAATTCATGTTACCAGTTCTTACTCTTTCTCCATGTGTAAACCTTCTGTACCAAATTATTTAATCCACATTTAAAAATTAAAGAATACCAAAGATGGTATGATCACGGTACACAACTACCTTGAGGCAAAAAGAGAAAAATGCTGAAAGGGTCTCCGATATAGTGAAAAGAAAAATAAATAGAAGTAACATCTGACATTTTAATCACTATATTCACATTAGGAACAAGACACTGGTTTAAGCAAGGGATTAATCACTAGAACAGATCCCCATAGGGATGACTGAATTTTCCAGCTTCTGAATATATCACATCTAGACTGAGTATCTAGTAAAAATTTCCAAGAGTCAAATGAATCATAGAAGCAAAGAAGTGGAAGACAACAGAGACAAGGGGCTCCTGAGTGCAGTAGTCCTCTGCTGAAGGGAAGCATATCACAGAACCCCTCCACAACATTTCTGAGCTCCACACTAAAATAACTGAATTCAAATATATGGATGGTATTTAACAAGAAGTCAGAGTAGATGGCATGGTATTTTTATTGTGATCTATTAATCTGTGAAAGTAACTATTTCACCCCCATTTTCAGTACAATAGAAATGGCAGAACAGATGAAGTCTGAACCACATTCACAGTCTGTATAATTATGTTCTGTCATTACTTTAACAATGAAAATAAAGACTATAAATTAGTCCACAGGGGGAAAAAACACTGTTTTCAGTTAGATAAAAAGTCATTTATAGTAGAGTCAGGAATTTTGATTTTAAAAGTTTAAGCTGCACTACAAGACTCCACCACATTGCATTATATTATCTGACATAATAGAATAATTGTCTTATTGTCAGATGTTTTATGGACATTGCAATAAAATACAAGCTTTGCTGAAGCCCAAGAACAGCGTTAGAACAATACTAAACAAATCGCAGGAGCCCCACTAAAGGGAAACAGGGATTCCAAATGTTTTCCTCATCTGGAAATGGCAACAAAAATAAAAATTAATTTTATCCCACATTAATTGCATTATCACTACCTAGCAATTATTGTAATGTAATGTAAGAAGATCCCAAACAGAAAGAATTTCAAATAAAATGCAAAGAAACTCAGTTTCAACTATTTTTAGCTTGAGAGTATGCATGTATTGATTGAAGTATAAATCTTGACATCTTTCTCTATCATGAAAGCTAAACATTAAAATCAATAAATTTTTTAAAGTTGTAATTTATATAGCCAAGTAGCCTCCCTCTATGTTCAAGGATACTCTGGAAAATACAAAGCTGACACTCAAAAGCTGTGTTTGACAGTTTAAGAGAATAACACTAAAGTTTTCAGAAGTTTAAAAACTGACTTTAAAAAAGTACTGCTTGAGGTTTTTTCCACTGTCTATTGTTGCCATAACATTATGATTTTTATTACTGAAGAAAAAAATCCCATAGCATAAGCTTACTTTGCATACTTGACTGATCTGTGTATAGTCTGCACCACAGGAAAAAAAGGAATATGCAGTTGTAAAATATACAGCTGTAAAATGCATCTATACTTTACATATAGATGTGTGCATATATTTTTCAAAATGTTTCAAAATAATTGTTTTGCATAGCCATAAAGTACAAAAATCAAGAGGGAAATTGAGGACCTGAAACGTTCTTTCAATTTCGAATCCCAGTATTGCCTTTAGCTCCTTTTTCAGTCCGTTAGATCAACTGTGTACCGTTTAGAGGCAAGGGCATTTTGTATGCTAAATCTTTTCTCTCTTGTTGGCTATTTCAAAGTGTTTTTCAAATACAGGATGACACACTAATTGCTTACACTGAAAATTGCTTCTCAGTTCATAATTTTCCATTAGTAGCTCTAAAAGAATTATCTTCCATGTCTTACCATGGCAGCTGTAAGTGATTTTAACTCATCTGATATCATTACCAAGCACTGTATTTCCTTCTGGCCAAGAAAGGGTTCCCTACCTTTCTCTCATTCATCAGGCTAAACTAAACAGGTCAAAGCTGTACAAGCTTTTCAAAACCTCCTATGACTACTGGAATACCACTTTTCCTTTTCCCAGGTATGTGCCCCATTAATATCACAGGTGCCTTCTAATTTTTAACCCGATCACAATGCTCACCTGAAATGTTATGCTGATCTCTCAAGTGGCATCTACTGCTCAGCGTTGTCTTTTTTTAAACACAGCACAACTGTATTTTAGCTTATGAATATGTACATATCTTGCTGTTAAATTTTGAGCACAATATTATATTGCACAAAATTTTTTTATAGTAGAGACTGTGAAAGCATGGCTGCCTTTGTAAATTAGGGAGCAATGTATTATGGAGGTCCTACCACACTGATGTCTGACCTACCCTTTCGTCCAGCTCCAAACCCTGTTGCACAGCCATCCTTAGCAGGCAACAGCAGCACTGCAGCCTGACCAACTGCAAGGACAAAGCATTGTTACCTGCCATACAGCCTTGCAGCCTGTTGAAAGTCAGCCTGTGCCATTAAAGGCCAGAGTTAAATGACCTGAAGTTTCTACATTGGCCAAGTAAAGTTAAAATATTTTTTACTAAAACAGCTTAGGTAATTACCTTGGGCAAAGTTAAAAAAAACCACTGAGCCTGAAGCTGGCCAAAATGCATTATAACCTAAATTTTCCAGATCTTTTCAGTACGGAAATAATTCAGTTAGAGTAGCTGAAGTCCACTTTAGCTGTGAATGAAAACATCTACATGAGAGTGGAAGTCCACGTGCAAACTGTAAGCACAACAGACACACATTTCTCATTGATTAGCTTGACTGCTGTGATGGCTTGTCTACACTCTGCAATGAAACCTGGTGTGGTGACCTCCGTCATCCCCTACCAGTCACCTACAGTACAAAACTGTATTGTCCTGGAGTTGTCCCTAAGCTGAAGAAACCTAACCTTTGCCATTTTGAAAAAGTCTGATGTTATTAAATAGCCTAGTGAACAAACTACAGCCCATATTTGTGGAAAAGTGACCTTCTAATTAAATATTATATTATTGGAAATCAAATTGTGAATTGGGAAAAAAGTTATTGCTTCAGAAACGTGATCTTGGAGTTTGCAAATCCTAAAATCAAGACGGATTGTGTATCAAGGATATCAACTACTTACAATGAACTAGGATTAAAAAAATGTTGCTTACAGTTCAAGAATTACACACCCTAATACGTATTCAGTTGCCAAAAAAAAGTTTTTTAAAAAAATCAGCTGTTCAAGGGCTATTTGCTTGAATGATAGAATGAATTTACCCTAGTTTTATTCATCCAAAAGTAAGCCTGGAAACAATAATCCAAACTTGTTAGGTTGGTTCTGCTTCCAGCTCAACACCTTCTCAGTTGCATGACTGACAGATAATTTTACTGTTATAGTTAAAGCCTCACAGACTCATGATAAGGATCAATAGAATCAACTTTTTTCCTGCCAGAAAACTGTAATCAACTCTTATTTCACACCACTCTGGACAAAAAAATGAGACCAGTAAAGTGTAAAATTTGTATCAAGTATACAACCCTGCCTTTTGTTAAAATACTGCCTTCCGGAGAACTCCAATCTTATGGAAAAATGGAACACGTTTGCATTCTCAAACTAGCATTTACTTTGGAACAGTGACATCCTCAATTGTATTTAAAATGTTGCAGTGTACTTCAAAACTGCACGAGTAGCATTTCAGTGTTCACAGAAATATTTAGTTTGCATGTTTTTACCATTTTAGTAATGGCTGAAACCAGAGAAATTTCATACTCGTACCAAAAGCAAAACTAGAGCAAGTAAAAAATCATCTAAGCAGTATGTTATATCTCTGATTGCACTGCAGGAATCTCTTGAACATGCCTATACTCCTATTATAAACACTCTACCTCATGTGAGCAGTGACATGCATGCTGAGTTTTGGCAATATTATACAACTTTTTGCCCAGTTCTCCTACTCCCCTTCAGTATCTCATAAAGCAATAAGGAAAATGCCCTGATGCAGCAAAGTGGCTGAGACTGGGGAACAGAACTCATTTGTGATTTACAAAAAAGATAGAAAAGCTGTTGGAGAAAAATACTCTAGGGTGTCCCCTTTACATAGCAGATCTGGTTCATTCTGTGAAATACAAGGGGGAAAAAATAGATGCTACCTCAGCTTGTAAGAAAGTAAGCTTGACGAGCTCTCTGAATGTTCATCTTCAAAGCACTCTTCCCTTCCTTCATATGTAAACTGGTTATATGGCAAATACAGAGGTGTAGACTTAGCTGATGGAGACTGCGAGGCCTCCGTCTGTGATGTAGAAGGACCTGGTTGCTGATTTTCATGCATTTTCACATCACTGTGGTCTGTCACTTTGGATAAGATCCTATCAATGGTTTTGTAGTAAGGCCAGTCAGGTGCAACGGTTTCACTGTCAGTCATGCATTTTAATTTCCTGTAAGAAAAGGCATACAACATTAAAGCTTGTTTTCCTATAAAAGTACTTTTCATACAGACGTTCTATCTCAAAACATTTGTTCCGGTCACATTTAGGAGTCAAACTGAATGCTTTAATGAGAATAAAATTAAACACATTTTTCTTTTATTCTCCAACGAAGCCTTTTAGTTTCTTTTCCTAGTTTTGACCTATGATTAAAAGTTGCATGTAAGCCCCAAATGAAATTCAATACAAATAAAGAACATTACAGCTTCTAATGGAAACAGTACTGTGTTGGTTGTAGAATAGGTTTTTTCCCCTTACAGAGTGCCAGACTAACCAATCTGACAGCAGTCTTTACCAAAACACAGCCTTTACCAAACTATGGGCAGCCCTGTCCTTCCATGCTTTAAAAAATGAATATTTATTTTCCATGATAAATACAAGCAGCTATAAATATAATTGATATCCTTTTCCTAATATAGCCTAAAAGCCCTGAATTGCCTAGGTAAACATCCTAGTAATAACCATGAGATGTAGATGTCTGCTTATCTGTTACAGAATAAAGATCAGTGTAGGAATAAGTATAGAATTTCATTAACTTACCAGAAAAAAACCCAACAAAAACAGTTAATAATGCATTATAAACAGCATGCACAAAAAACATTACAGTGAAAGGACTGTCAACCATGACCTCATCTTTCACATGCATCTTATTATGAGACCTATTATTCAGTCCTAACACAAAGTTCACTGCTATGCCACTTGGTATCCATTGTTATTTTCTTTACTTTTACTGAGCAGTATAAAACTGAGGTGTTTAGGTGAATTATACATCTCAAAGAAACTCCAGTGCCCAGCTAGAGTCCCAAACTTCCTTTTCACTTGCCCTTCCCAGTTGGGATCTTGTTACTCTAATCAAAATGAAGCAAGGGAACACAACAGGAAAGACAAGACCAATGACAAATGCTCCATTTTCATAAACCAAATTTCATTCAAATTAACAAAAAGCTGAGGTTTCCATTTGCAGAAAAAAAGATAAAAATTCTTTCTGGACACCTGCCCCCCTCCTCCTTCCTCCCCCTTTTCTTGAAGCCTTTCAGGTTTTTCCTCCTCAGAATCCATCCTGCCCACACCAGTCCTGCAAAGGATAGAATTAAATAACATGTAAACATGATAAAAATGGTGCCAAACTTAAAAGCGAGAACTTGAAGTTCTTCCTTTTAAACAGCTCTCAGCCTAGGGTAAGAGGAAATCCACCAGCGAGCAAAGAAGGCAGAAAGATTTGCTTAAATTTTAAAGCCATTTAAGGATTCTTTTTTTTTTCCCTCTCACCCTTGCAAGGTCTGATGAGCTTTTCCAGCTATTTAGAAATGCACATCATAGTCCTGCATAGCAAAGCCTCCACAGTCATCCATATTTTTATGCCCTCTATGCATTCCAAATTTTAATTTCATACATGTTTCACAACCTACTGCTGCAATTTCATAGTCAAAGAGTATCTAGCACAATCTACAAATACATGTATATCCATCCAGCACAGATACAAAATAGCTAAATACAGGGCTGACAGCAACCATCACCTGTTATTGATTATTTTTTAGTTCAATTGTTTAGGCTATTTGCATGAAAAACATACCAATTAATCCACTATAAGCTACTAGCCAAGCCTACATTAGACATTTGTTTACCCATGTTGAAACTCCCAATATATTCAAGCAATGGTGTTTAAAACATTACCGTCCTCAGCTGCTCATTGCAACACATTCGCCATGGTCAGTCATCCCCATGGGTGACACGGCAAAAAGCCATGAGTGAGCACATCTCAGCCATGCCAGTGCAAAGTCCAGCAGCTGCATTAAAACTTCACAGGACATGGTTTGAGAATTGAGGACTGCAAAACATTGTGCCAAAAAGGATGGGAAAAGCTCAGAGCTGGTATTCTGCTGACTCTGCTCTGGGGCCAGATTTGTGTTTAGCCTAGCATTAGCCAGGACCCCCAAGTCGTCATCAGCAGAGCTGCTGCCCAGCCAGTCCATTCCCGATCTGTATCAGTGCAGGGGATTTGACCATCCCAGGGGTAAGACTTTGCATTTGCCCTTGTTGAATTTCACGAGTTTCCTGTCAGCCCATTCCTCAAGCCTGTCTAGGTCCCTCTGAATGGTAGCCCTGCCCTCGTATGTGCAGGCCCCCAAGTTTGGCATCATCTGCAAAATAGTAAGCACGCACTCCACCACCTCTTCCTTCAGGTTGTTGATGCTAAACAGGGCGTGTTCCAGTATAACCCCACAGTCCTCCCACTTGGAATGATCCTCTAGGTGGAGTACAAGCCGTTAACCACTACTCTTTGAGCCCAGGGATCCAGCCAGTTTTTCACCCAGCTGGTAGTAACTCCATTTGGAGTATAACATCCCAACTTGGACACAAGAATGTTCTTGGAGACCGTGTCAAAAGGGTTTCTACTGTCAAGCTAGACAACGTACCATTGCTCTACCCTCAGCCACAGATCTAGTAGCTTAATCACAGAAAGCAAGCAGGTCAGTTAAATATGATTCACTCTTAGTATACCCTTTCTAGCTACTTCCAGTCACCAACACCTTTATGTGACTGGAAATTGCTTCCAAGATGGCTTGCTCTGTGATCTTCCCAGAAGCTGAGGGGAAGCTGATCATCTTTTAATCCCTGTTCTTGCCTTTTCTGAAGGTAAGTTCAACAGTGGCCTTTCTTCTGTCCCCAGGGACCTCCCTCGATCTTCACAAACTTTCAGAGATGATTCCTGGCTCAGTCCTTTTCTACTCCTGGTATTTCCTCTAACCCTGCTCCAGGCACACCAGACTGAGACCTGGGCAGTGAAAACTGAAATAAAGAAGGAACCAAGTATCCTCAGCCTTGTTACTTGCATCTGCTTTCACTAAATCACCCACCCCTGGTGGTCTTTTTCAGGAAAACCCCCAGTTTCAGTCCAGGTTGGGTGATGAAGGGATTGAGAGCAGCCCCGCAGAGAAGGACTTGGGGGTGCTGGTGGATGAAAACCTGGACATGACCCAACAATGTGCACTTGCAGCCCAGAAAGCCAACCATATCCTGGGCTGCATCCAAACAAGTGTGACCAGTACGTCGAGGGAGGTGATTGTCCCCCTCTACTCCACTCTCATGAGATCCCACCTGCAGTACTGCATTCAGCTCTGAAGTCCTCAGCGCAGGGAAGACCTGTTGGAGCGAGTCCAGAGGAGGGCCACAAAAACGGTCAGAGGGATGGAACACCTCTCCTGTGAGGAAAGGCTGAAAGTGTTGGGGTCCTTAAGCATGGAGAAGAGAAGGCTCTGGGAAGACCTTATTACAGGCTTTCAATTCTTAAAGGGGGCTTATAAGAAAGATGGGGACAGACTTCTTATAGCAGGGCCTGTAGCAATAGGACAAGGAACAATGGTTTTAAACTAAAAGAGGGTAGATTCAGAGTGGATATTAGGAAGAAATTTTTTACAGTGTGGGTGGTGAAACACTGGAACAGGTTGCCTGGAGAGGTGGTAGATGCCCCATCCCTGGAAACATTCAAGGCCAGGTTGGACGGGGCTTTGAGCAGCCTGATCTAGTTGAAGATGTCCCTGCTCACAGCAGGGGGTTGGACTAGATGACCTTTAAAGGTCCATTCCAACCTGAACTATTCAGTGATTCTATGAAGTTTTCAGGAGCTGGTATTTTGCCCAAGTAGGTCAGTACCTTGGTTTTTATGTCTGAGCTCAGCTGTGTACCCAGACTACATTTTTTTTTTACAAAACTATCATGATTTTGAAGGAAGAGCTGTTGTTTATTATCTGCCCACACAGCTGTAGAATTGCAGCTATATAAAACCAGGTATTTCTCTGGCTCTGAATGCACTGAATGGATACTAATTCTTCCAATTCTGACTGCTTACCATAGCTCTGGGCTAAAAAAAGGAGATCGCTACCAGAAGGTAGGCAAGAGAACTTTGTTAGCTTAAAAGCAGCACCAGCAGCAACTATCTACCTGTATGGAGTCTGGCTCATACATAAAGAAAAAAGGATGAAATAGATGGAGAGATGAGAAGATAAGGGGGAAGGGAGCGTCAGTCCTTTGGAAAAGAAGTAGGAATGCTGCAGGTGGTTTACAGGAAGAACATTCACTGGAATAGTGGTGGTGGTTTAGCTTTCTGCTAAAAACAAACCAAATAGCTAACTTGGCAATATTAATATCAAGTTTCAAGATTCACTGCTTTTTAAATATTTTTTTCCACAACTGCCAGAAGTCCAGAAAACCTAGTGAGACAGCTGAGAGTTTTTGCCTGCATCAAGGTAAGCATAACCCTGGCAGAACTGAAGTTAAAGCAAAGATGAAGTTACTGCTGTCAGTCATTACCGTAACTTATCACAGCAGGTCTTAGTTGCATCCAAAACGTAATGTTGGGGGGGGTTGTTTGTTTTATTCCTCTGTGGTTTGCTTTGTTTGTTTTAATGAAAAATGAAGACTTTAACAAGAAACAGGACAATAGTCACGCTGGGGTGCAATAGACCAGAAATGAGAGAGGAAGATGAACCAAACATTCAACACTTTGAAACTGGGCAAATCACTGCCTGAGTAAGCAAGCCAGGCAGAAAAATTAGGTAAGAAACAGGGGTAAAGTGAGAAAGTCAGCAGAGCTTGCAAAATAAATTCATGCTGAGTTTATCTAGACCTGTTGCTGTTTCATGAGGCTCTATTAAGATCCAGCTGAGAGCAGAGGCAACTGAGAACTCTCTCCAAAAACTCAGGGATCAAAGTCAAGTTACCAGTGGACAAATGTCTGAAGTATGAAAACCATTGTCAGTTCAGTTAATCTGAAAGGTGGTTGCTTGTCTTATTGCAGAGAAATGAATATATTAATGGGCTTTGAGACCCTACTACCAAAATGCTCCACTGAATGGACTGAGGCAACAGTTGAGTAATTTGTGCTGCCGTTGACCTTTCTTCAGACTTTATTCTCTGTGCCTATTAATCCTCCTTCTAAAATAAAAGAATTACAATATTATGTTCTAAAGTTTTTTTAAATCATTATTTAGTCAGTAAAAAGCAAGCAATCTGTAACTTGCCTTTTTTTTTAGGCTTTGCTCAAAACACTATTGCTTTTTTATTATTATTACAGTATTTGATATTACTGCTTGCCTTAAGGAATGGATACAAGATCCATCTCCTGGGGTTTCTGAGAAAAGCTTTCAAAATAAATAATAAATAGCAACTGTTCATGAACCAATCAATGGTGAGGAAAAGAAAGATGTATGAAAGTACAGTATTAAGTTATGCATCTGATATAAATTATTGACATTAAAGAGAAAGATGGTAAAATATTCAAACTCAACTTTCTGTGGTTATTTGGCTGCACTTATATTTTATCGTTTGCTGTAGCAGAGGTCAAATATTCCAGTAGCTTAATGTCACAGAGTATAGCAATGGATTACACAAGCAACAACGTTTAATTGCTATCATGTACACATGAAAATAAAAAATTAGACTAATCTTTTATTCAAATCATGAGACTGATTCAAATTTACCAATCATTAACATTAATTGACTGCGATTTAAATAAAAAAGCAACAGCTGCATCCTGGTTTCTAGGCTTTGGGGAGGGTGATGTTTTTGAAAATAATAAATTTGCATTCACACAGTTCTTATTTTTAAACATCAGAAGGAATCAGTCAAAACTGTGGACTGCTGTGCAAGCTTTACAAACCCTTCCTCCTTTTTATAAGCCAGTGTGTATTATGTCAGTGAAAATATTGTAACAACAGATGCAGTGCACTGTTACACATTAAGATCAGCATACTAGTGGTGACAGGACAGTGCTTTCTTTTAGAAGGACTAATTACTGGTTCCTATGTTCTGAATGCCCCAAGTAGTGTACATAATGGAAAGAACTCGGCACATACCCTTAAGTGATGCTAAACTGCAAGAGCTGACATGCTAATCTCTGCAAAACTTTTGATGACCAGCACATCAGAAAGCTTAACTTTGCTTTCCAGCAGGCTTGACTCAGCCCTTCCTCCTTCCAAGATAGATAAATAGGGAGGTTCACGCAGCTCACTGCGCAGGTGTCTTTAAAACTGAACATTAAAAACCTGGCGGCTGATCTATCCGCAGCAGATATTTCAGATTCTACAGCAGTTCCTAAAAGCAGAATTTTACTCAAATGCACCTGCAAAAAAATTTTCCTTCCACCTATGGTGCTGTGGCAGAACTTTCCACCCAGCCAATTTCCACGGTGGATGAAATGGTCCTTTAATATACTGAGACTCCAGTAAGAATTACTTCAGGTCATGGTATATTTTTCCCTGAATAGTTTCCTCCAAATGCACTTGGACTATGGTAATGCAGAAGAATACAGGAATCGCTCCCAGATCAGCCCATCGTCCCACTGCCTCACTTCTGACAAAGGTCAGTGCTAAATACTTCAAGAATCATTTTGATAGACAGGTTTTGTGGGCGCATTCACCCATAAAGACACTTGCTTAATTTTCCATCGACCACTAGTATCCTGAAACCTGTTGTCTTTTATCTAATTTGAGCTCTAATTTGAGACAATGTATTTTTATTTAATAAATCTAATCTTTAGTAAAAATAATAATAACAAAACAACCTAACATTCTCTTGGTGTCAATGATTTTCAGTGGTAATGAGTTCCACGTGCTTATTATGCAGTGCAGTGCAAATTTATATGACTTTAACTAGTTTTAGATTTCTTGTCTTGCAATTCCAAAAAAGAACCTCTTGTATTATGGCAAAAGAAATACCTGCTTTATATTCTGAAAAATAGTACTGTATATTTTTATGCACCTCGAGAACTCCTTTTTATTTCTTTGCCTTCTTTCCAAGCAAGTCACAAACTTTTCCATTTCTCTTAATAAAGCAAGCTGTCCACATCTCAGCTTAATTGTATTTCCTAAACATCTTCTCATTCTCTTGTCACCTGATTGAAATATAGGGCAGTCAGAAAGAAACACAAGAATTCAAGGAGGAAACAATGACATAAAATAGATTTAGATAATGGCATTTTAACATCTGAATAATGTTTTTAACTCAGATGTGGAAGAATGGGATATGATCACCCTAAAATTGCTTTTGTGACAGATGCTCACCTGCACCAAACTACACCTGAACTAATTTTACCTGGGAGTACAAAATTCCACATAGGATCCCAACATACCAGGAACCAGGGTGAATACTTGGGCTGTAAGCCCATACTGAGCTCTGTGCCACCGCACGCATGCACATAGTTGCATTAGCTGCAGCAACTGCAATAATTAGTGACTAAAAAACACTCCTCCCCTACCTATGTGTATGTTTGTCTGACTCTTTGTGCACAATGAGTAATGGCTTTCACTGAGCAAAATAAGCAAAACAGTATTTACAGAACTGCATCTTAAAATGCTATGGGATCCTCAAACTAGAAAGCACCATTATAAATGTGCTCACTGCTTTCTATTTCAGATCATTTAAATTTTCAGATCATTAATACCTGTTTCAAGATATGTCCCAAGATACAACATGCCAGTGACAATACTTTCAAAGCTGAACTTGGTTAAAAGGACTAGTAGAAATATTCAAGTACTGCTTCTCCTTTTACAGAAGAAAATACATATATGTATACATGCATATACGTATGCATAGCAATTTGTAGGACAGAAATTTTATTTTCCTTTATGAAACTGTGGCACATAGCTAAATAATAATATGATCTGATTAAATATTCTAATCCAGTTCATTTCTGACTATTAAACACTAGAGCCCATAGCACATTTGCAACACTGTAAACAGTTGTCTAAAAAAGTAAAGGATCTTGAAGTGGTAGGAAGAAATAACTACTCGGGTGCAGAACACCCCCCTCATTCCTGCTGCTGGTGCTTCCTTCTCCCACGTCACACTTACTAACCCTACGTAATCATTACAAAATATTTTCTCAAAATAGAGCATTTTCCTACTCTCAGGAGCTTCTTTTTCAGTTTATGCCACAGTGCAGCAATGATGCCTGGAAATACAGTGAGGTAAATCATCCTCCTCAAGTATCCTGCAGGCACCAAAATGTGGATTAAAACTCAGCTGCCTCACAGCAAAGCCAGCAGTCGGTGGCAACTCACATCACGTACAGTTTCATCGCAACATTTGTTATCTCCACACAACAAAAAGTGCCCAGAAAACTAGAAATTGTAAGTCATAGCTTTTGTTTGTCCCTCTTCTCTCTACCCCCTTGCCTCAAAAGCAAAGCACACAGGCATGCTTTGGCTAAGAACTAACAATAAGAAAGATGAGTTTCATACAAAATGAAACAGCGCTGTGACAGTGCAAGGCAGTTTTCTAACTCTCCTAAATTAGCATCTTAATCAATAAGCAGGGAGCTGCAATGCACTGCAAAATAGAAAAGCAGCATGACAACATGCAGCAGAAGCAATCTTAGAAGTTCACAGAAACATAAGATGAATTTTTTTTAAAAGTACTGTGTTTCCACACACACACAGAATGTGTGTATGTGAGTGATTTTTATTTCTTCCCTTCCACAATGCAACTTTCAAGTAAAAACATTAATTAGAAAAACTGGCAGTCTGATTGATGACAACACTGAAAAATTAGAACAAAGGCTGACAGAAATAACCTATTCCACTTGGCAATTACGGCACTTAAATATTGTGCAGTGTTGCTCGACACCTGTAAAATCTGTATTTCTCAGCAGGGAGGACTGCAGATTTAGCAGGCTAAGCAAAGGCCTGGTAGCCAACAACTCCCGACTTGTAAATCTGCATCTGAGTGTGAATTGCTGGGTGACGCTAGGTGATGCTGGGCAAAAATTTCTCTTACTTCCAGCTTTCTCGTCTACAGTCTGGGTGAAGGAGATTGTAAGGATTACAGCCGGGTTAGTAAAACATTTTGGAGACATTAGCATTTCCTACAAAACATCAAGTTTAATATTATGGGAAATGATGTTGAAGATTATGCTTGTGGATCATAGAAATGGAGGAGAAGGACATTCAAAGTTAAGGGGTTTACAGGATTTTCCCTAGTTTTCTATTTGATGAGTAGTCTCTGCATTAAATACAGTAAAGGGTGCCTTACAGAAAAGCGAGCAGTTTTAACATGGTTGCCTGCTGTAATAACCTTTTTTATTATTAATACGAGCTTTGAGGAGAGATTAAATAAGAGAGTCACATATTTGATTTTCTTGCATTACAAGCACATAGCTAAAATCACCACTCAGGATTTCCAGTATGAGGCAGTTTGTGCCTCACAGAGATAAGAATTCAAAAAAAAAAAAAAAAAAAAAAGGAAGGGGGGGGGCGAGAGGAGGGGGAGGAG